>JARQOD010000001.1:160460060-160527476 GCA_033576555.1 Oophaga sylvatica | reverse complement strand
GGGACGCTCGGGAAGCGATGCGCACGCGCTACAGCCTTACTCACCGTCAGCTTTCCTGACTTGTGATTGAGTAAAGCTGGATATAAAAAGGGACATTGGAGTCATTTTACTATACCCCCTGAAGAAGGAGTACCAAAACGTACATTGGGGATATCGGTCTCCTGTGCCCACTGTTTCCAGGCCATGATGGGTAACTATTCATGCGGTCACTCTCAATGATCTGTTAGCTATATGTGGAGTGGTGGTTGTGATCCTCCAGGTTTTCTAACTTCGGCTTGGACATGTATGTTTTCAATTGCTCTGCTTACTGAACTTTTTGGCAAATGCAACTGGTAACCTCAATTGAGACCTTGCATTTAATAGCCTAAACGTTAGTGGATGCTATATCTATACTAATATACATTCATGTTCCATAGCCTTTAGTTACATAACCTCTCCCAATTATACTAGGTAACGTTGATTTTTAGAACCTCACTGCTTACTCCAGGTGCCATAAAGTGGTCACAGGATATCAATACTACTGTTTTTTGGACCTCATGGTTATTTCTGATCCTTTTTTATAAATATTTCTATTGTGTCTGCTCACCTTACTTGTGACTTGTTCTTGCACAAATTTTGTTAATGACTTTCATACAAATCATTTTAAAATATATTCAATAAAAATTATTTATCTTTGTTATTAGCATTGAATCAGGGTCTCTGTTTATCTTATCTATATAAATCCCTGCCTAACCAGTGGAGGTTGGCACCCTAGTGGGGAAAGATGATGGCGCCCCGGTTCCTCGGCATCTGACCCTATCTTTCCGTAATCTCGGGCCATGTTCTACCAAAAAACAACTAAAGGTGAGGGTCTCATTGAGATCTGTTGGTGTCTGGGTCTTCAGGCGATATATCCACCTTGTTTCACACTGCAGCACCATTTGATCCCAATTCCCTCCACTCTTTGGCATTTCAACTTTGTCAATTCCCATGAATCTCAACTGTGAATAGTCCCCAGTAGGATGCTTGTTTATATATCTAGACAGTGGAGTGTCTCTTTTGAGGTCAATATCACCTATTCTTCTTCGCAGTTCTCTAATTGTTTTTCCTATATATTTAAGACCACAAATGCACTCGGCTCTGTAAACGAGTCCTTTGGTTCGACAGTTGATAAAGTGATGTATTTCATATTCTTGACCTGTTACATTATTCCTGAAGTATTGTCCCTTCATGACTACTGAACAGGCTACACAACCACTGCATCTGAAGCTCCCTTTTAGGTTATGAGTGAGCCATGTTTCTTTCTTGGGGGAGACATAGTGGCTGCAAACAAGTCTATCCCCTAGTGATCTTCACTTCTGAAAGGTAATCTTTGGATAGGGCCCCACCAAATCCCCGATGTCCCCATACATCTGCAAAATGGGCCAATGCCTTTTCAGAATTGACAAAACCTGACTGGCACCATTATTGTAAGCTGTAACAAGCCTCCAAGCGGAAGATTCTGTTTTAGCTGGGGTAGGTGTGAGAAGTTGTGTCCTATTAGATTTATTTGTCTCTTAGAAGGCTTTTTTAAGAACACCGTCTGGATACCCCGTCATGGAATCGCTTACATAGATCAGCTGCCTGATCTACAAAATCTTCCTCCAAGGAGCAATTCCATCGTAGATGTAAATATTGCCCCTTGGAGATTCCCTTCCTCAATGGGGCCGGATGATGGCTGTCCCATCTTAGAAGGGCATTTGTGGATGTTGGTTTACGGTATATCTTGGTATTGATCACTCCCTCAAGGCCCTTATGTATTTTAGGCAGACAATAGAAAGTTGCTAGGACTGGATGGGTTGAAAACATGAAATCATATTCATTTTTGTCAATGACAGACTTGGCTAGTCCATCATCTAGAATCCTCTTTAATTGTTCAACAAATTTGGCCATTGGAGTTAATTCTCCATAATTGGTCTCATCCTTCAATCGGTTTAAACACATCTTTTGTTAACCTTTGAGATCCATGATCACAATGTTTCCCCCTTTGTCAGAGGGTTTTATGACAAGATTACAGTCATTCTCTAGAGATCTTAGAGCCTCCATTTCCAGTCTTGTCAGATTATGATGATCACCTAAATTGTGGGTGCACAAGGTTTCTAAATCCTTGGGCACTAAGGCTGTGGTTCCACGGTCCGGAACCACAGCGCTTTGGACGGAGCGGAAATTCCGCTCCGTCTAAGCCCCGCCCCCTTTCTGACGCGCGCTCTTTCCAGAGGTGTTCAGGACACCTCCGGAACACCTCCGGAAAGAACGCAGGGCTACATAGCCCTGTGTGAAATTCTGTTGCGGCGACGCACCGTCGCCGCAACACGCGAGGACATGCTGCGGTCTGAAAAGACGCGCCGCATGTCCGTTTACGCAGGTCTGCCACCTGCGTGTTGTTACGCATAGTGAAGATGGGATTTCTTGAAATCCCCTCCACTATGCTGTAACATCTGGACGCTGCGTGTTTGGCGCTGCGCCAGCGCACAGCGCCAAACACGCAGCGTTTACTGATCGTGGAAACTCACCCTACATCAAAGAAGACATCAATTGTGGATTAGTCACCCAGGACAGTAACAGGGATGTTTGGCAGACACCTTTCCATTACTAACCGCTGGGCTTGATGTTAGAGAACAATACACTGCTGACATCAACCCCAAAATCATTACCCTGATTACCAATGCACAGAAAAAATATTAATTGAATATTCATTTCTTTTAAGTAACGGCACACATGACCGCCGGCAGCAGCATGAGGCCGGTGGCTGACACTGCGCGCTACTGAAAAGCAATGAATACTCACTGCTCTCTGCGTACATAGTCCCAGCGAGTATTCCGACAGCTATGCTCTGCTTGTGAGCAGCTCATGACGTCCCTGTTATGCGCTGCTTACAAGCATAAAGCAGTTGCTGGCACCGAAGCAGGATGCTGCAAGGGAGTGCAGGAAGGTAAGTGTAATGGTTTGTTTTTTTATGTTTTCTGATGGGGCCATGTTTACCAGGATGGGGGGCCAATTATAAGGATGAGGCCATGCATACCATGACCGAGGTTGGGGGATCAGTCATACCAAGATACTATTATTAAAGAGAAATTAATATATATTGCCCTCCACACCCATGGGCATGGAATGCAGTGCATATTCATTTCTCTTTAGCATCCGGAACAAGAGTTAGCCACACCCGCCAGCTCCAGCCTCCTGTGACCGCTGCTCCGCCGATGCCGCTCCCCCACCTCAGCCAGAGCGGGCACATCCGGACTATAAGACGTTGTTAGGGTCTGCGGAAAGCACCAGATAAATATAAATAGTGGGTGCGTTCGCAGCCCGGGGTCCAGAGCCTGCTGCTAGTAAGATGGCGGTATAGGCGAACTCTGTTACTTTACAGAGTTGCAAATATAGATGCTGTGGCACTATATGGCGGTATAAGCAAGCTCTGTTACACCACACAGTCCCTGAGGTAGAGACGCAGAGATAAAGACTGTGTCCTATTAACTCCACAGGGATACACAGATAACTGCTGTGCGGACAGCAGTCCGTAGTAACGCAATCAGCAACGCCATCAGACAATCTCCTCACCGGAGAAGCTGGTATTCTAGAGGATTATTTCAGCCCAGCCCTAAACACGAGCATACATATCTCCTCACTGGAGGTGCCGGTATTCTAGGGGTCTATTTCAGCCGAGCCCTAACCACATGCGTGCATGATCACACTGGCGCAAAGCACATAAAGCAATTGATACTAGCACACGGCCGAGCGGCCATGCGCACCTTTAATAGCAGCAGCTACAGGACCTTCCAGAACACAAGCAATTTCAGGACCTTCCTGGCGGACCAATGGGAGCTGCTGCAGTACCTGAGCATGTGACCCCGATCTCCAATGATAGATCTTACCCTGGGCATGCTCAGAAGGGGAAACACAGAACTTAGTCCCAAAGACGTCTGCTCGCCGCTGACCAGTACTGGCTACAATAGCAGAACCTGGAGAGGCAGCAGCAAACCTCTGCACAGTACTAGGCTGTGCAAGACGCTGGGACCGACGTCTCTGCTGAGGAGGCTCCACTGCGGCCGGAGACGGATGGGGAACTGCAGCGGGAAAAAAGTGTGTCTTATAGTCTGAAAAATATGGTATATCCTTATGGTTAGGGACTACTGTATCTCTGTGTGTGTACCACTTTCAACATATGGGACATTGTTTACTGAGATTGTGTTGCTAAACCTATATTGCTGGCTATCTATAGCAGATGAGTATATTTAGCCCAGTCGTTGTATTTTGGAGAATTGGATTTGAAAATGGGTGTGAATGTAGACACCTTGATGGATAATTTCACCATCAATATTGGTGTCCGTCTCTTCAAATATATGCAATTTACCTATATGATTAGAACATCTATATGGTGTATCTGGTTGTATTATTTAGGCCTTTATAAATTTCTCCTGGTGCTTTTCTGAAGCCATAGGCCTTTTTAATACAACACATTTTATACTTTATATACTTATTAACAGTTACACTTTAGATCTCACTTTTCTATTTTTTGCTATTAAAATTAGGGGGGACCCCACGTCATTTTTTTGATTCCTCTTTAATAACCAATAAAAGATAAGCAGACATGTGAGCTGTTATTAATAGACTGTGAAAATCTATCAATATCGGCCCCTTCCTAGGATAATAACACCAGCTCACAGCTGTCTGCTTTCCCTCAGCTGGTTGTTAAAAATAAGGGGAACCCCATAAAATTTTTTCCATTTATTTTTCAATTTATTAGCTAAATACATGCACAGTAAACTACACACGCATTGCACTAATTATATATCTCACTGACATACAGTATATCTATCAAGTCTATCTACAGTATGTCACAAAAGTGAGTCCACACCTTTCAAATTTGTAACTATTATATATGTTTTCATGAGACAACACTGAAGATATGACACATTAATACAATGTAAGGTAGTCAGTGTACAGCTTGTGTATTGTTTAACAATTGCTTAACAATTTAGACCTTTTTCACAGGTAGCGTAAATGTTTAATATTTTCTGCTCCTTTTGTTGCGCAGAAATTCTGCTGGTTAACTGTCCAACCAAAATGGATGTGATTTCATGAGAAATGTGCCCGTGTGGCAAAAGACACTGTGCTGTTTTGGTGATTTTTTTTCTCTCGTCTTCTATGTGGAGCGTAAAAATAATACTAAAAATAATAAAGTAAAAAACTGCAGTTACTTTTTAAAGTGCAGAACTTAAACTTTTCTGTACTATAAAAACACATTAAAAACGCGACTTCACATCTGCACCAAAACCTCATCAAATAAGGGGGAGAAAATTGTTTTTGAGCAGATTGGTGCAGATCCTGCAGAAAATAAAAAAAACAGTATTTCTGCAATGTGTGAACATGGCCTACAGACACAAAAAAGCTAGATTTCAAATAGTGCAGCTACATAAAGATGAGAAAGTTCTGGTGGCTCCGATTGTGAATGAAGGAGCAAAAAATAATTCACAGGTCAGAACTAAAGATGAGCAGGATGCACAGATGATGTCGCACTGCCCTGGGTGATCGAAAGCCGCATCAGGAATGCCAGAAGGTAAGAGATTCACGGAGTCTCTATCAAGCTGCCAGGTAGCAGTGACCTATGTGCTGGCCCGGAGTTCGCCAGATACAGTGGTCAATCACGGATTTGGGTCTATACCCTACAGTCTCAGGCATCTGTTGAATGTCCCTCACTGCCACCCCTCACTGACAACTTCTCCTGCCACAGGCAAAAGAAATGGTGAATCGGGGTGGATTGGGGTGTGGCCAAAATACGCTACTCTCTACGCATGCCACATGTGTTGTCCCTTTTTCTGTTCTTCAAAAGTTGGGAGGTACGCTTATATCAGCTGAGAGTCTAAAAAATATAACACCCTCTTAACCTTCAATTTGATGTGAAGAACAAAATCGAAATTATGTCAATGTTTTACCTCCATGCGTGAGTATCCTAAGGCAACAGTTATATCCTACGAAAGCATGACAGGATCCCGAAGAAAACATTCTGTATGATTCACGCATGAAGTACCATTTAAGATAAGCAAAGTCTCTTTCACACTTAATTTTCTGCTTTCTCTCTGTTAGTCACACTGGTAAGAGCTATAACCACACACATTGACCTAGATGAGGCGGGAGCTTGTGAAATGCAGCACATACATTTTTTTGTTCCCTTTCCTCTGGCAAAACATGAATTATACATGGTTGTCTAGGAGATGAGACAGCTTTTCACAAAGTCTGCCTCTGAAAATCTCAGAGCAGCAGCAGAATACTTAAATGAACTGCTTTATATACTTTTAAAGCATTTCCATGAAAATTAGTGCAACTCTGAAAAAACTGGCGACATTAAATGCTTGAAATGTTATGTGGTGCAATTCAAAGAATCCAACAAAACCGCCATACCATACGGCCAGTTATTGATGTAAAAAAACAGCTGTATCAGTTAATAAAATATACAAAGAATTTGATCAAGACATACATAATAGGAAAATATATGACAAAGTCGCATGATGGTAGCATGAGAATTTGACTCTTGTATTTAATAGTTGCCTAATTTTTTCATTTATTAGTATGTTAGTTTGCATGATAATATCAAAATGGTTTGTAAAGAATGAAGTGTCATTTTACTATAGGAAAAGCAGAAAGTGCAGTCACACTGTCACACTTGTCTCTTTAAATTTCACAATAAAAAATGGCTCAGTATTTGAATCCAGAAAGAAGTGACCCAGGTAGGCATGAATGGATCAGACACAATTCAACTGCACCTTGCACGCATGGATTTTCCAAGGAGATTTGATTTGCATAGAACTTATTCTCCTGAAATTTAAATTCCCTTATTAATGGCACCCCAGAGCAAAATAAACATAAAATGTAAAAAAAATAAAAAATTAAACTCGCCTTACTGCTCACCTTCTGGCCATCCACATCTCTCCGTCACCGGCCCAGTCTTTGTTGAATCTTCTGATTGCCACTATGACTGCTGAATCTCCAGTCCTCTTCACTCTACTCAAGGAATTTTTGCTATGATGGGGTTTGGCAAGGCTGTTGGGGCCTGTGATGAGAAGAAGCAACGAGGACCATATGGATGATGGTGAACAGTGGAGAGGCTGGAGAAAGGAGAATAAAAATAAAATGAATGAATAAAATGGTGAATAATAATGTTTGTTTTTTAACCTTTCTATGACTCTTTACAGCTTAGAAAAAACGGTAGCCCGCAGCTGCAAATTTGCTGATTCCGCATGAAAGTGAATTGCAAAACAACCATATTTTGTCGAATGTGGAATTTTATAAAGTTCAAATAGAATGCAATTCCACTCAAATATATGTACTTATCTCTGGTTCCAAGGTATGCCACAAAATGCCTGATTTAAAACATTAACATTGGCTTTTGTTGACCCTGATTTATGCTCTAAAGCTGGGAAATCAGTAGGAGACGAACATGCATTTTATTCTCTGGACAAAAGTTTTTTGAGCCCAATTCATCCTTTGCATTTTCTAAGTCACTTTTATTTCTTTCTTGTTTTATGTTTGTAATTTTTTTAAACAGGAAGAGTGACATATATTGTGGCATGTAGTGTTTTCACCCACTACAATACCTATTTCATAGCCCCATACAATATTATGTCCCCTAAAATACCCCCACACAGTATAATACATTACAATAAATCCACCTCAATTTGCCCCCACAGTGTCCTTCATAGTCACAGTATAATGACCCCACAGCAAGACACCACAGTTATTCCCCCCTCACACAGTATAATGTCATCACACTGACCCCCTCAGTATTTCACACAGTTACCCACCCAATATTATGATGTCCCCTGTGGTAGATCGGCTCACTCAGCGGTACACGAAGGTAGACAAGGGAACACTGTCTCTTTAAGAACTTCCTTTGGTTTATTATAGGCAGCATAAACCAAGTGAAACAAAACAAATACAGCTCTTTGGGCAAAATAGGAAAACAAAAGAAAATGGTAGCTCAAAGCACAGTTCAGATTGGTTCCAGCACAACCACTTCTCTAAAGACACTGAACACTCACTGCCTCTGGAGGCCAGCTATTTAAGCCTTAGACCACACCCTGAGATGGAGATGCACCACCTCCCACTCACTCTATGGTTATCCACAAAAACCCAGCCCTTGTAAAAAAAATTCACTGTTAACCCCTTGCAACACTTAATGTGCAGAAGGAAAAACTCCTGGGTTTTACATCACTTAAGCCATTAACCTCAGCGAAACATACCTCCCCTCCGGCACCCTGCCAGTGACTTTGTCACACCCCATAGTACATACCCCCCATACAGTATGATTCCCTAACAGTATGATGGCACTCAAGCTGCCACTAGTCCCCCTAAAAAATTGTATGATGCCCCCACATGAACCCACAGCCCCCCACTCAGCATGATACCCCAACAATACCCCCCACAGCATAATGGTCCCACATTTCCCCCCCACACAGCATGATGGCCCTCTCAGCTTGCAGCACAGTATGATGCCACTACAGCCACCCACACAGTATGATATTCCCATATCCCCCACACTTTATAATGGTCCCACAGCCTCCACACTGCATGATTGTCTCCTCAGAACTCCAAAAAGTATGATGGCTTCTACACAGTATGATATCCCAACAGTCCACCACACACAGTATGATGGTCCCTCATCCCACCCATCCACACACACAGTATGATTGTCTCACAGCTCTCAATACAATATGTTGGTCCCCACAGTCTTTTAAACTATTTGATAGCCCCATACACGTTGACGGTCCCACGGTCCCTAAAACACATTTTCATGGCCCCATAGGCCCTCAGACAGTATAATTGTAATGGCCCCAAAAGTAATTGACACACAATATAATGGTCCCAACAACCATCGAACACACAGTATGATGGTCCCAAAGCAAGCCATACAGTATGATGGGCCACAAAGCCCCCAATACAGTATGATGGCCTGCTCATTCACCCACACAATATGATGGTCTCACAGCCTCCAAACAGTATGATGGCTCCACAGTAAGATCATACCCACAGTTCTCACACAGAATAGTGTTCCCCAGTACCTACAAAAAGTACTGACAGACAAAATAAAAAATACTATTTACCTTACCCCCTTTCTCACAGCTTTGGTTTTATACATTGTGTGGGCTGCGGCTTTGCACAGCAGGTGCGAAGTAGTGATGCCATTGAACAAGTTGTACTGAGACTTAGGGCTAAGAATCACATATAGAATGTGACACAAGAAGCTGACGGCTCCCTGTTCCATTACTATATTCAATGGTATCTGCATCCTGTGGATGCTGATACTGTTTAAATCAAAATGCCCTGTACAATTGAGGTGGGGTTGTGTCGCATGTCACTGGATTTCCCAACTCACAGGCACTATGGTAGCCATATGATAATCCATGTTCCAGCAGCTAGGGGGTCATAGTATTTTATTAGTTAACATGTCAACCAGATTCTTATGCAAAGTAGATCTAATAAAGAGACACCATCAATTGTCATATTGTCAGTTCTATTAGCCATGAGACTATAGTAAGTGAATGGGACATACAGTACAAACCAAAAGTTTGGAAACACTTAAACATTTAAAGATTTTTCTGTATTTTCATGACTATGAAAATTGTACATTCACACTGAAGGCATCAAAACTATGAATTAACATATGTGGAATTATATACTTAACAAAAAAGTGTGAAACATCTGAAAATATGTCTAGGTTCTTCAAAGTAGCCACCTTTTGCTTTGATGACTGCTTTGCACACGCTTGGCATTCTCTTGATGAGCTTCAAGAGGTATTCACCTGAAATGGTCTTCCAACAATCTTGATGGAGTTCCCAGAGATGCTTAGCACTTGTTGGCCATTTTGCTTTCACTCTGCGGTCCAGCTCATCCCAAACCATCTCGATTGGGTTCAGGTCTGGTGACTGTGGAGGCCAGGTCCTCTGGCGTAGCACCTCATCACTCTGCTTCTTGGTCAAATAGCCCCTACACAGCCTGGAGGTGTGTTTGGGGTCATTGTCCTGTTGAAAAATAAATGATGGTCCAACTAAACGCAAACCGAATGGAATAGCATGCCGCTGCAAGATGTTGTGGTAGCCATGCTGGTTTAGTATGCCTTCAATTTTGAATAAATCCCCAACAGTGTCACCAGCAAAGCACCCCCACACCATCCTCCATGCTTCACGGTGGGAACCAGGCATGTAGAGTCCTTCCATTCACCTTTTCTGCATCACATAAATACACGGTAGTTGGAACCAAAGATCTCAAATTTGGACTCATCAGACTAAAGCACAGATTTCCTCTGGTCTAATGTCCATTCCTTGTGTTCTTTAGCCCAAACAAGTCTCTTCTGCTTGTTGCCTGTCCTTAGCAGTGGTTTCCTAGCAGCTATTTTACCGTGAAGGCCTGCTGCACAAAGTCTCCTCTTAACAGTTGTAGTAGAGATGTGTCTGCTGCTAGATCTCTGTGTGGCATTGACCTGGCCTCTAATCTGAGCTGCTGTAAACCTGCGATTTCTGAGGCTGGTGACTCGGATAAACTTATCCTCAGAAGCAGAGGTGACTCTTGGTCTTCCTTTTCTGGGGTGGGGCCTCATGTGAGCCAGTTTCTTTGTAGTGCTTGATGGTTTTTGCAACTGTACTTGGGGACACTTTCAAAGTTTTCCTAATTTTTCAGACTGACTGACGTTCATTTCTTAAAGTAATGATGGCCACTCGTTTTTCTTTACTTAGCTGCTTTGTTCTTGCCATAATACAAATTCTAACAGTCCATTCAGTAGGACTGAAGAAAATTCACCGCACACTCTATACGTAAAGTGATGCCAAAAAGAAATTTATTTATATGTTCACATATAGTGTTCGTGTAGCAGAGAAGGAAAGAACGTAATAAAGCGAGAAGTCGCTTTATTACGTTCTTTCCTTCTCTGCTCCACAAACACTATATGTGAACATATAAATAAATTTCTTTTTGGCATCACTTTACGGATAGAGTGTGCGGTGAATTTTCTTCAATTTTTGATCCGTGGTCCTGAGGGTCCATTGCACTGGCACCTCACTATTGGATAGAGTGCAGGCCAATTTATCCTACGTTGTATTCAGTAGGACTATCAAGCTGTATATCCACCAGACTTCTGCACAACACAACTGATGGTCCCAACCCCATTTCTAAGGCCAGAAATCCCACTTATTAAACCTGACAGGGCACACCTGTGAAGTGAAAATCATTTCCGGCGACTACCTCTTGAAGCTCATCAAGAGAATGCCAAGAGTGTGCAAAGCAGTCATCAAAGCAAAAAGTGGCTACTTGAAGAACCTAGATTATGACAATTTCAGTTGTTACACACTTTTTTGTTAAGTATATAATTCCACATGTGTTAATTCATAGTTTTGATGCCTTCAGTGTGAATTTACAATTTTCATAGTCATGAAAATACAGAAAAATCTTTAAATGAGTAGGTGTGTCCAAACTTTTGGTCTGTACTGTAATTGTCTCCCTTATTATTCATATGAGCCTCCATCTTTTCATTGTGCTCCATTTCCTGAGTAAATCAAAAGTGCCATTGCTTATGAGCCATTATGAACATATCTCATTGTGCATGACCCATGGCAACATTCCCTGTTTCCCTGCTTTTTCTTTCCTTGGGTAGAGAAACTAACTTGAGTGTACTATAAGGTGGCTGCCAGACACAAAGTTGATGAGAGGTATGTATCACAGAGGGGGTTGTCCTCTGTGATGTAAACCTGGAGTAATGCTTTAGTACACATAGTACTAAGAGGCTTGGTAGGGCATACGGGTCAGATTTACTGGGAGCCAGAGAGATTGTTGGGTCTAGCTGTCCACATACCCCACCCTTGAGTGTGGTTCACATTGTAAAATGGAGCCTGTTTGTCTCACACATGGTCAATGTGTGGAGGTAAGAATTCATCCTGTATGATGTCTCCAGACTAAGATAGTATACTGGATGCTACCCAGCCTGAGTGTCCTAGACTGTCACTAATTTGCTATTATTGGAAATATTTACTTTGTTTTATGGAGTGAAATAAAGCAGCAGAACTTGGAATTAGAATACGTTTATGTGATACCTCATCCTGCTCCCAAGTGAGTTGCATTGTCACAGTATTTTTCCCCTAATCTATGAGCTTTATTGGCACATCACTTCATTGTCCTTTAACTCAAATTAATTCCAACTTGTGAGATTTACATGCCACCAGGGTTTCTTGACCCATCAAGCTACTGTGTGGTACTACCATGTCTCTGAAATTATCCCCTAAATATAGTATGCAAATTGCCTCTTCAAAAAAAGAGGACTTGTACTCTATAGCGCCACCTATTGGAAGTAGCGATCCTACAAGCCACAATCAACCCTTTAACGAGTCTTGTAATATGACTTAGGATAAAAACCAAATCAGAATCTCCATTTGCAGACACGGTGTTTCGGACTATTGGTCCTCGTCAGTGCAAAGTAGGAGAGATCTGATTTGGCTAGATGAGAGGCTCTGGACTAAGGTCTAGGGGGTAAGGTTTCTCCTTGTGGAGAGTGATATGTCACTCTCCACAAGGAGAAACCTTACCCCTTAGACCCCTAAATATAGTGCATTCATGTTCCACCAAAAAAACAAACAAATCTACAAACAGGAGCAAACAACTACAAAGAGATGGCTTCATAAGACATTCATTTAGCTGAGAATAAATGCAAAGCCAGCAGTCTCTAATATTGTGATTTACTAATTTGTTATACCACTCATCCTGGGGATGCTTGTTTGCAGTTTCAATTGTGATAAAAACTAAAACAAAAATACTTATCTGGAACATATGGAGGATGTAATCAAATTTGTTTTTGTCTTGAATTAAACATTTTTACAGTGAGAAGTGTGTACTTGAGACATCTTTCATTTCAGTTTAACCAAGGATAGGGTGGTTAATTAGACAAAGAATGGCCCTTCATATTTGGATTTCAAACTTTACCTCACGTGATTCTTCACAACCACGCAATCACCAGGTTTTAGAATGACATCCCTTCATGCCATCAGGGTCTGGTATGGAAGAGAAAACACAATAATGGGTTTGTGCCATCATCTGTTGTTGTACACTAATATCCTGTCAGGTCCCTGAGCAGGTACTGTAAATGCTGAGGGAATAACCTGTCTGTGATATCCATGCTGGTGCCTGCCACCTCCCTTTCTCTGTTTCTGCTTCAGCCATCAGGTAACAGGGGGTGACTAAACGTTAGCCCTGCTTTACTAAGAGGACATGTGGTTCTGCCCAGCACAGAAGCTTAGGGGTTATTGCTAGTTAGTATTGCTCAACAAAACAGCACGCTATTTAATTTCCTGAGAGTCTGTTTCCTTTGCCAGATATAGTGACTACTACAACTGGATAGTTACAGTTTGTTAAGTTCTTGTCCAGCCTGATTCCTGACCATTCTTCTGTCTTTCAACTTTTTCCTGGTTCTGATGTGGCAACCTGTATGTCTGCTAATAATGGTTCTGTGGTTATGACAAAATAAAAAATTATTGGCAGAAACGCGTTCCACAGCTTCCTTGTTTGTGTAACCATTTTGTGAATTTTTAACATCAGTGTCTCAATTTATCCAATGTTGAAAGGATGTTATGGAGTGTGTAAAACCTGTCATTTTCTAAGTCCTCTAATATCTTCCCCAGTACCTTTCCTATGAAACTATGAAATGTGTTTGTCTTGTCACATTCTGTTACCTCCAGAATCCCACATTAACAAACCATTTCACACATTAGCTTTTTTGATTGTTGATATTGCAGTAACTTTCACACAAGGTTGTGCCTCAGGCCATCCTGAAAAGATATCCACAATGACAATGACATACTCATATAGGCCTAGATTAGGTGACTGTATGAAATCAATATGCAGTAGCTAAAAATAAAAACAAAATAACTGAACTAAAGTAGACTTGAATGACATGCATGATGTAAAAGCATGTTCACACTGGCTATAAAAGCAAACAAAACCAAAGACTCTCTGCCACTATTCACACTAGGTAGGTTTTAACGTTAGAGAGTGTAGTTACTGTCCCAAATAGATACACCTTGCCGTGGTGGGACAGCTTTATACTTTTTGATCAAAACAGTGTTTACTAAGTACTCTATGTTAACTATTTAATGTACTTGCTTTTTTACTTATTTTCATTAGGGTATATGCATATATTGTTTTGTCCGTTAGTAGATAAAACTAGTATAGAGAGCTTGTGGGCTGCAAACTTGCAGGATTTGACAATTTTTCCTGTGTTGTATAGGGAACATTGAGTACATATGTAAACACATGCAACGGAAGCCTGACTAAACCCAGGTGAAAGCCAATGTTGATTCACCATACTTAATATGGCTTCTTTAGCACAGTGAGTTAAGCCATGCTTCAAATGGATCATAGAGCAGAGTTATCTGGAAAGGTGAAATTTCTCACCCTATTGCCACACATCATACCATGTGTTGTTTCATTACTCTTCTATTTTTTCCTTCTTGTTTAAAGACCGCTGCTGTAGTTTACCTAACAGCTTATAGTCCACAGGTATATCATGCTGCATACTACATATTTAGTACTCGGGCAGCATCATGATGTTGGATGCTTCAGCAGCAGTGTCCTCTGGGCATTACCCTGATCTTCCCTTGTCTTTTTCTTTGTGTGAGTCTGGACTGGTCACCCACTTGAATAGCTTTCAGCACTATGTATTGGCCTACTTGCCAACCAACAAATGATTTTTCTCCAAATGGGTCCATGGTCATGTGGTCCTGTGAAATTTGTTTAAATGTTTGCTATTTGTTCTTCTGCCATTGCACACGATGTGCTGAACAGTGACTGACACCACTCACCTGTGTGCCTGCACCCAGGGCATCAGTGTGCTGAATGCTTACAGATGTAGGAAGGCACCAGGTGACCGCAGGCATTCAGCAATCTTTATTTCAGAGCGCGCCCACCTCAGGTAGGCAACATTTAGCACTCTAAGGAAGTGTCTACCCTGCCTATCCTTTTTCTCGGCCCTGAGTTCACCTAGCAATAGCGACTTACATCCTGCAAAGAATGAAATAGATCAATTTCACTTTAGTTTAATACTGCAAATGCAAACTATAGGATGCCACTGCATTACTGTGAACTTTCTGTGAATGTTATAACACAATGTTTAACCCCATTTTGAGCTGTAACCCCTTAGTGACCGAGGCAATTTTGGCCTTAATGACCAAGCTAAATTTTACAATTCTGACGAGTGTCACTTTATGTGGTAATAACTCTGGAACACTTCAATGGATCCCACTGATTCTGAGACTGTTTTTGTGACATATTGTACTTCATGATAATGGTAACATTTGTTCAACATGACCTGTATTTATTTGTGAAAAAAATGGAAATTTGACAAAAATTTGGAAAATGTTGCAATTTTAAAACTTTTAATTTTTATGCCCTTAAACCAGAGAGTTATGTAACACAAAATAGTTGATAAATAAAAATTCCCACATGTATACTTTACATCAGCACAACTTTTGAACCCTAATTTTTTTTGTTAAGAAGTTAGAAGGGTTAAGAGTTGAGCAGCGATTTCTCATTTTTCCAACAAAATTTATGAAACCATTTTTTTAGGGACCACATCACATTTGAAGTGACTTTGAAGGGCGTATATGACAGAAAATTTCCAAAAGTGACACCAAAGCTGCACCCTTCAAGGTGCTCAAAATCCCTCTCAAGAAGATTATTAACCCTTCAGTTGCTTCACAAGAAGTGGAAGGAAAAAATTTGCATTTAACTTTTTTTCACAAAAAAATTATTTTAGACTAGTGTTGAGCGATATTGCTCGATATCTAAAAATATCGTATCGAAATTGTATCGCCGATATCACTAAATATCGTCGATATCCGATTTCGATAGCGGAAGTCCCATGTAAGTCTATGGGAACAAAATATCGAAACTAAAAAAACCTTTATTTCCTTGTAAACACTAAATATACACACATAGAATACATATATATATATATATACATGTCATTGTGACATATATATATACATATATGTATAGTTTATACACTTCTACATAGTAAAATATCCTCTGATTCAATTGCCGGGTAAAGCCGGCTTCTGTGAAAAGACAGAAGCACCCGACATGAAATGACACTTGGTGTACATAGGGTTAACCATGTCTTTTCATGTGTTTGCAATCTGATTTGCAAAAACAATTACATCAGTCTATGTGTGCAAAATTTCACACCTGTAGGGGTTAACTAAAGGTGTAAATTCGTTGTAAAAAAAACGGACTTTTTTGCTACGAATTTACACCTTTAATTAACCCCTACAGGTGTGAAATTTTGCACACTTACACTCATGTAATTGTTTGTGCAAATCAGATATCAAACTACATGAAAAGACATGGTTAACTCTATGTAAACCAAGTGTCATTTCATGTCGGGTTCTGCATTTTCACAAAAGCCGGCAATTGAATTAGCGGCTATTATACTATGTAGAAGTGTATGAACTATAAATATAAATATATATATATGTGTCACAAATTTAATGACATGTATATATATATATATGAGGTGTAAAAATGCTGAAAAAAATGCGTGGGCTCCCGCCCTATTTTCGCAACAAGACAGACAAAGCCAGTGAGTGGGGGCAGATAATAATAGCCCAGAGAGGGACCATTATTTTTGCCCCCCCCCCGGCTACTAACGTCTGCCCCCAGACACCCCAGAAAGGGCAAATCTCTAATTAGATTTGCCCTTTCTGGCACTTTGCCCGTCTATTCCCATTGCCCTGTAGCGGTGGCGAATGGGTTAATAAGGGGTTAAAATGACCTTGCAATTGAAAGGTCACTTTAAGCCAGGTTAATAATTGAGAGCTGTCAATTAGACAACTATCAATTATTAATCCTATTGTATGAAAGAAAAATCAAACACACACTTTAATATAAAAGAAGTTTAATGAAATAATCACACAGTTTTTGACCATATTTTATTTTCCTGCTAAAACCATTTCCTGTAATAAAAATAAAATAATAAAGCAAAATTATTCTTACCAATCCGATGTACAGTCAGGTCCCACGGTGTAATCCTTCAGAAAGGGTTAATGTTTACTGCAGGGACCGCAGCTAATGCTGCAGCCTCACAGTAAACCCCCAAATGAATGAGTTCCTCTCCTGGCTGACAGGAGAGGAAGTGGAAAGCTTAATTGATTGCTTTCCACTTTCACTTCAGGTCAGCCAGGGACACAATCAGTGACGTCAGAGGGAACTGGTTAACAAAAATAGGGGTTCCCTTTGAAAAAAAAATGGTGTGGGGTCCCCCCTATTTTTGTTAACCAGCCAGATGAAGCAGACCGCTGAGGCCTGGATTTTCAGGCTGTTAAGGAGCCAAGATCCATGGACCTTGCCAGCCTGATAATACCAGGCCACAGCAGTCTGCATATCTTGGCTGATTAACAAAAATAGGGGATCCCCTCGAAAAAAATTGGCTGGGGTCCCCCCTATTTTTGTTAACCAGCCAGATGAAGCAGACCGCTGAGGCCTGGTTTTTCAGGCTGGTAAGGATCCAATATCCATGGACCTTGCAAGCCTGATAATACCAGGCCACAGCAGTCTGCTTAGCTTGGCTGGTTAACAAAAATAGGGGATCCCCTTGAAAAAAAAACGGCGTAGGGGTCCCCCTATTTTTGTTAACCAGCCAAGTAAAATGCAGACTGCTGCGGCCTGGTATTAAAAGACTGTCAAGGCCCATGGATTTTGGCCCTCAACAGCCTGATAATACCAGGCTACAGCAGCCCCACATTTGGCGCATCAAAAGATGTGCCAATTGTGGCACTTTACCCGGCTCTTCCCACTTGCCCTGTAGCGGTGGCAAGCGGGGTAATAAGGGGTTAATGTCACCGTTGATTGCACGGTGACAATAAGCCCGGTTAATAATGGAGAGGTGTCAATAAGACACCGATCCATTATTAATCCCAAAGTTATTAAATGCATAAAAAAAAGACAAGCAAGAAAAAAGTATTTTAATGAAATAAAAGAGACAACACAGTTTTCATTTCTTTTATTGTACTCTCATTCCTGCGACGCCATCGATCTCCTGTAAAAAAAGAAAAAAAACAAACCAACAGTATACCACCTGTCCGACGCAGTCCATAGTAACGATTGTCCCACGACGATCCAGCTCTGCTACATCGCAATGACAGGCAGAGCCTGTCATCGCGACGCAGCACAGCTGATTACCTGGTTCCCCGGCGGTGACGTCATCGGACTGACTGCTTTACGGCCGGGATTACCCAGCAGTCACTGCAGTTATCGCGAGAAACTGCATGTGACCGCCGGGGAGAAGAGGATGGCGGCCATTAAGCAGTCCGGGATGTGACCGCCGGAGATCTTCTGCCAGGTAAGTGCCGCTGACTCCTGACAGACCCGACCGACGGACACTGACAGTGACAGACCCGACCGACGGACACAGACAGTGACAGTGACAAATCCGATTCCGGTATTCGATAAGACGAAAATATCGAAACAATTATCGAAAGGCCGATAGAGCTAATATCGGCCGACAGCCGATATTTGCAGTTATCGTATCGCTCAACACTATTTTAGACCCAAACTTTTTTATTTTCATATGGGTAACAAGAGAAAATGGACCACAAAATCTGGTGTCCAATTTCTCCTGAGTACGCCGATATCCCATATGTTGGGGAAATCTACTATTAGGACGCACGGCAGGGCTCGGAAAGGAAGGAGCACCGTTTAACTTTTTGAATGCAAAATTGTTTGGAATCGAGAGCGTATGCCATGTCGCATTTGGACAGCCCTTGATGTGCCTATAGGGGGTATAAGGAGCAATTTGAACCCACAAATATGACACAGATTTTGCTAAAATTAGGATGTCACACGGAATATGCTGTCATTAGTGTTGAGCGGATGTTTGTATTGGGTATGCACTGAATATTGTGGGTGCTCGAGTTACATGCTTGAGTCCCTGCTCCGCATGCATTGTGGCTGTTAGACACCCAAAAAAAAACTATGTGGGGATCCGAGATACTCCATGCTTACCCGAACACCTGATGTAAACTCGAGTAGCAAGCACTTGTGCTCAACATTAGCTGTCATATCGTCATTATTTTTTTTTACTTTTAAAAGCCCCCCCAATTCTAACTTCAACCATAGCACAACCCTAACCCTAATACAACCCTAACCCCAATTCTAACCCCAACCCTAACCCCAATTGCAAAGAATTGAATTTTTTTTTTACAATTTTTATCTAACTAAGGTGATTACAAAGGGGGATTTGATTACTAGTTTTGTTCTTTTGTACACTGAGATAGGGCCTATCACAGTGATCAAAAGGAACCAATAGGAAAAACTCCCTAGTTCTGCCGGGCACTGACCAGCAGATCTCTTTTTTTCCAGGAAGATGACACGGAGGGCCGGGGGAAGGAGCGGGAAGAGATGGCTCAGGTACTGGGGTGCTTGGGGGACCTAATTTTTCTCTTCTCTGATATATTAGATCATATCAGAAGAGTGAGAAATTAATTTTCAGTCGGACATTTTGTTTTTTGTTATGTGATTGCTGTTATTCGGTGAATAATGGCAATCACGTGATAGGGCACCATAAAACCAGCCCTGATCATGTTTTCCTTAGTTATCACGCCGTTAAAAAGTGAAGTTGTGGAATAAGGCCCCTCAACTGTTCCTGTTAAAAGGCGTATCAGTGGTCGTTAAGGGGTTAAAGAAATAGCATTTTATTTTTGGTTTTAATCCAAAAGCTATTATCTTAACATTATTTTTTCTTTCAAGGGCTTGGCTTTTTTTTCAGATGAGTTGTATTTTTCATGGGTATGATATTAAGAGATGTACAATTTTAATACATTGAATCATTTTGACCTTTTTTTCGTGTTGATGGAAAAAAAAAAGAAAAAAGTAGGGCCACTATTGTTTATTGAGTTTTGCTTCAACAGCTTTTGCCATGTGGGATAAATGACATGTTAAGTATATTTTTCTGAACCTTTCAATTATGGTAATATCAAATACAGTCCCTGACAGAAGTTATGTCGCTTATCCATGTTATGTAAATCAAAGCTTATAACCTGACGTTAAATTCATCCATTGGTTTTATAAATTACTCTTTTGAAAGCTGAAACCCTCCCAAATTTGGTTTAGGTTAAGAAAATAAATTGACATCAATGCTGAAATATTGATCATTTAATGAACATAGAATGGTCAGATTTTGGCAAGACAAAAGTTTTGTCGCCCACAGAAAGTAATGTGATATTCAAACAAATAATTTTCTTAAAATACAAATATATGTTGCATAACATTGGTGAATTAAGTTGTGGTGCTATTACAGTCATATTTAATATTTTGCATGACTTCCATGAGCTTGAAGGACTGCATCCATGCGGTTCAACAATGATTCATACAATTTATTAATGAAGTCATCAGGAATAGCAAAGAATGCAGTCTTACATGCCTCCCAGAGTTCATCTAGATTCCTTGGTTTTGTCTTCCAAGATTCCTCTTTCATCCTACCCCAAACATGCTCAATGATATTCATGTCTGGTGACTGGGCTGGCCAGTCATTGAGCACCTTGATCTTTTTTGCCTGGAGGAACTTTGTTCTAGAGATGGATGTATGTGATGGAGCACCATCCTGCTGCAAAATTTGACCCTTTTATGATTTGGAATGTAAGAGGTAGCTAATACTTCTTGATATTTTAGGCTATTGATATTGCCTTCCACCTTGCAAATGTTTTGCACACCCCTTACTGAATTTAACCCCAGACCATGATCTTTCCACCACCAAATTTAACTGTTTTCTGGGTGTATTTTGGATCCATATGGGCTCCAGTAGGTCTCCTGCAGTATTTGCGGCGGCTGTGGTGTAATTCTACTGAAGATTCATCAGTAGAGTTGAGCATTCCGATACCGCAAGTATCGGGTATCGGCCGATATTCGCTGTATCGGACTTTAGATACTTAGTTCCGATATTTTCCATATATCGTATACCGGAATCGGAAGTTCCCATAATTCTTTGAGAGGCAATGTGATTTTAATCAGCCAATGAGGAATCCTAAGAAGTGTGGGCACATCCTGTACTGCTGCGGTCATGTTAACTAATGGCATGGCTGTGATTGGATGCTGAAATGATGTCAGAATGCACTATAAAAGGCGCCGCCGCCATTTTAGCGTCACTGTGCTGTGAATTCAGATAGGGACAGAACGCTGCTCTGCTGACTCTGAGGGACAGTTAGAGATTGCGATTTTGTGTACTGTGCTTTAGGCAGGCTAGTTTACCAACCGCTGTGTAAAGCTTCCTTTTGCCTTGCAGTGTTGTTTTCACAGCTCTGCAAGGTGTGTGTGTGCGTGCAGGTGACGCTGCAGTTTGCTCTGCATCCAACGCTGTTTGTAGGCATCTGCACGTGTCACTCACAGACTTATTTTTTTCTTTAGTGTAATTCTTGCTGCTCCATTCAATTGAAATTATAGTGTGACGTGCTTCCATCCGTATCCAATACATTGGTTGCAAACACTATAGAAGTACACAAAGGAGCCTTTCTCAGATAGTGAACAGTTGTGTTTCAGTGTTCACTGCAGTCTGTGAGGTATTTTTTTATTTTTTTTTAAATGCAGATCACGCTCCAGTTACTTCTTCAACTAATGCTGCGTGTACTCTGCTGAGCGTGTGTCACTGCCTCATCCTTGTCATTTTTCTAAAATTGTTGCTGCTCCATTCTATTGAAAAAAACTAAAATCTATGAGTGTGACGTGCTTCCATCCTGATACAATACATTGCTTGCAAACACTATAGAAGTACACAAAGGAGCCTTTCACAGATAGTGAACAGTTGTGTTTCAGTGTTCACTGCAGTCTGTGAGTTTTTTTTTTTTTGAGTGCAGATCACGCTCCAGTTACTTCTTCAACTAATGCTGCGTGTACTCTGCTGAGCGTCTGTCACTGGCTCATCTGTTATGTTTCGGTAGCTGAGGAGTGCAGGTAAAAAAAGAAAATACACCAGAGCAGTTGGAATCTATGGGATTGCAGTACCCTGACTAACCACCACAACTAGAGGCAGCCGTGGAGCGTTCCTACGATGGTCCTAGACGCCTCGTCACAGCCTGAGAAACTAACTACACCTAAAGATAGAAATAGGAAAGCTATCTGCCCCGGAGCAGAACCCCAAAGATAATAGAAAGCCCCCAAACATGTAATGGCGGTTAGACAAGAGGAAATACTGACACAGAAAGAAAATAGTATGAGCAAACGCTGGGGCCCAAACTATCTAAATAGAAAAGGACAGGAAGGGTACTTACTGCAATCCCAGAAAACCCTGAAAAACACCAACTCTACTAATTTCAAAATCACCTGAGATCACACGACCTCTACCACCTAAATTAGTTCTCTGGTGTAACAAAAACAGCAGCCACTGAAAAAACTGGAAAAAGCAAAAGTACAAAACACAGTGGCTGGACTAAACTGAGAGGGCAGAAGCCCCGGAGGGGACCCAGAAGGCCCCCACAGAAGTGCAGGACCAAATGCAAAAATATAGCAAAAACACAAAATAAGAAATTGTCTTATCTGATAGCAGGAGATGCAGACACGACACAGCAGGCTACAAGGGAAACTGGAAAGAAGGATTCAGACCAGAACAATTGATCACCGGCAACCCTGATGGGAAAATGATTCCCTTAAATAAGACCAATCATTAACACCTGATTCCCAATCCTCACTAGTACCGCTTGTAACCACCAGAGGGAGCCTCTGCTCAGAACTCATCTCAAACCCATTCACAACAGTACCCCCCCTTGAGGAGGGGTCACCGAACCCTCATTTGAGCAACCAGGTCGGTCAGGATGAGTTCTATGATACGCACGGATAAGTCTCCTAGCATGGATGTCCGAAGCAAACACCCAAGAATTATCTTCCTGACCATAACCTCTCCATTTAACCAAATACTGGAGTCTTCGTCTAGAAAAACGAGAATCCAATATTTTCTCAACCACATACTCCAGATTGCCCTCAACCAAAACAGGGTCAGGAGGCACAGCAGCAGGAACCACTGGCTCAACAAACCTCTTCAACAAGGACTTGTGGAACACGTTATGGATCTTAAATGTCCCTGGAAGAAGCAAACGAAAAGAAACAGGATTAATAATCTCCATGATCTTATAAGGTCCAATGAACCTAGGCTTAAATTTAGGAGATGCTACTCTCATAGGAATATTCTTTGAGGACAACCAGACCAAGTCCCCCACTTTAAACCGAGGACCACCAGTCCTATGCCGGTTAGCAAACCGCTGGGCCTTCTCCTGAGAAGGGACAACCTCTCCACTACCTGGTCCCAAATCTGCTGCATACGCTCAACAACAGAGTCAACACCTGGACAGACAGAAGCCTCCGTCTGTCCTGAAGAAAATCGAGGGTGAAACCCAGAATTACAGAAAAACGGAGACATCAAAGTGGCAGAGCTAGCCCTATTATTAAGAGCAAACTCAGCCAAAGGCAAAAAAGAGACCCAGTCATCCTGATCAGCAGACACAAAGCATCTTAGATAAGTCTCCAATGTCTGGTTTGTTCTCTCAGTTTGACCATTGGTCTGAGGATGAAATGCCGAGGAGAAAGACAATTGAACACCCAGTTTAGAACAAAAAGTCCTCCAAAATCTGGAAACAAACTGGACTCCTCTGTCAGACACAATGTTCTCAGGAATGCCGTGTAAACGAACCACGTGCTGAAGGAACAACGGCACCAATTCAGAGGAGGAAGGCAACTTAGGTAATGGCACAAGATGTATCATTTTGGAAAACCTATCACAAATTACCCAGATGGTGGTCATTCTCTGAGAAACAGGAAGATCGGAAATGAAATCCATAGAGATATGGGTCCATGGTCTCTTGGGCACAGGCAATGGCATCAACAAACCACTAGAGCGAGAGCAAGGCTTGGAGCGAGAGCAAGTCCCGCAGGACTGCACAAATTCCCTGACATCGCGAGACAAGGTAGGCCACCAAAAGGACCGACTAACCAAGTCTCTGGTACCAAAAATTCCGGGATGCCCAGCCAATGCGGAACAATGAATCTCAGACATCACACTCTTTTTCCATTGGTCCGGGACAAACAATTTTCCAACAGGGCAGCGCTCGGGCCTATCCTCCTGACACCCCTCCAGAGCAAGTCTCAAATTGGGCGAGATGGCGGAAAGAACTACACCCTCCTTCAAAATAACAGAGGGATCAGATAGCTCAGGAGAGTCCGCAAGGAAACTCCTCGAGAGGGCATCCGCCTTAACATTCTTAGTGCCAGGAAGAAAGGAAACCACAAAATTAAAACGTGTGAAAAACAAGGCCCACCTGGCCTGTCTAGGATTGAGTCGCTTGGCAGATTCCAGATAGACCAGATTCTTATGGTCCGTAAGGACCACCACCTGATGTTTGGCTCCCTCCAGCCAATGTCTCCACTCTTCAAAAGCCCACTTCATGGCCAATAACTCCCGATTACCCACGTCATAATTACGTTCAGTAGGAGAAAATTTTCGAGAGAAAAAGGCACAAGGGTTACTTTTAGAGGTCTCTGGATCTTTTTGGGACAAAACGGCACCTGCCCCAATTTCAGAGGCATCAACCTCCACCTGAAATGGCAGAGAAACATCAGGCTGCCGTAGAACAGGAGCAGAAGTGAATCTCTGCTTAAGTTCCTGAAACGCAGAGACTGCCTCAGGAGGCCAATTCACCACATCAGAACCCTTTCTGGTCAAATCAGTCAATGGTTAACAATAACAGAGAAATTACCAATAAATTTACGATAAAAATTGGCAAAACCCAAAAATCTCTGAAGAGCCTTCAATGAAGTAGGTTGGACCCAATCACAGATGGCCCGAACCTTGACCGGGTCCATTTCAATAACAGATGGGGACAAAATGAATCCCAGAAATGAGATCTTCTGTACGCCAAAAAGACACTTTGATCCCTTCACATACAGAGCATTCTCTCTCAAAATCTGGAATACAGTTCGAACATGTTTCACATGAGAGTCCCAGTCATTAGAAAAAATCAAGATATCATCCAAATAAACAATCAGAAACTTGTCCACAAAATCCCTGAAAATGTCATTCATGAAGGACTGGAAGACGGAAGGAGCATTAGTGAGCCCAAAGGGCATCACAAGGTACTCAAAATGCCCTTCAGGGGTGTTAAATGCCGTCTTCCATTCATCCCCGTGCTTAATGCGAATAAGGTTATACGCCCCCCTGAGGTCAAGCTTGGTAAACCAAGTAGCGTTTTTCACCCTGGAAAACAGGTCAGAAATCAAGGGTAACGGGTATTGATATTTCACAGTAATATTGTTCAAGAGACGATAATCAATACACGGCCTTAATGAACCATCTTTTTTGGCCACAAAGAAAAAACCGGCACCTAAGGGTGAAGAGGATGGTCTGATATGACCCTTCTCCAATGATTCCTTGATATAAGACCGCATAGCGTCATGTTCAGGTACAGACAAGTTAAAAAGGCGACCCTTAGGGAATTTACTACCTGGCACTAATTCAATAGCGCAGTCATAGCTCCTATGGGGAGGCAAGGATGCAGATTTACTTTCGCTAAACACATCAGAAAAATCAAACAAAAAGTCAGGAACATCCTCAGCCTGGGGGGAGGCAGAAAAAACAGGAGTGTTGGTATTAACACATTGGCAGCCCCAACTGGTTACAGACACAGATTTCCAATCCAAAACAGGATTATGAGACTGTAACCAAGGGAAACCCAGCACGATAATGTCATGCAGATTATATAGAACCAAAAATTTGCAGCACTCCTGGTGATCAGGTTCAACCCTCATTATCACCTGAGTAGAAAACTGGGGTTTATTCTCAGCCAAAGGGGTAGAATCGATCCCCAGTAGGGGAATAGACTTCTGTAGGGGTATCAAGGGAAATCCACAACGTTTAGCAAAATCATAATCCATCAGGTTAATAGCTGCTCCAGAATCAACGAAAGCCTGAGCAGAAAATGAGGACAGAGAGCATATCAGAGTGACAGTTAATAAAAACTTAGTCTGAACACTACCCAAGACAACTGAGCGTGCAAAACGTCTTCCCCGCTTAGGGCAGACTGAAATAGCATGAGAGGCATCACCACAGTAGAAACATAACCCATTGCGCTTTCGAAACTCATGACGCTGTGCCCCAGACACCACTCCATCACACTGCATGGGCTCAGCAGCTGGCTCACAAGGCAACACCACTCCACGCATACTTCTCCGCTCACGCAAACGTCTGTCAATTTGAATCGCTAATGACATAGAATCATTGAGACCAGAGGGGACAGGGAATCCCACCATAACATCCTTTACATTATCCGACAGACCCTTCCGAAAAAGAGCTGCCAAAGCGTCGTCATTCCATTTGGTCAGGACTGCCCACCTACGGAATCTCTGACAGTATAACTCAGCGTCATCAAGCCCCTGATTTAATGCCAACAAGGCTTTTTCAGCTTGATCAGTGACATTAGGCTCATCGTACAATAACCCCAAAGCATGAAAAAACGCATCAACATCACTCAAAACAGGATCCCCAGGTATCAGGGAAAAAGCCCAATCCTGAGGGTCGCCGCGCAGGAGAGAGATGATAATTTGAACCTGCTGCGCTGCGTTTCCTGAGGACTTAGATTTTAAGGCAAAAAACAATTTACAGTTATTTTTGAAATTCTGAAACTTAGCTCGATCCCCTAAAAACAAATCTGGCATGGGGATCCTAGGTTCCACAACAGGCAACCCAGCAAGATATGCAGCAATACTCTGAACCTCAGTGGCAAGCTGATCCACACGGCCAGACAACTGTGCAAACTCCATTGGGAGAAAAGATCCTCCCCAGCACCCAGAGATACAGAGGAAAAAAAAAATGCAACAAACAGAAAAATATCTCTGACAACTTTTCTTCCTTCAAAATATTTTTTCCCTTCTGTGAGTACCATACAATTTTTATGGCCGGTGATACTGTTATGTTTCGGTAGCTGAGGAGTGCAGGTAAAAAAAGAAAATACACCAGAGCAGTTGGAATCTATGGGATTGCAGTACCCTGACTAACCACCACAACTAGAGGCAGCCGTGGAGCGTTCCTACGATGGTCCTAGACGCCTCGTCACAGCCTGAGAAACTAACTACACCTAAAGATAGAAATAGGAAAGCTATCTGCCCCGGAGCAGAACCCCAAAGATAATAGAAAGCCCCCAAACATGTAATGGCGGTTAGACAAGAGGAAATACTGACACAGAAAGAAAATAGTATGAGCAAACGCTGGGGCCCAAACTATCTAAATAGAAAAGGACAGGAAGAGTACTTACTGCAATCCCAGAAAACCCTGAAAAACACCAACTCTACTAATTTCAAAATCACCTGAGATCACACGACCTCTACCACCTAAATTAGTTCTCTGGTGTAACAAAAACAGCAGCCACTGAAAAAACTGGAAAAAGCAAAAGTACAAAACACAGTGGCTGGACTAAACTGAGAGGGCAGAAGCCCCCGGAGGGGACCCAGAAGGCCCCCACAGAAGTGCAGGACCAAATGCAAAAATATAGAAAAAACACAAAATAAGAAATTGTCTTATCTGATAGCAGGAGATGCAGACACGACACAGCAGGCTACAAGGGAAACTGGAAAGAAGGATTCAGACCAGAACAATTGATCACCGGCAACCCTGATGGGAAAATGATTCCCTTAAATAAGACCAATCAGTAACACCTGATTCCCAATCCTCACTAGTACCGCTTGTAACCACCAGAGGGAGCCTCTGCTCAGAACTCATCTCAAACCCATTCACAACACTCATCCTTGTCATTTTTCTAAAATTGGTGCTGCTTTATTCTATTTTAAATTTACTAAAATCTATTAGTGTGACGCTCTTCCATCAAAATACAATATATTGCTTGCAAGCATAATAGAAGTCCACAAAAAGGCCTTTCACAGCAAGTGAACAGTTGTGTTCAGTGTTCACTCTAGTCTGAGGTTTAAATTTTTGCTAGGAGTGTAGATCCCGCTCCACTTACTTCAACCACCGCTGCGTGTACTCTGCTGAGTGTCTGTCACTGGCTCATCCTTGTCATTTTTCTAAAATTGGTGCTGCTTTATTCTATTTTAAATTTACTAAAATCTATTAGTGTGACGCTCTTCCATCAAAATACAATACATTGCTTGCAAACATAATAGAAGTCCACAAAAAGGCCTTTCACAGCAAGTGAACAGTTGTGTTCAGTGTTCACTCTAGTCTGAGGTTTAAATTTTTGGTAGGAGTGTAGATCCCGCTCCACTTACTTCAACCACCGCTGCGTGTACTCTGCTGAGTGTCTGTCCTGGCTCATCCTTGTCATTTTTCTAAAATTGGTGCTGCTTTATTCTATTTAAAAATTACTAAAATCTATTAGTGTGACTGCTTCCATCCAAATACAATACATTGCTTGCAAACAATATACAATCTCACAAAAGGCCTTTCACAGCTATTGAACAGTTGTGTTAAGTGTTCACTTAGTCTGAGGTTTAAATTTTTTGTATGCTTATTTAGACCCGCCCAACTACTTCACAACGCTAGCGATACTCTGCTGAGTGTCTGTCCCTGGCTCATCCTTGTCATTTTTCTAAAATTGGTGCTGCTACATTCAATTTCAAATAATTCAAATCTATTAGTGTGACATGCTTCCATCCGTATCCAATACATTGGTTGCAAAGAATATAGAATTACACAAAGAGGGCTTTCACAGCTATTGAACAGTTGTGTGAAGTGTTCACTGTAGTCTGAGGTTTTCAGGTATTATTATATTTACTTGTATGCTTTTATTTAAAAGCCAAGAACAATGAAGGCAAACATTCGCACTGCAGCTGTTGTCAAAGTTCAACCCACATTATGCACTTCCATACATTGCAGCTTTTGAGGCATGATGTGAGTTTGATTTACCTAAGTTATGGAGTGACAAAATGGCTCAGGGAACAAAACATAGAGATTTTGGGTCCATGGGCTGGAAACTCCCCAGATCTTAATCCCATTGAGAACTTGTGGTCAATCATCAAGAGACGGGTGGACAAACAAAAAATTAAAAATTCTGACAAAATGAAAGCATTGATTGTGAAAGAATGGACTGCTATCAGCCAGGATTTGGTCCAGAAATTGATTGAGAGCATGCCAGGGAGAATTGCAGAGGTCCTGAAGAAGAAGGGTCAACACTAGTGTTGAGCGATACTGCTCGATATCTAAAAATATCGTATCGGAATGGTATCGCCGATATCACTAAATATCGTTGATATCCGATTCCGATACCGGAAGTCCCATGTAAGTCTATGGGAACAAAATATCGCAACAAAAAAACCCTTTCTTTCGTTGTAAACACAAAATATACACACATAGAATACATATATATATATATTAACATGTCATTGTGACATATATATACATATATTTATAGTTTATACACTTCTACATAGTAAAATAGACTCTGATTCAATTCCCGGGTAAAGCCGTGACATACCCCATAGAAGTCGACGGGCTCGGTGCCGAGTACCCCCAAAACCTCTGGCTCTGTGCGACTCAACTTGGGCGTCACGAACAGGATTCTGTAGCTCGCTATAAGCGAGTCCTGTGTGCCTGAATTGAACTGGTTTTGTGCTTGAGAATTGCTAAAATCATCAGAGAATGTATTTGCCATTTTTCCGCCATATCTGCGTCACGACGAGGCACTGGTGAAGAAGAAGGGCGTGCTCTTCGTGGGTGTACACTCACTCAGTGGCGCGAAAACGATGGCCGACCACTCTAAATGGTACTGCAATGTAAGATTGTGCCCCACAGCTCTTCAGTTCCGCCTCCTCATCCTCCTCAGTGTGCGGAAACTAACACGAAGGTCCCGCCTCCCTACAAAAGAGGGGCCCTCTCCAGATGCTAATGACACATGTGACTTGGCAGAGATGGCTAATGGACACGAGCAGAAGTGGGAAGGGATGGAGCAGTCAGAGCTCTCCCCCCACGGAAGCGACCCGATCGCCACGGAACCACCGTTGGGCACCCGGCCTGGAAACCCTCCTACGCTGCAAGAAGCGGAGGATACCCTAAGAGGCCTGGCCCGGCACCGGGAGGAGGTCGCCAGGATGGAAGCCAGCTGGCGTGCCCTAAAACTAAACTTGGAGCGGCGCCAATCCCTCTTACCTGAAGTGTCTGTACCGGAAGGTGAGGCACCCGTTCTAGTACAGGAGTCCGTGCGGGCATCCCAGCCCTTGCAATGTGATCCGGTTGACGTTGTCGCAGTGGAGGCACCCGTTCCTGCAAAAAACTCTGCACCGGCAGCACCCCAGATCCCGCTGTCTGCCCCCATCGCTGAGACAGAAGAAGCGACACCCGTCCTCATGGAGGAGGCCGCGCAGGCACCAGAGGTCTACCTGTCTGTACCGGAGCCCCGACTGTCATCTGTTCCAGAGCCGGCTGCTTCCTCTGCAGGTGAGCGCCGCCAGGACTGTCGGGCGCCAGGAGAGCTGCCGCAAACCGGACATCGTAAGCTGCAGTTTGATGGTGGAGACATGGAGATGCTGGTGGAGGAGAATTACAACCGGCGTCAGGAGGAAGAGTGGAGACGTTGGGAGCGGGAAGCAGAGCGACAAAGGGAGCAGCGAGAATCCCAAAAGCTTCGGCAACGTAACCTGGAGAAGGACCGGGCAGATAAGGACCGGATGAGAAAAGATAAAGGAACCCTGTGGGAGCCGCGGCGTAAGGGTGCAGTACTGAGCTTTAAATTGAAAGGTGGTTGGGGCTTCATCCAGGAGCCTGGACTTTATTTAGAAGTGTTTGTGACCCGGCGGGACGTGGAGACTCACCTCCCAGAAGGACACCCGGGGAGGGACCTGTTGCCAGGAGACTTGGTGACTTACACCCGACACTGGGGTTACAATGGATGGTACGCCCTAAATGTTACCAGGTGCGACCCCTACTCCCCAGAGTGTCAGGAACCTGTGAGACCCTCGGAGCCTTCAGCCTCCCACATCCAGGCCTCTGCACAAGTGCCCACCCCACGCCGTAAATCTCCCCAGCCTCCCTCAGTGTCTCCTCAGCAGCCCCAGCTATGGACATGATAACTATAGCTGGCCCGTACCCGGCGCCTGTTAGGCCCCCTGGGGTTCGTTCAGTCCGGGACATAGGGCTCCAGACCCAGAGGGAGATGAAAGAGGTGGCCACACAGACACAGATAGCGGGTCACGACTTGACTGTACAGGCCACATGACGTCATCAGGTCCTGGTGGTCCTTGGTGTCTCGGATGTTTGACAAGCATCAGAAGAGTACCAGGTGGTACCTGGAACACCCCTGCCAAAGAATTATAAATAACCCGGACAGGGTCCCTGTATGTAAATAGTTAAATTGTTGATGTACCCGGACGGGTGAATGTTCATAAAAAATTTTTTTAATTTAATAAAAAACACAACACAGTTTTCATTACTTTTATTACAGTCTCATCCTGCGACTCCATCGATCTCCTGTAAAAAAATGAAAAAAAAACCCAGCAGTATACCACCTGTCCGACGCAGTCCATAGTAACGAGTGTCCCACGACGATCCAGCTCTGCTACATCAGAATGACAGGCAGAGCCTGTCATCCCGGCGCAGCACAGCTGATTACCTGCTTCCCCGGCGGTGACGTCATCGGACTGGTTTACGGCCGGGATTACCCTGCAGTCACTGCAGTTATCGCGAAAAACTGCATGTGACCGCCAGGGAGAAGATAATGGCGGCCATCAAGCAGTCCAGGACGTGACCGCCGGAGATCTTCTGCCAGGTAAGTGCCGCTGACTCCTGACAGACCCGACCAACGGACACTCACAGTGACAGTGACAAATCCGATTCCGGTATCCGATATGACGAAAATATCGGTACTCGGAATCGAAAGCCCGATACAGCTAATATCGGCCGATACCCGATATTTGCAGTATCGTATCGCTCAACACTAGTCAACACTGCAAAATTAGACTTGCTGCATTAACTCATTCTAACTGTCAATATAAGCTTTTGTTACTCATATGTTTGCAATTATATTTCTGTCTGTGATAAAAATATCTGTCAAACACACATAAAAACCAGAGGGCAGCAGATCATGTGAAAATATCATATTTGTGTCATTATCAAAACTTTTGGCCATGACTGTACAGTTCAGGTGGTAGAAAGATGAACATAACAGGATACATGTATAACGTTGCCAACCAGTTATTTAATCGGAAACAGGACAGGCAAATTCATGCGTGATCCATGCCTTGTTCATTTTCAGCAAAGTAAGCCGGTCTACATTATCGGAGGATAGTCGCATGCGACGGTCTGTTAGTACACCACCTGAAGCACAAAAGACGCGCTCCGATAATACACTGCCAGCAGGGCAAGCCAGCACCTCCAATGCATACTGGCTAAGCTCTGGCCATGTATCCAGTTTAGAGACTCAAAACTTGAATGGGGAAGAGCCATCTGGGAGTACACTGAGAGGGCAAGACATGTCGTCTGTCACCATCTTACGGAAACGTTGCCTCCTGCTGACTGGAGCCGTCTCGGATGGTGTAGACATTGGTGGCGCTGCCACAAAACTTCGCCACATTTGGAACATACTGGTCTTGCCCTGTGCAGAGGCGCTGCTTGTGCTCCCTCTTGTTGCAGAGCTGTCTCCACTGCCTCGACGCACAGAGCTGCTTTGTAAAGCAGTAGCAGCAGCAGTGCTCTTGGCTGGAATGGAGAACATTATGGATTCCGACAAGCTTACAACCTGCAATGATTCTCAGTGTACTCAACCATCGTACGACCAGCTGTACCCTTTCCTATTGCATTCTCACCCATCCCTGCAGACTGTGAGCCCTCGCGGGCAGGGTCCTCTCTCCTTCTGTACTTGTGTGTCCCTTGTCCAGCACATCTTTATTGTACCTGTCTATATTTTTCCCTTGTCATATGTAAAGCGCCATGGAATAAATGGCGCTATATAAATGTATAATAATAATAATAATTGCAGCAGTGTGTCTTGTTACTCCCGCATTTTACGCTCCCGGTTCAACGGTCTGATGAGGCTTTGAAAGTTGTCCCGGTAGCGAGTGTCTAGGAGGGTGTACGCCCAATAATTCAGACGTGGTGAGAATGTAGGTGATGTGGCGGTCGTTTCTCAGGCACTGCAGCATGAAATCAACCATGTGCTGCAGACTTCCAACTGGCCAAGAAACGCTGTCCCCTGCAAGAGGCGTCATCTCTGCCTGCTCTGCATCACCCCACCCTCGCTCTACATACTGACTAGAGCATTGTGTACCTCCCTCTGGAGCGATGTCTTCCTCCTCCATTGACTCCTCCTCATCCTCCTCACAAAGTGAGCCCTGCCCAGCCCTTTGTGAGGAACCACATTGCGCTGACTTTACATAAGGTGATGGAATTTGTGACTCCTCATCCTCCACCTCTTCCAAAACCTCATCCCTTAGTGCTTGCAGTGTTTTTTCAAGCAGGCAGATAAGGGGGACAGTCAGGCTGACTAGTGCATCATCTGCACTCGCCATCCGCGTTGACTCATCAAACGCACGCAAAACGTGGCAGATGTCCTTCATAGAGTCCTTCGCCAGTCCTTACACTGGCTGCCCATCCATTATAGGATCCAATTCAAAGTACTTGTTCTCACCCACAAAGCTCTCCACAGTGCAGCACCCCCCTACATCTCCTCCCTCATTTCTATCTATCGGCCTAACCGACTGCTGCGCTCTGCAAACGACCTTGGACTAACCTCTGCACTAATCCGTACCTCCCACTCCCGACTCCAAGACTTCTCCCGCGCTGCGCCAATCCTCTGAAATGCTGTACCCCAAGAAATTAGCACTATCCGCAATTTGCATGGTTTCAGGCGCTCCCTCTAAACACATTTGTTCAGGGCGGCCTATCACATTCACTAATCAAAGTCATTCTATGTGTGTGTGTGTGTGTGTGTGTGTGTGTGTGTGTGTGTGTGTGTGTGTGTAGCCCAATCACTATCTCCATCCATCCATCCCTCACTCCCTCAAAATGGCTGGACCATCATTGTAAATACACCATTGTATATAAACACCTGTACTTTGTAGCTCCCCCTCCTCATTGCAGATTGTAAGCTCTCACGAGCAGGGCCGGCTTATATTGCTTTAATTATTGTATTGTTAACGTTGTTACTTATGACTTTTGTTCTTAAACTGTTAAACTGTAAAGCGCTGCGGAATCTGTTGGCGCTATATAAATAAAGATTATTATTATTATTATTATTATAGAGGCCCACTCAGTAGTGGTGAAGTGTGAACGGCGCAAATTGCGAGTTGATTGCGCCTGATGCAGCTGATACTCCATTACTGCTGGCTGCTGCTCACACAACCGCTCCAACATATGTAACGTGGAATTCCACCTGGTGGGTACGTCACATATGATGCGATGTTCAGGAAGGCGAAATCTGCGTTGCAGATCTGCAATGCGCGATCTGACCATGCTGGAACGTCGCAAGTAAGCGCACTGTAGGCGGACCTTGTGCAGCAGTGCATCAATATCCGTATAGTCCCTCAAAAAACTCTGCATGACCAAGTTGAGCACATGTGCCAGACATAGTATGTGAGTGAGGTTGACAAGGCCCAGAGCTGCCACCAGATTTCGGCCATTGTCACACACTACCAAGCCTAGCTGGAGATTCGCTGTCAAAAACCACACGTCGCTCTCCTGCTTCATGGCATTCCAGAGCTCCTGCGCTGTGTGGCTTTGATTCCCCATGGAAATTAATTTCAGGACGACCTGTTGACGTTTGCCCACGGCAGTGCTCATATCGGTCTCAACAGCTAAGCGTTGTGTGGTGCATGTGTGGGGTGCACGCATCACAGAAAGCAAAGCATCATAGAAGACAAGCATTGAGTAAACGGCAGTTATTCATGGCAGTTAATCAGGGCTGGAATAAGGTAGTCAACACTTTGCTATATTTTTAATCCTGAACAAAACATTTTCATAAATATTATGTTTATCAAATACCCTTATTATTATTATTACAACCTCATGCATGTTTTGCAATATATTTTAAATTTTATTTTAGGATATTTGTTTCTTGTTTTTTGTTATGTTTTTAATTATGTACATTAACTGTATCCTCCTGTGTTCCCTTGCCTTCCACAAACACCACCCCATCCCCCCTTCATCACGACTCATACACATGAGCCCCTCCATACTTCCCTCTCCCATGTACAGTTCCCATGCACTCATCACCTTCCTGAGAAACCTCAGCCCATCTAGCCGAAACACATCACTGAAAAAACCAACTTACAACACCAACAACTACCTGCTCTTTATCTTCCTACTCCTATTGATTTCAGGGGACATCTCCCCCAACCCTGGTCCACCATCCCCCAACCTCAATCCCTACCCTACCTCATATCGAAACCATAATATTCTTATTAATATTAATTGCACTCCCTCATCTCCTTCGTTTAACTGTGCCCTCTGGAATCCACGGTCTGCATGCAACAAGCTAACTTTCCTGCACAACTACTTTCTGAACAACTCTCTTCATCTGTTGGCCCTGACTGAAACCTGGATTCAGGATTCTGACACGGTTTCCCCTCCTGCCATTTCCTATGGTGGCTTATAGTTCTCACATTCCCCGAGACCCTCAAACAGACATGGTGGTGGAGTCGGCATACTCCTGTCCCCACAATGCACTTTCCAGGTCATCCCCCCAATTCCATCACTCTCATTCCCTTCTTTTGAGGTCCACACCATCATGCTCTTTCGTCCCCTCTCCCTCAGAGTAGCGGTCATATATCGGACCCCAGGCCCAAAGTCATTCTATGTGTAAGTGTGTGTGTGTAGCCCATTCACTATCTCCATCCATCCCTCACTCCCTCAAAATGGCTGGACCATCATTGTAAATAGACCATTGTATATAAACACCTGTACTTTGTAGCTCCCCCACCTCATTGTAAATTGTAAGCTCTCAAGAGCAGGGCGGCTTCTATTGCTTTAATTATTTTATTGTTAACGTTGTTACTTATTACTTGTGTTCTGAAACTGTTAAACTGTAAAGCGCAGCGGAATCTGTTTGCGCTATATAAATAAAGATTATTATTATTATTATTAAGCGTTCACTGGTCCATGTGGAGGTAGACCGTGACGGCTCCTGCAGCAATGTTTCTGAGGAACTGGAGTAGGAGGAGGAGTCAATGTGTACAGACTTGATTCCTGCAATCCTTGGAGTTGGCTGAACACGTACAGCGCCACTCGCAACAGGGAAAGGTATCGTCCCTGGCCATGGGTACTGGTCCACGCAGCGGTGGTCAGGTGGACATTGCTACTGATGAAGTTTAGTAGCGCATGTTTAATTTTTCACGCAACATGCTTTTGCAGACCAGGGACGGCTTGCCTGCTGAAATAAAATCGGCTTGGCACATTGTATTGTGGGACTGCCAATGCCATTAAGTTACGGAAACTGTCAGTCTCCACCAGCCTGAATGACAGCATTTCAAGGGACAGGAGTTTTGCAATGCCAGCATTCAGAGCCTGTGCTCGTGGATGGTTTGCCGAGTATGGCCGTCTTTTATCCCATGCCTGTGGTACCGATGGCTGTTTTGTGGCCTGGGTGTGTGAGGATGACAGGGAACTTGCTGCTGTGGGTGGAATAACACTTTGTCTCTGGACAACATTGACCGAGGTTCTTCCATGGCGATCCTGTGAGAAAGCCGAACCAGCTGTGTGTCAGCTGGAGGAAGAGGCTCCGACATGACCTGAAGATGTAGGTGCTGCTGTAGGTTGGCCTACATCTCCAGTGTGTCTTTGTAACTCAACTACGTGCTTTGTACCCACATGTTTGCACATATTTCCCACCTCTTCCGACAAGCCTACAACCTGCAATGATCATCAGTCTACTGAACCACCACATGATCAGCTCTTCCCTCTCTAGTGTGTCCTCAACCACCCCTGTAGATTGTGAGCCCTCGCGGGCTGGGTCCTCTCTCCTTCTGTACTTGTGTGTGCCTTGTATTGCTCATGTTTACTGTAATTGTCTATATTTGCCCCTCTTCACATGTAAAGCGCCATGGAATAAATGGCGCTATTAAAATCTATAATAATAATAATATTACTGGTATTGACGTTACTGACACTTTTACCTGTTTTTACTTTTAGATTACACAGCTTGCATTTCACATAGCAAATATCATCTGCAAGTGTGTCAAAAAAGGACCACGCAGTGCAAGTCCTGGGAGCGCCCGTTTTGACTTTTGGAAGAGAACTGCTCCGAACAGGTTCCAAACTGGAGGCTACAATCAACCGAGTCTGCAGCCTAACTCTCCTTCCTGTTTGTACCGTTGGGGCAATCTCTTCCTCAGAGCTGCTCCCACCACCTTCCTGTTCCTCACGCCATGTTGGGACTTGGACCTCATCATCTCCACTACCCTCTTCCAAAACCTGCTGCTGTTGGGTGGTCTGGCCAGCACCATGCTCAACAGAAACTGGCACCTGAGTCTCATCATCATCAGATGCGTTCTGCGGTGTGCTGAGCATCGGCACTGGCTCACCCGCCTCTTCAGATTCTGAGAGACACAGCTGTTGCGCATCACTGCATACTCCCTCTTCTTCACATTTCAGAATGCTGCTTGGCTGGGCCCCTGTTTGCAAGCCAACAGATTCTGAGAACAGAAGCAGAGACTCAGCTGGATCCTGTACAGAACTGTCTGACTGCCTGGGCAATTTGGCAGGAGGTGAAGAGACAGATGGTTGCTCAACAGTGCTGTGTTCCTGAGAGGAGGTGGAAGCAATTGAAGTCGATGCATTGGCTGCCATCCAAGCAACAACGGCTTCAATTTGTTCTTCCCGCAGCAGGGGGGTACGCCGACCTCCTACTAAAGTGCACATAAAGGAACGCTCGGAAGTGCTGTTAGCACAGTCAACACTTGCTCCTGTGTTACTGGGGTTCAGTAATGTCAGCTGTTCCCCTGCTGTGTGTACGCCAAAAAGTCATGCTGCCTCCACCCTGTCCTCCTCTCATCCCTGGGCCCCAACACCGCCAGTTGTTGCTCGGAAGTAATTGGCACGGGTACTGACTCCTGCCCAGTCTGGTTACAGCACGACAGCTGTTTACTGGCAGTGTCAACGTTAATTAGCCTCCAATAAGTTGTCCTGTCGTGTTGCATTCGGGTTAGCCGACTCTATGGTGCCTGCAGTTTAGGTGATTCCTATGTGTGTTGTGGGATATCTAAATAAAGTCTGTTTCCGTTGTGACAATAGGACAAGCACCCACTGTAGGACTGTGTGATTCGGTAACTGCAGACAGCTTGCGGCCTGTCAACTTACATTTTCATGGGTGCCTTATGGTACCCGTCCGGGTTCCAGTACCGTCAGCTGGTTCTCCGCAGTGCCTTTGGCCTCGGTGCCTCCAGTTCGGTATCCGAGTTCCAGCAACGTCTGCTGGTCCTTGGTAGTGCTTTTGAGCACAGGTACCTCCTGCTTAGTAACCGTGTCCCAGTAATGTCAGCTGGTCCTCGGTTGTGCCATTGGCTCTTTTCCTTCTGCTGCCCCTCCGGGTTCCAGCACAGTCAGCTGGTCCTCGTTACTTGCATTGGCTCTTGTACCTTCTGCTACCCGTCCGGGTTCCAGTACCGTCAACTGGTTCTCCGCAGTGCCTTTGGCCTCGGTGCCTCCAGTTCGGTATCCGAGTTCCAGCAACGTCTGCTGGTCCTTGGTAGTGCTTTTGAGCACAGGTACCTCCTGCTTAGTAACCGTGTCCCAGTAATGTCAGCTGGTCCTCGGTTGTGCCATTGGCTCTTTTCCTTCTGCTGCACCTCCGGGTTCCAGCACAGTCAGCTAGTCCTCGTTACTTCCATTTTCTCTTGTACCATCTGATACCCGTCCGGGTTCCAGTAACATCAGCTGGTTCTCGGAAGTTAGACAACCGTAAAGACCACCCCGAAGAAGATGACAACCCCAAGGACGACGAGCATCAAGCCAACCAGCCTGAACACCATCACAAAGAGGAAATAAAAGATTACCCAGAAGAAGATCACCAACAGGACAAAGAAGGTTAAGACAAATTACAAGATACAGAACAAGAGACAGAAGAACAATAAGCAGAAGATCAAAAAGCAGAAGAACATGAAAAATAAGACCAAAATGAAGAGCAAAATATATGCTGTAAATTATAAGCAGAAGAAGACTAAGCAGTGTATGGGGGTGAGTCCGTTCCTCCTCGTGGTGCCCCTGGAAAATGCCTGCTGCTGCAGGCTAAACTGAACACGGACAAATACTGTTGTAATTTAAATCTTTTGTGACAGCAAGAACGGAAGGAAGAAAAATTCATACTTTTACAGATTACAAGTACAGGAATCTCTGTCACAAATAAGAATATGATGAAGAAGATGAAGAGGAAGAAGATGAAGAAGTAGAATATGAAGAAGAATAATAGTTTAATAAGAACAATATGAGTAATGTTAACAAAAAGATGAATAACAAGAAGTTTAAGAAGAAGATAAAGAAGGTGAAGATGAAGAATAATTAGATGACAAAGATGATGCTGCTGAAGATTATGAAGGTGAAAGTGTGGCAAAAGTTAAAAAGGTCAAGAGCATGGAAGTTGTGAAATATACATATTTGCCAAAATAGAAAAAAGGTTAACAACATTGTCAATTTCTTCGTCAATCCGAACGTCTTTAAAAAAAAAATTATTAATGCTATTCCATTGGATTGGGTTAAACATCTATGCCTTTAATGTCTCCTCAACCTCCCCCAATACATTCTACATTACTCTTTGTTGTTTTCCTTCATGTACAATTATCCAACAAGCCAAGAATGGGTTTTTTTTTAATTACGATATTTTGTTCCCATAGACTTACATTGGATTTCCGGTATCGGTATCGGGTATCGCCGATATTTTGTGGATATCGTCGATACCATTCCGATCTGATATTTTTGGATATCTGAAAGTATCGCTCAACTCTATTCATCAGAGAAATCCACCTTCTGCCACTTTTCCAGCATCCATCTGTTTAGCAGGCTGTGGGACTTTGCAAATGCCACATGATTTTTTATTTGCCTTTTGTTTAGTGCTGGCTTCTGGGCACTGAATCGACCATGGAGGCCATTTCAAGACAGAATCCTACAAACTGTTCTAGTTGACACAGGAACTTGAGGTGACCAGGCCTGTTGGAGCTCTGCTGCAGTGGAAGAGGGACTTGCTTTGGATTTTCTAACAAACAAATGTTCCTCCTGAGCAGTTGTCTTGCGGGGTCTGCGGGACCTGGGCTTGTCAAACCCATCTCCAGTCTCTTCAAATCTTTTTTAATTCTTTGTACTTGACGCTGAGACACACCAAAGCTGCCAACCACCTCTGCAGTGGATCTGGTCTTCAGCCTCTTGATAATCAAGGATTTGGTCAAGTTGCAGTTCAAGTGAAGGTCTGGGGTGCTGGGTTTCTTTTTATACACACCCACTAATTAACCGATCATTTACTGAGCACTGGTAATGATGTAAACTAGGATTGGGTGCATTATATGACCAGGTGACAAAACTTTTGTCTTGCCAAAACCTGACCATTCTGTGTTCATTAAATGATAAATATTTCAGCATTGATGCCAATTTATTTTCTTAACCTAAACCAAAGTTGGGAGGGTTTCAGCTTTCAAAAGAGTAATTTATAAAACCAATGGATGAATTTAACGTCAGGTTATAAGCTTTGATTTACATAACATGGATAAGCGACATAACTTCTGTCAGGGACTGTAAATACAGCTCTGGCAAAAATTAAGAAACCACTGCAAAATTTTCAGTTTTTCAGATTTTTCTTTTTATAAGTATATTTTTAAGTAAAATGTAAATTGTTCTTTTATTCTATAAACTGCTGACAACATCTCTCCGAATTTCCAACCAATAAATTTTGCATGTTTTTTTCAAAAAATGAGAAGTGGTCAAAATTAATTCAAAGAACCAGTGCTTTCAGACCTCAAATAATGCAAAGAAAACAAGTTCATAATCATTTAGAAACAACAATACTAATGTTTTAACTCAGGAAAGCTTCAGGAATCAATATTTTGTGGAATAACCATGATTTTTAATCCTGGCACAAAAATGTAAACAGTTCTTCTTTGTTTGATGTCTTGTGACTATCCATCATCCTCTTGATTACATTCCAGAGGTTTTCAATGGGGTTCAGGTTTGGAGATTGGGCTGGTCATGACAAGGTTTTGATGTGGTGGTCTCTTAATTTTTGCCAGAGCTATATACATATATATATATATATGTATATATATGTATATATATACATATATATATATATATAGTATACAGTGCCCTGCGAAAGTATTCGGCCCCCTGGAACTTTTCAACCTTTTCCCACATATCATGCTTCAAACATAAAGATACCAAATGTAAATTTTTGGTCAAGAATCAACAAGTGGGACACAGTTGTGAAGTTGAACGAAATGTATTGGTTATTTTACATTTTTGTGGAAATACAAAAGCTGAAATGTGGGGCGTGCAATATTATTCGGACCCTTTACTTTCAGTGCAGCAAACTCACTCCAGAAGTTCATTGTGGATCTCTGAATGATCCAATGTTGTCCTAAATGACTAATGATGTTAAATATAATCCACCTGTGTGTAATCAAGTCTCCGTATAAATGCACCTGCTCTGTGATAGTCTCAGGGTTCTGTTGGAAGCACAGAGAGCATCATGAAGACCAAGAAACACAACAGGCAGGTCCATGATACTGTTGTGGAGAAGTTTAAAGCCGGATTTGGATAAAAACTGATTTCCAAAACTTTAAACATCCCAAGGAGCACTGTGCAAGCTATCATATTGAAATGGAAGGAGTATCATACCACTGCAAATCTTCCAAGACCCGGCCGTCCCTCTAAAGTTTCATCTCAAACAAGGAGAAGACTAATCAGAGATGCAGCCAAGAGGTCCATGATCACTCTGGATGAACTGCAGAGATCTACAGCTGAGGTGGGACAGTCTGTCCATAGGACAACAATCAGTCGTACACTGCACAAATCTGGCCTTTATTGATGAGCTGCACGAAGAAAGCTATTTCTCAAAGATATCCATAAAAAGTGTTGTTTAAAGTTTGCAACAGGCCACCTGGGAGACACACCAAACATGTGGAAGAAGGTGCTCTGGTCAGATGAAACCAAAATCGAACTTTTTGGCAACAATGCCAAACGATATGTTTGGCATAAAGGCAACACAGCTCATTACCCTTAACAAACCATCCCCACTGTCAAACATGGTGGTGGCAGTATCATGCTTTGGGCCTGGTTTTCTTCAGCAGGGACAGGGAAGCTGGTTCAAATTGATGTGAATATGGATGGAGCCAAATACAGGACCATTCTTGAAGAAAACCCGTTGGAGTCTGCAAAAGACCAGAGACTGGGATGGAGATTTGTCTTCCAACAAGACAATGATCCCAAACATAAAGCAAAATCTACAATGGAATGGTTCACAAATAAACGTATCCAGGTGTTTAGAATGGCCAAGTCAAAGTCCAGACCTGAATCCAATCGAGAATCTGTGGAAAGAGCTGAAAACTGCTGTTCACAAACGATCTCCATCCAACCTCACTGAGCCAGAGCTGTTTGCCAAGGAAGAATGGGCAAGAATTTCATTTTCTCGATGTACAAAACTGATAGAGACATCCCCAAGCGACTTGCAGCTGTAATCGCAGTAAAAGGTGGCGCAACAAAGGATTAAGTTAAAGGGGCCAAATAATTTTGCACGCCCCACTTTTCAGTTTTTGTATTTCCACAAAAGTTTAAAAAAAACAATACATTTCGTTCAACTTCACAATTGTGTCCCACTTGTTGTTGATTCTTCACCAAAAATTAACATTTGGCATCTTTATGTTTGAAGCATGATATGTGAGAAAAGGTTGAAAAGTTCCAGGGGGCTGAATACTGTGTGCAAGACACTGCAGATACTGCAAGACACTGTGTGTATATATATATATATAGATATATATCTATATATATTGTAAGCTTTTCAGGGGATATAGCTCTAGGATCGCTGTCTGGGTAGACAGAGTGGCACGAAAACAGTTCATTCAGACAGCAGTTCTGGTAAACACTGGCCGCAACCAGTTTTATTAAAGCCTACAGCCAACAGATAAAAACAAATCATAAACAGAAGACCTAGGCTTGTCCAGCCACTAATTACACTTAGATAGATTTCCCTTTCTATCCAGGTCCCGGCTCTACCAGCCGGGGCCAAAACAACACATATATTCAGCATTTACCAGCATGGAGGTTCACAGAGTCTCCTCCTTGTGTCTGAAGGCACATCCAACGTCCAGACTTGAGAGAGCTCCACTCCTATTCAGCCGCTATTCGCACGGATTCTCACTGAGACTACTCCTGTGTCCGGGGTACATCGAGCACCCAGACTGAGATAGCTCAAACTCCTGGAGACTGCTTCTTGTGCCTGGACTCCCTGTCCAGACTAAGCGAGCTCTCTGACTGTGTTTGCAGACACCTACTTCTGGTCTCCTAATTAACAGCTGAATGGTTTCAGGCCTGAGCTGCAAGTGAGTGCTGAATGTAAGGTGTAGTGACCTTTCTCTACCACTAGGTTTACAAAGCCACACATTTCCCCTATACCATACAGCACAGTACCCAGGCGAAATGCACACCCCATTCGACACACATTCCTTCACTGTCTCACATATCCCCTCCCTCTTCTCCAGACCGGAGGGCTGGTCATCCAGACCGGAGGGCTGGTCAACAATCCAAAAGAGACAGCGAACTCTGGACCAGTCATGGCCTTCATCAGCCCCATCTTCACTACTGTCATCTGTATCTTCACCTGAGCCATCCGCACTACCCTGTACCCTCCCGGGCCTATGCTCTCTGCGGGCCTCAGGTGACCTGCACGGTTTCAGCTTGACCTTAGTTCCAGCCTCAGTCTCGGTATAGTGCCTCACCAGAGAAGTACGACCAGGCACGTCAGAACACCTCTGCTGATTCTTTCTCAGAACCTCTCGTACCTCCTGTCCTTGGTGCACTGACCCTGTGTCACCAACTATCCCAGGAGGTAAAGGGGGTTTTGCACCTTTCTCTAATTCCCCCTGAACTTTCTTTAGCACATCTACTTTCTTAAATATCAGTTGATTCATGAATTCTATTTCACAGAACTTAAGCTCCTCTGCCATGGTCTTTGACCATTTCAAGCTACACTGTTCAAATGATTGGCACTGTAGAAGGAGCTGATCGTTCTTCCTTTGCAGTACACATAATTCATCCTCTTCTTGTACAGGCTCACTTTGCATAAGACGCAGAGCTCTTACTTCTTTCTCCAGGAGATCCACATCTTCTAACAAGTCAAGGCTCATCATCTTTTCTGCTTTCACCTCCTCGTGTAGTTGCGGCATTTGCTCTCGCAACGAAGAGACTCCCTGTATCCTTCCTTTTACTTCATTGTCCTTCTCAAGAAGGTGCTCATGGTTCTCATCACGCTCCTTCATCACCGTTTGAAATTTTTTCTGAGAAGTAATTAATTCCTCTGGTACCTGTGCAACCATTTTTCCTTGATCTTGCAAGGTACTGTATACACTTTCCCTGTCACTTCGTACTCTCTGTAGCAACTGCTGGCACCGCTCACGTTACTGGCGAAGAGATAACACATCCAGTTTACACTGTTGCAGCTGCTCGCGTAATGCAACAATATCAGTCTTCATGTCTTTGGTGGAGACCTCATGGAGACGCATCTTCTCCTGTAGCTGTTGGACGTCTTTTACTACTTCGGCCGCTTCTTCAGTCTTGTTCCTCACAGCTTCACTTGAGACCTCAGCTTCTGATGAGGCATCTGGTTTGGTGTCTACCACTTCTATGGCTTTTTCCACCTCTGCAGCATCACCATCAGAGTCCTTGGCATGATGCAGATCCACACCACACACCGACAACTTCTCATCTTCAACAGCATCCACTTGTGCTTTGTTCAGTTTCAGAGTCCTGCCTTTAAAGCTCAGCTCTCCTCCTTTCACCTTAGTCTTCGCCAGGGAACCGGCCAACTGTAAAACATCTTCAGATGCCATCTTCTGTCTGGCTGTAAGGTCAGCATCAGCTTTCTTCTCAGGACTCTCAACCTCCTCTGTTACCATGCCTTCCTCATTTGCACTGGTTGTTTTATTGTCATCAGATGATTCACTATCACTCCCACTATCCCTGTCTGACCCCTTTTTCTCAGCCACATCCGGGTCACTTTCAGGGTTATACAATTCATTCTCATTCTCATCCTGCTCATTTTCAGGAGTATACAATTCATTCTCATTCACTCCTGATCTGGAACCTTAGTTAACATGTCATCCACAACATTAACTTCACCATCTGGTCCCTCAAGTATGTGACTATGTGACAACCCCAGCACTATACTTCTATATAGCTCAGGTACCAGGAGCTGACTCACGACCTCTCCCTGGACTTCAGTGTCCCTATACAATAGGCTATTGTCCATGGCAGCATGAGGAAACCTCTCCTCAGAGCCAGGCTCCTGGGAAACCTCATTTAGAACAATCATATTTTCCTGTGCCGTCCTAAGAGAGGGTCTCGCCACTGCTCACTCTCAAAATTGTCACAGGACACAGGTAAGTAAGGGACACTCGGTTCCCGAGAACCACCATCCTCGTCTCCCAACATCACCTGCAAAGGAATTTCATCACTATCACAGTCATCATTATTATCAATATCATTATCATGATTATGATCAGTATCATCATCACTATCATGATCATCATCATTATCATTATCATGGTCATCATCATTATCATGATCATCATCATTATCATGATCATCATCATCATCATCATCATTATCATTATCATCACATAAGTTTAACGGCCCACTAGCATTGTGTTCCGCCCCTCGGGACTGCGCACCCTCAGTAGGAGCTTCATCACACTGTCCATCAGAAACATTTTTCCCCCAGAGACCCTTAGATCGGGGAAAGTCATTACCCAATATGACGGGGTGCACCAGGTTCTTCACTACCCCCACTTCATATGAAACTTCCCCGAGTTTAGGGACCAAGTCCACGGCAGTCTCTGGTAGACTTTGGTGTCTCCCTGGATGCACACCATACTCAGGTGCTTATCAGGGATGAAGTCCCTATCAATCAGGCTGTCACATACGGAAGTCACTGGACTCTCTGAGTCCAAGAGGGCCTGTGCTGGGCAGTCATTTACAACCACCGGGAACACCTGTGGTCCAGTCTCTTCGGCTGAGGTGGACACACACACAGGTTCTGCGCAGAGAGAGAGGGATCTGCCAACATCACAATACATAGGCTCCCCCTCTATTGGACAGTTGGCTGCAATTTCACGCCAGCTCCAACACTGTCCATCACACTCTCCCACCCACATGTCCCCTCGGGCCTGAACCCGCTTATCAGCATACCCCATGTCCCCAACAGCTGGAACGCTCTTACCGCGAGAGTTCAGCGTCCGGGAACTCTGAAGTGACGACCTCTCAGACGGCGGGTCACGGAGACAGTCTTTGCTGGCGAAGGCCTTCTTCATCAGGCTGACCAGACGATTGGCGTCCTGGTGGTCTCCTTGTCTGACCTCTGGCTGTACCTCAGGAGGACGTGCTTGGGTGTAGCGGTTCACTATCACCTTTTCAACTCCATAATCAGGTTTGCTGACTGCAGACTCCCAACTGCATCTCCAGTCATGAACTCCCCTGGCACGGGCTGTCACCGTAACACCCGGCCGGGTAAGAATCTCCGCTTTCAGCTTGGCATAGTCTTGGCTGTCCTGCTCGCTCAGGTCAGCATAGGCCCTTTGGGGTTCTCCAATCAGATAGGGTGCGACCATTATGGCCCATTCAGATAGGGGCAGATTCTCCTTCTCTGCCAGTCTCTCAAACCTAGTTAGATATACCTCCACATCATCACGAGGTGTCATCTTTTTCAGGGACCGTCTTACCGCCTTCTTTACAGCGGACAAGGCAGGTGCCTTCACAACATTACTCTGGGACGAGGTGCTGAGAGCTGCAATCTGCTCCAACAACCGGTTATTCTCCTGCTGCTGCTGCTGCTGGCACTGCAGTTGCATGCTCTGCTGGGCCTGTGTCACGCTGTCTAATGATATGTATACAATGTCAGTAAACTATTAATACAGGAACCACACTCTATACAACAACTAGTATAGCAACATCAGCATGTAAGTATAGAATAGATTTACCTGACACGATATCTGCTGAACTCAGGGTTAATCTTGAGGACTTGATGAGCTGAAACAGAAAAGAGGTGGACCGGGATCTAACCTGACCCTAAACTGGGGTCCTAACTAATCCCTCACCTTGGAGGTACTGATAATGGTTCAGAGGTCCAAGTCTCCAACCTAACCCTGTCTCCTATCAGACCCTGAACCCTGTAATCAGTCCTAAGAAGGATCCTGACTACCACCAAAGGGATATGGGCTGATCTTAGCTAAATACACAGATTAGACATATAAGACAGACAGAATAACACTCGCTTGCATACACACTCAAACACCAAAGGAACATAAATGGTCTGGGAAATAAACTCTAACCAAGTTGAGCTTAGAACAACTAAGGAGCTCACAACTAAAGTCTATACAGATTCATTCCTATCTGTGGTCTGCATGAAGGTTTCACTGGCAACTCCCCAAGCAGACAACCAGGAATTTAAAGGAAACCAATCAACAAATAATCAATTGCAGCCGGGAGAAACTGCACCCAGTCCCAGCACCGAGCACAGACAGAATTAACTCCCTAGCTGCCAAACACAAAGAAACAGCAGCTCAGCTGTGAGAAGTCAAAATGTGCAACCGCGACGATCTTTGTGGCAATGCACACATGACAGTATCCCCCTTCTACGAGGGGCCTCCGGACCCTCAGGGCCAGGCCTGCCCGGGTGAGTTCTGTGGAAGGTCCGAACCAAACGATCTGCGTTAACATCAGATGCAGGGACCCACGTCCTCTCCTCTGGACCATACCCCTTCCAATGCACCAAGTACTGAAGGGACCGGCGATTCAGACGTGAGTCAATGATCTTTGATACTTGAAATTCCAAGTTACCATTGACCAACACAGGAGGAGGAGGTAGAGGTGACGGTATGACTGGTGCCACATACCTTTTAAGTAATGACTTGTGGAACACATTATGAATTTTAAACGTAGGAGGGAGTTCCAGACGAAATGCCACAGGATTAATTATGGAACTGATCCTGTACGGCCCGATGAATCTGGGACCCAGTTTCCAGGAGGGCACTTTAAGTTTTATATTCCTGGTAGACAACCATACCAGATCGTTCACATTCAGATCTGGACCAGAAACTCTCCTCCTATCAGCCATACGTTTGTAACGGTTCCCCATCGCACTCAGATTATTCAATACACCTCTCCACACAGAAGCAAGTGACGACGAGAAACGCTCCTCCTCAGGAACCCCAGAAGGGCCCCCCCCATTGAAAGTACAAAACTGGGGATGAAAACCATATGCCCCAAAAAACGGGGACTTACCAGTGGACTCGCTCCGCCTGTTGTTAAGAGCGAACTCTGCCAGAGGCAAGAAAGAAGACCAGTCCTCTTGGTTCTCTGAGACAAAACACCGGAGATATGTCTCTAAGCTCTGATTCAGACGCTCTGTCTGACCATTGGTCTGCGGATGAAAAGCCGAGGAAAATGACAATTGCATCCCCCGACGTAAACAAAATGCCCTCCAAAATTTGGACACAAACTGAGACCCCCTATCTGACACCACATCAGAAGGCAACCCATGAAGTCTAACGATCTCCCTAATGAACACCTGCGCCAGAGTTTTAGCATTAGGGAGTGCAGGAAGAGCAACGAAATGTGCCATCTTACTGAACCTGTCAACAACCACCAGTATGACAGTATTCCCTGACGACGGAGGAAGGTCCGTAATGAAGTCCATAGATAAATGAGTCCATGGACGCTCCGGAAGTTTCAAGGGTAAAAGGGTCCCAGACGGACGGGTATGAGGGGTTTTAGAGCGAGCACACACCCCACATGACGCGACAAAAGTTATAACATATTTATTAGCATTAGGCCACCAAAACCGGCGAGAAAGGAGATCTAAAGTAGCCTTACTCCCTGGATGTCCTGCTAGAGCAGAATTATGATGTGCCTCAATAACCTTTTGTCTCAACAGATTTGGGACAAACAGTCTCCCTGGAGGTCCTGCAGGGGCGTCCCCCTGAGCCTCTAACACCTCCTCCTCAAGCTCAGAAAATACAGCCGACACTACCACCCCCTCCTGAAGGATAGGACTCGGGTCATCCGTTTTCCCGGCCCTGGGAAACTGCGAGACAAGGCATCAGCCTTTACATTCTTAGACCCCGGGCGATAAGTGACGACAAAATTAAACCTGGTAAAAAACAACGACCATCGAGCTTGTCTGGAATTCAGATGCTTAGCGGATTCCAAATACAACAGGTTCTTGTGATCAGTAATAACGGTAACCGGGTGGACTGCCCCCTCCAAAAAGTGACGCCATTCTTCAAAAGCTAACTTAATGGCCAAAAGTTCCCTATTGCCGATATCATAATTCCTTTCGGCGGACGACAATTTCTTAGAAAAGAAAGCGCACGGATGCCATTTACCAGGGGACGGACCCTGGGACAATATAGCACCCACCCCTACGTCAGACGCATCCACCTCCACAATGAACGGCTGAGATGCATCTGGTTGGATGAGAACGGGTGCCGAAGCAAAACATTTCTTCAAAGAGGAAAAGGCTTGGCAAGCTTTGTCCGACCATTTAGAAAAATCCGTCCCTTTTCTTGTCATGTCAGTGAGAGGTTTGACGACAGACGAGAAATTACAAATAAATTTCCGGTAGTAGTTAGCAAACCCCAAAAAACGCTGCAGAGCCTTAAGATCCCCTGGCTAATCCCATTCAAGCACTGCTCTCACCTTTTCAGGGTCCATACGGAAACCGGAGGCTGACACCAAAAAACCCAAAAACTGAAGTTCCTGTATGGCAAATACACACTTCTCCAGTTTGGCGTATAATTTATTGTCTCGCAAGATCTGCAACACCTGTCTCACATGCTCCTGATGAGACACAAGATCTGGCGAGTAAATTAAAATGTCGTCCAAATATACAACCACAAACAGCCCCACAAGGTGACGAAAAATGTCATTAACAAAATGTTGGAATACTGCTGGTGCAGTAGTCAGACCAAAAGGCATGACTAGGTTCTCATAATGTCCCTCCGGCGTGTTAAACGCCATTTTCCACTCATCCCCCTCTTTTATCCTAATCAGATTATACGCCCCCCTGAGATCCAATTTAGAAAACCATTTGGCGCCAACAATTTGATTGAAGAGATCAGGAATAAGAGGGAGTGGATACGGATCTCGAACAGTAATCCGATTAAGTTCGCGGAAATCCAAGCAAGGGCGTAGGCCTCCATCTTTCTTCTTCACAAAGAAGAACCCCGCGGCTACTGGGGAAGATGAAGGTCTAATATGCCCTTTGGCCAGACTTTCAGAAATATAATCTTTCATAGCCTGCCTCTCAGGACCAGAAAGATTATACAACCTAGCTTTAGGCAACTTAGCATCAGGAAGGAGATTAATAGAGCAGTCATACACGCGATGAGGAGGCAACTCCTGACACCCCCCTCAGAGAAAACATCCCCAAAATCCTCCAAAAAAAAGGCAATGTACTAGGCACGACCGCACTGATGACTGTGTTCATGCAGTTGCTTTTGCAAAACTCACCCCATTGGCTTATTTCTCTGGACTGCCAATTAATCACAGGGTTATGTTTAACCAACCAAGGAAGTCCCAACACAATGGGAGTAGGTAGACCCTCCAACACATAACAAGATAATTGTTCCCTATGTATTGCCCCTACCCGAAGGTCAATGTTATGAACCTCATGAACAAAGCTACCTTGGCCGAGAGGCCTGGCGTCAATGGAGAATATAGGGATCGGTTTGACCAATACACTCAGATGCATACCTTGAGCCTGAGCAAACTGAGCGTCAACCAGATTAGCCCCGGAACCACTATCAAGAAGAACAGACAATCTCTCCACTCTCGTACCAACTACCACCTCCACTGGTACAAGGAACTGAGAAGAACTGGCGGATGAAATACATACTCCCAGGTTGTCGTCCACCACACAACCTGGGATTAACAGTTTTCCGGCGACTTTTGGCTCAACAAGGCACGGGATGGACATTCTCCAACAAAATGTCCCTCTTTCCCGCAGAAAAAACATCTTCTAGTCCTGCGGCGTACCGCCAATCCCCTCCTACGAAATGATGTCCCTCCCAACTGCATAGGCTCATCCGAACAGACAAGGGGAACCTCAACATAAGGGACTTTAGTGGTAGGTGGAGAAACAACAGGGAGTGGGGTTACCTCACCCCTCTCCCGAAGCCGTCTATCAGTATGGATAGCTAAGGCCATAGCAGCCTCCAGAGAAGGAGGAGACTCATACTGAGCCAAAACGTCTTTTAATTTATCAGAAAGCCCATGACAAAACTGGCTCCTAAGAGCTGGGTCATTCCACTGAGTATCTGTGGCCCATCTACGAAACTCAGAAGCAAATTCCTCTGCCGGACGATCTCCCTGCTGTATCTTACGTAATTTTGTCTCAGCAAGAGAGACCCGATCTGGGTCATCATATACCAATCCCAGGGCAGAAAAAAATTGATCTACAGACAGTAGAGCCGGGGATCCCGGAGGAAGGGAAAATGCCCAGGATTGAGGGTCCCCTTGCAGAAGTGAGATAACAATTCCCACTCTCTGCTCCTCACTCCCTGATGATCGAGGCCGAAGCCGAAAATACAATTTACATGCCTCCCGGAAGGTGAAAAATTTGTCTCGCCCACCAGTGAACCTGTCCGGGAGAGCAACCTTAGGTTCAACTCTGGTTTGCTCCAGGGGAGACAAAACTTTGGACTTAATGTCCGTCAGCTCCATGGATAATCCCTGCAACTGCAGAGCCAGCTGGGCTACTGGATCCATGGTAACTGGAGATAATTTTTATGGCCAGTGAAAATGTCACGCTGTCTAATGATATGTATACAATGTCAGTAAACTATTAATACAGGAACCACACTCTATACAACAACTAGTATAGCAACATCAGCATGTAAGTATAGAATAGATTTACCTGACACGATATCTGCTGAACTCAGGGTTAATCTTGAGGACTTGATGAGCTGAAACAGAAAAGAGGTGGACCGGGATCTAACCTGACCCTAAACTGGGGTCCTAACTAATCCCTCACCTTGGAGGTACTGATAATGGTTCAGAGGTCCAAGTCTCCAACCTAACCCTGTCTCCTATCAGACCCTGAACCCTGTAATCAGTCCTAAGAAGGATCCTGACTACCACCAAAGGGATATGGGCTGATCTTAGCTAAATACACAGATTAGACATATAAGACAGACAGGATAACACTCGCTTGCATACACACTCAAACACCAAAGGAACATAAATGGTCTGGGAAATAAACTCTAACCAAGTTGAGCTTAGAACAACTAAGGAGCTCACAACTAAAGTCTATACAGATTCATTCCTATCTGTGGTCTGCATGAAGGTTTCACTGGCAACTCCCCAAGCAGACAACCAGGAATTTAAAGGAAACCAATCAACAAATAATCAATTGCAGCCGGGAGAAACTGCACCCAGTCCCAGCACCGAGCACAGACAGAATTAACTCCCTAGCTGCCAAACACAAAGAAACAGCAGCTCAGCTGTGAGAAGTCAAAATGTGCAACCGCGACGATCTTCGTGGCAATGCACACATGACAGCCTGTACCAGGTACTCAATGAGCTCCTCCATACTGCCGGACTTATCTGTCTCAACCACGGCAGTCTTATGTTGCACATTAAGTTGCGCCATTTGTTCAAACAGCGCCTCCATGCTGTCATCCATGCTGTCAGACTTCTCTGTCTCAACAACGGCAGTCTTCACTCAAGACATACACACTCCACAGTCTTTTCCACAGAAAATTCAGCCTTGCTGTGCAGACACTTTTTTTTTTTTCTCGCAAACTCTATTAGGGCCACTGTCTCTTTAAGACTGCTCCAATCAGACGTTTTTGCTGACACACTTTTTTTTTTTTCTCTGCTGCTGTTTCAACAGACTTCACCTTTTATTGCTGTCTCTCGCCACTGTGCTGCACGCACATTCCAGCACCAATTGTATCAGCCACTGTGCTGCCCCAGCATTCTCCGCCAATTGTAAGCTTTTCAGGGGATATAGCTCTAGGATCGCTGTCTGGGTAGACAGAGTGGCACGAAAACAGTTCATTCAGACAGCAGTTCTGGTAAACACTGGCCGCAACCAGTTTTATTAAAGTCTACAGCCAACAGATAAAAACAAATCATAAACAGAAGACCTAGGCTTGTCCAGCCACTAATTACACTTAGATAGATTTCCCTTTCTATCCAGGTCCCGGCTCTACCAGCCGGGGCCAAAACAACACATATATTCAGCATTTACCAGCATGGAGGTTCACAGAGTCTCCTCCTTGTGTCTGAAGGCACATCCAACGTCCAGACTTGAGAGAGCTCCACTCCTATTCAGCCGCTATTCGCACGGATTCTCACTGAGACTACTCCTGTGTCCGGGGTACATCGAGCACCCAGACTGAGATAGCTCAAACTCCTGGAGACTGCTTCTTGTGCCTGGACTCCCTGTCCAGACTAAGCGAGCTCTCTGACTGTGTTTGCAGACACCTACTTCTGGTCTCCTAATTAACAGCTGAATGGTTTCAGGCCTGAGCTGCAAGTGTGTGCTGAATGTAAGGTGTAGTGACCTTTCTCTACCACTAGGTTTACAAAGCCACACATTTCCCCAATACCATACAGCACAGTACCCAGGCGAAATGCACACCCCATTCGACACACATTCCTTCACTGTCTCACAATATATATATATATATATATATATATATATATTATATATATATTATATAGAATATATATCTATATATACACAGTACAGACCAAAAGTTTGGACACAACTTCTTACTTAATGACTTTTCTGTATTTTCATGACTATGAAAATTGTAAATTCACACTGAAGGCATCAGAACTATGAATTAACACATGTGGAATTATATACTTAACAAAAAAGTGTGAAACAACTGAAAATATGTCTTATATTCTAGGTTCTTCAAAGTAGCCACCTTTTGCTTTGATTACTGCTTTGCACACTCTTGGCATTCTCTTGATGAGCTTCAAGAGGTAGTCGCTGGAAATGGTCTTCCAACAATCTTGAAGAAGTTCCCAGAGATGCTTAGCACTTGTTGGCCCTTTTGCCTTCACTCTGCGGTCCAGCTCACCCCAAACCATCTCGATTGGGATCAGGTCTGGTGACTGTGGAGGCCAGGTCATCTGGCATAGCACCCCATCACTCTCCTTCTTGGTCAAATAGCCCTAACACAGCCTGGAGGTGTGTTTGGGGTCTTTGTCCTGTTGAAAAATAATTGATGGTTCAACTAAACGCAAACCGGATGGAATAGCATGCCGCTGCAAGATGCTGTGATAGCCATGCTGGTTCAGTATGCCTTCAATTTTGAATAAATCCCCAACAGTGTCACCAGCAAAGCACCCCCACACCATCACACCTCCTCCTCCATGCTTCACGATGGGAACCAGGCATGTAGAGTCCATCCGTTCACCTTTTCTGCGTCACACAAAGACACGGTGGTTGGAACAAAAAATGTCTCAAATTTGGACTCATCAGACCAAAGCACAGATTTCCTCTGGTCTAATGTCCATTCTTTGTGTTCTTTAACCCAAACAAGTCTCTTCTGCTTGTTGCCTGTCCTTAGCAGTGGTTTCCTAGCAGCTATTTTACCATGAGGGCCTGCTGCACAAAGTCTCCTCTTAACAGTTGTTGTAGAGATGTGTCTGCTGCTAGAACTCTGTGTAGCATTGACCTGGTCTCTAATTTGAGCTGCTGTAAACCTGCGATTTCTGAGGCTGGTGACTCGGCTAAACTTATTCTCAGAAGCAGAGGTGACTCTTGGTCTTCCTTTCCTGGAGCGGTCCTCATGTGAGCCAGTTTCTTAGTAGCGCTTGATGGTTTTTGGAACTGCACTTGGGGAAACTTTCAAAGTTTTCCCAATTTTTCGGACTGACTGACCTTCATTTCTTAAAGTAATGATGGTCACTCGTTTTTCTTTACTTAGCTGCTTTTTTCTTGCCATAATACAAATTCTAACAATCTATTCAGTAGGACTATCAGCTGTGTATCCACCAGACTTCTGCATAACACAACTGATGGTCCCAACCCCATTTATAAGGTCAGAAATCCCACTTATCAAACCTGACAGGGCACACCTGTGAAGTGAAAACCATTCCTAGTGACTACCTCTTGAAGCTCATCAAGAGAATGCCAAGCGTGTGCAAAGCAGTCATCAAAGCAAAAGGTGGCTACTTTGAAGAGCCTAGAATATAAGACATAATTTCAGTTGTTACACACTTTTTTGTTAAGTATATAATTCCACATGTGTTAATTCATAGTTTTGATGCCGTCAGTGTGAATTTACAATTTTCATAGTCATGAAAATACAGAAAAATCTTTAAATGAGAATGTGTGTCCAAACTTTTGGTCTGTACTGATATATATATATATATTATACACATATATATATTATATATTATCCTCTAACGCATTGCTGCAATGCACTCTTTGCATTTAATATGATTATGCCTCTGAAATGATTGAAACAATGCTATATGATAAAAAGCCAGATGATTATCTTTATAAAGTATCTTAAGTATCCAAATGAAGTGCAGATTTATAAAATCATCCGTCATCTTGCATATATCAATACAATGCTAAATAAATTAGGAATAATGACGTGAATGTTAAAAAAGTTTATTCTAAAGCAGATAAGTGTAATCTTGAAATATTATGAATTAGTTTGCAATTTGTTATGAAACTGTAGGTTAGAAACAATTGGGATTTAACTGTATGCAGCACAATGATAGGTCTGTAGCACGCTAATCTGCTTTGTGTACTGTAATATTAAACTTTACTAATAACAGAGCGCTTGGGATCAGTTAATACTATTCTGACTTTAAAGATTTAGCCCACAACACTTGCGAATATATTGATTTTACTGTAAAAATTACTACAATTGATTCTGTAAAATGAATATTGAAACTATTTATAAAAAGTTAAAAGTCCCTGAAAATGTTAACATTATCCTTTGCATGATCTATTAGACAAACAGCAAATATACCACCTTATACATTGCTGAAGTTTTATTCAATAATCCCTTTTGCCTGGTATGCTATCTCTGCTTGTTCACATAATGGAACAAGTCATGGATGCATAGAAAGTCACAGTACAGGAAACTATTGCTGAAAATGTAGCATCCTCTGGAAGAAGGGAGGAGTAATTGGTATTAGCCTTCTTTAGGTTAAAAAGACTTTATGGTTCACGTAAAGAGGTACCGTATTTTCGGACTATAAGACGCACCGGACTATAAGACGCACCCAGGTTTTAGAGGTGGAAAATAGGGAAAAATATATTTGAAGCAAAAAATGTGGTATAATATTTAATAACATAAATAACATACTATTATATGTGGTGTTATTATATATAATAGCATGTTATTATGTAGGAAGCTATGGGTAGGAGATGGTGCTGCGGGACCAGTGTGGTGTCTGTAAAGTACTATGTGAAGACGCTGGAGGGTGAGTATAAGGCCGGGGTCACACATGCGAGAAACTCGCACAATTTCGTGTGAGTCTCTCGCATGAACACCCGGCACTGCCGCTGGCACTCAGACTGGAGCGTGCAGCTGCATAGAAATAGAGACAGATGATAGAGACAGAGATGATAGAGACAGAGATGATAGAGACAGATGATACAGACAGAGATGATAGAGACAGAGATGATAGAGACAGATGATAAACAGAGATGATAGAAACAGGGATGATAGAGACACAGATGATAGAGACAGATGATAGAGACAGAGATGATAGAGACAGAGATGATAGAGACAGAGATGATAGAGACAGATGATAGAGACAGATGATAGAGACAGAGATGATATAGACAGATGATAGAGACAGAGATGATAGAGACAGATGATAGAGACAGAAATGATAGAGACAGAGACAGATATGATAGAGACAGATGATAGAGACAGATATGAGAGAGACAGAGATGATAGAGACAGATGATAGAGACAGAGATGATAGAGACAGAGATGATGGAGACAGATGATAGAAACAGAGATGATAGAGACAGATGATAGAGACAGAGATGATAGAGACAGAGATGATAGAGACAGATGATAGAGACAGATGATAGAGACAGAGATGATAGAGACAGAGATGATAGAGACAGAGATGATAGAGACAGATGATAGAGACAGAGATGAAAGACAGATTGATGAGTCAGTCGATGAAAAGAGACAGTGATAGAGACAGAGATAGATAGAGACAGATGATAGAGACAGATGATAGAGACAGAGATGATAGAGACAGATGATAGAGACAGAGATGATAGAGACAGAGATATAGAGACAGATGATAAGACAGATGATAGAGACAGGATGATAAAGACAGAGATGATAAGAGACAGATGATAGAGACAGATGATAGAGACAGAGATGATAGAGACAGAGATGATAGAGACAGATGATAGAGACAGAGATGATAGAGACAGAGATGATAGAGACAGATGATAGAGACAGAGATGATAGAGACAGAAATGATAGAGACAGAGACAGATATGATAGAGACAGATGATAGAGACAGATATGAGAGAGACAGAGATGATAGAGACAGATGATAGAGACAGAGATGATAGAGACAGAGATGATGGAGACAGATGATAGAAACAGAGATGATAGAGACAGATGATAGAGACAGAGATGATAGAGACAGAGATGATAGAGACAGATGATAGAGACAGATGATAGAGACAGAGATGATAGAGACAGAGATGATAGAGACAGAGATGATAGAGACAGATGATAGAGACAGAGATGATAGAGACAGATGATAGAGACAGAGATGATAGAGACAGATGATAGAGACAGAGATGATAGAGACAGATGATAGAGACAGATGATAGAGACAGAGATGATAGAGACAGATGATAGAGACAGAGATGATAGAGACAGAGATAATAGAGACAGATGATAGAGACAGATGATAGAGACAGAGATGATAAAGACAGAGATGATATAGAGACAGATGATAGAGACAGATGATAGAGACAGAGATGATAGAGACAGAGATGATAGAGACAGATGATAGAGACAGAGATGATAGAGACAGAGATGATAGAGACAGAGATGATAGAGACAGATGATAGAGACAGAGATGATAGAGACAGATGATAGAGACAGAGATGCGTTTTTTTAATGCGATTCATGTGCGCACGATGCACTGCGCAAAAAAAACGCAAGTGTGAAAGTAGCCTAACCTTTTAATTAATTCTCTGTTATACAGTGTGTCTGAAGGACCTGTGATGACATCATGAAGAGGCAGGGCTTTGGTCATGTGATGCTCCAGCCCGCCCTCTTCATGACCTCATCACAGGTCCTCCACAGGAGCATTCAGCATTGCATCAGCACAGCCCCCAGGCTGTTCTGTCAGGTATGGATGCCTCCTGCTGCACTCTGCTCCTGTCGCCTCCTTCTACTTCAGACTCCGATCTGCCCAGCTGCTGCAGGAATCAGGCGCTGGGGAACCATGTGGCTCTGTCATTAGCTGCTCCCCCCTCACTGCTCAGCTGATAGGTGGGCGGGGAAGCGGCTGATTAATATTCACTGCACTTAAGTATCTGGACCAGGGGTTATCCCAGCGCTTGTTTCCTGCAGCGAGGGGATATTTTCCTGCCTCCTGCAATCCCACTCCACCGCTGCCCCCTGCCCCCCTCCCCACATGTTACATTCCGACCATAAGACGCACCCACACTTTCCTCCCAAATTTGGAGGAAAAAAAGTGCGTCTTATGGTCCGAAAAATACGGTACTTTTGTTGTTTTTTTTTTATTTAAGGGGTTATTTTCTTTGCATTTTATTGTCCTTATTAATATGTATATAATTATCAAATGTGAAATGTCATAGAGAAAAAATAAAATCCAATAAGATATCTCCAGAGAGGGGAGATACCACCCTCACCCTCACAAGAGAGTTGGAAATCCACCCATCGGTGACCCAAGTGACGTGATCGCGTTCACCGATGGATTGGCATGACAACCAGATGTCTCCTGCAGACCTTTATGGTTGTCACTGCTGGATTGCTATTAGGTTAACGGGTTATGGCAGCTTCTTGTCTCCCATGGAGAGCATTGAAACATGTCAAATGTGAAAAAAAAGTTTTAAAAATATAGAAAAAATTTAAAAAATAAATGTTCAAATCACCCCCTTTTCGCCCCATTCAAAATAAAACAATAAAAAAAAATCAAACATTCACATATTTGGTGTTCAGAATCGCCCAATCTATCAACATAAAAAAATTAACCCGATCGCTAAACGACGTAACAAGAAAAAAAGTCAAAACGACAGAATTACATTTTTTTGGTAGCCGCAACATTGCATTAAAATGCAATAATGGGTGATCAAAAGATCGTACCTACATCAAAATGGTATCAATAAAAACATGAGCTTGGCACGCAAAAATTAAGCCCTCACATAACCCGATATCACAAAAAATGGAGATGCTTCAGGTATTGGAAAACGGTACAATTTTTTTTTATTTAATAAACTTTGGAATATTTTTTCACCATTTAAATAAAAAAGAACCTATACATATTTGGTGTCTATGAAGGCGAAATGACCTGGAGAATAATAATGGAAGGTCAGTTTTAGCATTTAGTGAACATAGTAAAAAACAAAACAAAAAACAATTGTAGAATTGCACTTTTTTTTGCAATTTCACGGCACTTGGAATTTTTTTCCCATTTTTCAGTACACGATATGTTAACATCAATGGTGTCATTCAAAAGTTCAACTTGTTCTGCAAAAAACAAGCCCTCAAATGGTCTTATTGACCCTAAAACAAAAAAGTTATGGCTCTGGGAAGAAGGGGAGCAAAAAACGAAAACGCAAAACCGTGAATACCTCCGGTAATGAAGGGGTTAAAAATCTTATTTTTCAAAGGGAGTGTATCCTGTAATGCAGGTGACCGGATGCAACACACAGAAGACAGGATGCAAAAACAGTACGTGAACTGTGTAATTTACAGTAGTTATAAGACAATTGGTGCTATCAAATCAACAATGAACCATATAACAATACAATTGTAATAATAATGAAAGCTCTTAGCTATACAATATTAATGTTCTCTTTACAAGGAGGTTATGCCTGTTCACAGGAGTTACCATGTAAGTTCTTCCCGCAATTCTGGCCCTAGCAGGGGGTACCGGATTTTTCCGCTAGGCCGCAAGTCTTTCTGATATAGTCTATTAAAGCCCATTGAGCCTCCCACACACCAATTGGCCCACTATCCATCTGATGTCCTACTCCAGGCCAATTTCTGTACCATATTTTATAGCTGGAAGTGATGGTCCTGCTTTCTCGTGCTATCCCTCTGCAGTCACAGACATGCACCTCTGATCACTGTCTCCTTGTGGGCCTTTGGTGCTTGACTCTAGGTGGATGTCTCCTGGGCCTGGGAGAGGGAAGAGGACTTTGTCTCGTCTGGTCTCTGTAACTTGACTAGCGTAGAGCACAGATCCTGGTCTTGACCGGTGTAGTCTGGACTATGGGTCGTTACTGATGCAGTTAGAGACTCTGAGTCTTTGACTTGGTCTCACCGGGCATCACCTAGACCTTGTCAGGTGATGACTGACCTTAGTAGTTTAGGTTTTCCGCTGAGGCCTCTCATCCTCTCCTTCTTGGCTCCAAATTCTTTTACAGTTTGGCACACAGGGCTTTTGTATCCAGGAACTCTATCATGAAAGACACCTGACAAGGTCCAGCACAATAACTTGTTCCCTCTGCAATTCTTCTGGTACAAATTAGTTCCACCTGGTTTCGTCCAGCCAGCAGATGACAGTCTTTCTTCATTTAATGGAACTCTACGCAGGGGCTCTTCACTGCTTCCTCTTACAACTCTTTTATGCTGAGCACTGTAGATATTTCGTACAAAAAAAACTTGATTTAAGTGGTAGGCCATTTTCTAATGATAACATCAATTTAACGACACACTACCTATTGAGAGATACTGGTGCACTGCTTGCATATTGTAGACATACTCAAAGTTGGACAAGATCATATCTATCAGTAATTATGGAGATATTTAGGTAATTTAAAATTGTGAGCAGATTACTGTAGTGTCAGGCACAGATCTTAACACAACAGAGATGGCAGTCTTTACTTATGCATCAGGATGCATGTGACATGCAGTGCGCAAACTTCAACTAACTACAGAAGTCAAAAATGTCTATCTGGCTATAAGTAAAACAGGCAAATAGCTTTGAACAGATTAGAAAAACAATATAAAAATATACATGGCTAATTTATATTTCCAGTTGTAATCCAGCACATTCCTTAACTGCTATGCAATGAATATTCTGACAGATACTGTATTTTATTATTTACACACCTATATTATACAGTAGTATAGACTATGAAAATTGTAGAATCACACTGAAGGCATCAAAACTATGAATTAACACATGTGGAATTATACACTTAACAAAAAAGTGTGAAACAACTGAAAATATGTCTTATATTCTAGGTTCTTCAAAGTAGCCACCTTTTGCTTTGATTTCTGCTTTGCAAGCAGAAAAGGTGAACGGATGGACTCTACATGCCTAGTTCCCACCGTGAAGCATGGAGGAGGTGGTGTGAAGGTGTGGGGGTGCTTTGCTGGTGACACTGTTGGGGATTTATTCAAAATTGAAGCAGTCAGCGGTCCAGCTTACCCCAAACCATCTCGATTGGGTTCAGGTCTGATGACTGTGGAGGCCAGGTCATCTGGCGTAGCACCCCAACACTCTCCTTCTTGGTCAAATAGCCCTTACACAGCTTGGAGGTGTGTTTGGGGTCATTGTCCTGTTGAAAAATAAATGATGGTCCAACTAAACGCAAACCGGATGGAATAGCATGCCGCTGCAAGATGCTGTGGTAGCGATGCTGGTTGAGTATGCCTTCAATTTTGAATAAATCCCCAACAGTGTCACCAGCAAAGCACTCCCACATCATTACACCACCTCCTCCATGCTTCACGGTGGGAACCAGGCATGTAGAGTCCATCCGTTCACCTTTTCTGCATGCAAAGCAGTAATCAAAGCTTAAGGTGGCTACTTTGAAGAATGTAGAATATAAGACATATTTTCAGTTGTTTTACACTTTTTTGTAAAGTGTAATGTATAATTCCACATGTGTTAATTCATAGTTTTGATGCCTTCAGTGTGATTCTACAATTTTCATAGTCATGAAAATACAGAAAAATCATTGAATGAGAAGGTGTTTCCAAACTTTTGGTCTGTACTGTACCTTAGTAAAGTTCATATTTGGCGCTGTCAATCAGGGCGGGCAGGTCCGGAGGGTGACGTTTTCTATGTCCTCCCCCCCCGCTCCTCGGCATCACTTGCGATTCATCACTGTGAATCCCACAGACGGCATTCGGCTTCCCGCAATTACGCATTTCAAATTCGGCCCTGCGCATGCGCAGTGTGCTTTGCTTTGGGCAAAGCATAAAATCATTACAGCGCATGCACTACTCTTTCCTTGCCCCGGAAATGACTGCTTGCCTTGGACGACTTCCGAGGCAAGGAAAGAGTAGCGCATGCGCTGTAATGACTTTATGCTTTGCTGTTGGGCAAAGCACATAGCGCATGCACGGGGCCCAATTTGAAATGCGCAATTGCGGGAAGCCGAACGCCGTCTGTGGGATTCACAGACAGCCCTACGCAAGTGATGCCGAGGAGCGGGGGGGAGGACATAGAAAACGCCGCCCTCCTCACCTGACCGCCCTGATTGACAGCGCCAAATACGAACTTTGCTAAGGATTTTTGATATGAAAACGGGGGTTTTATGATATAAGGTAAATACCGATAGCTTAGTTATGGAACGCACTTTTCAGCCATATCTTTAGTTGATATGGCAAAATTGGGATGACAGATTCCCTTTAACCCTTCATGACCCAGCCTATTTTGACCTTAAAGGTAGCACACTGTAGCGCTATAACTTGCAAACACGAAATATGAAAAATATGAAAAATGAATTGCATCATTACCTTAGAAATATGAAAAATTGAGAAGTCTTAGCGCATAAGATGGCCAAATTATGCGAGCCTGATAGCCACGTCAAGGCTCCTCTCGTATATCAGGTCCTAACTAATGCCTATCCTCGCTTTAGAAAAGTCTGTCTGCATGGGAACATATGAGTCCTCTCTTCAGACTAAAATCTACATCTCTGTGGAGGGGTGATGAACCTGTTGTAATTAAAAAGCCTGTGACCACCAGGTGGAGTGCTCAGGTAGAAGGTAAATGAATACATATCAAAAAACTGACCGGCACATCCAAACATAGATTCAGTGTGAACAGGTGCTAAACCTAGAGTCACCAACTCATATACATACAAGAAAAAAAAAAAAGGTAGCACACTGTAGCGCTATAGCTTGCAAACACGAAATATGAAAAATATGAAAAATGAATTGCATCATTACCTTAGAAATATGAAAAATTGAGAAGTCTTAGCGCATAAGATGGCCAAATTATGCGAGCCTGATAGCCACGTCAAGGCTCCTCTCGTATATCAGGTCCTAACTAATGCCTATCCTCGCTTTAGAAAAGTCTGTCTGCATGGGAACATATGAGTCCTCTCTTCAGACTAAAATCTACATCTCTGTGGGGGTGATGAACCTGTTGTAATTAAAAAGCCTGTGACCACCAGATGGAGTGCTCAGGTAGAAGGTAAATGAATACATATCAAAAAACTGACCGGCACATCCAAACATAGATTCAGTGTGAACAGGTGCTAAACCTAGAGTCACCAACTCATATACATACAAGAAAAAAAAAAAAAAAAAGGTAGCACACTGTAGCGCTATAGCTTGCAAACACGAAATATGAAAAATATGAAAAATGAATTGCATCATTAGCTTAGAAATATGAAAAATTGAGAAGTCTTAGCGCATAAGATGGCCAAATTATGCGAGCCTGATAGCCACGTCAAGGCTCCTCTCGTATATCAGGTCCTAACTAATGCCTATCCTCGCTTTAGAAAAGTCTGTCTGCATGGGAACATATGAGTCCTCTCTTCAGACTAAAATCTACATCTCTGTGGAGGGGTGATAATTTGGCCTTCTTATGCGCTAAGACTTCTCAATTTTTCATATTTCCAAGGTAATGATGCAATTCATTTTTCATATTTTTCATATTTCGTGTTTGCAAGCTATAGCGCTACAGTGTGCTACCTTTTTTTTTTTTTTCTTGTATGTATATGAGTTGGTGACTCTAGGTTTAGCACCTGTTCACACTGAATCTATGTTTGGATGTGCCGGTCAGTTTTTTGATATGTATTTTGACCTTAAAGACCTTGCCATTTTTTGCAATTCTGACCAGTGTCCCTTTATGAGGTAATAACTCAGGAACGCTTCAACGGATCCTAGCGATTCTGAGATGTTTTTTCGTGACATATTGGGCTTCATGTTAGTGGTAAATTTAGGTCGATAATTTTTGCGTTTATTTGTGAAAAAAATGGAAATTTGGCGAAAATTTTGAAAATTTTGTAATTTTTAAATTTTTAATTTTTATTCTGTTAAACCAGAGAGTTATGTGGCACAAAATAGTTAATAAATGACATTTTCCACATGTCTACTTTACATCAGCACAATTTTGGGAACAACATTTTTTTTGTTAGGAAGTTATAAGGGTTAAAAGTTGACCAGCGATTTCTCATTTTTACAGCAAAATTTACAAAACGATTTTTTTTTGGGACCACCTCACATTTGAAGTCACTTTGAGGGGTCTATATGGCAGAAAATACCCAAAATTGACAACATTATAAAAACTGCACCCCTCAAGCTACTCAAAACTACATTCAAGAAGATTATTAACCCTTCAGGTGCTTCACAGAAACTAAAGCAACATGGAAGGAAAAAATAGACATTTTAATTTTTCCAACAAAAATTTTCTTTTAGCATCAATTTTTTCATTTTTACATGGACAACAGGATAAAATGGATCCTAAAATTTGTTGGGCAATTTCTCCTGAGTACACAGATACCTCATATGTGGTCATAAACCACTGTTTGGGCGCACGGCAGGGCTCAGAAGGGAAGGAGCACCATTTGACTTTTTGAATGGAAAATACAGTTAGGTCCATAAATATTTGGACAGAGACAACATTTATCTAATTTTGGTTCTAGACATTACCACAATGAATTTGAAACAAAACAAATCAGATGCAGTTGAAGTCCAGACTTTCAGCTTTCATTTGAGGGTATCCACATTAAAATTGGATGAAGGGTTTAGGAGTTTCAGCTCCTTAACATGTGCCACCCTGTTTTTAAAGGGACCAAAAGTAATTGGACAATTGACTCCAAGGCTATTTCATGGACAGGTGTGGGCAATCCCTTCATTATATCATTCTCAATTAAGCAGATAAAAGGGCTGGTGTTGATTTGAGGTGTGGTGTTTGCATTTGGAAGGTTTAGCTGTGAAGGAAACATGCGGTCAAAGGAGCTCTCCATGCAGGTGAAACAAGCTATCCTTAAGCTGCAAAAAACAGAAAAAACCCATCCGAGAAATTGCTACAACTTTAGGAGTGGCAAAATCTACAGTTTGGTACATTCTGAGAAAGAAAGAAAACACTGGTGAACTCATCAATGCAAAAAGACCTGGGCGCCCACGGAAGACAACAGTGGTGGATGATCGCAGAATACTCTCCATGGTGAAGAGAAACCCCTTCACAACAGCCAACCAAGTGAACAACACTCTCCAGGAGGTAGGCGTATCAATATCCAAATCTACCATAAAGAGAAGACTGCATGAAATTAAATACAGAGGGTTCACTGCACGGTGCAAGCCACTCATAAGAATCAAGAATAAAAAGGCTAGGCTGGACTTTGCTAAAAAACATCTAAAAAAGCCAGCACAGTTCTGGAAGAACATTCTTTGGACAGATGAAACCAAGATCAACCTCTACTAGAATGATGGAAAGAGAAAAGTATGGCGAAGGCGTGGTACAGCTCATGATCCAAAGCATACCACATCATCTGTAAAACATGGCGGAAGCAGTGTGATGGCTTGGGCATGCATGGCTGCCAGTGGCACTGGGTCACTAGTGTTTATTGATGATGTGACACAGGACAGAAACAGCCGAATGAATTCTGAGGTATTCAGAGCCATACTGTGTGCTCAGATCCAGCCAAATGCAGCCAAACTGATTGGTCGTCGTTTCATACTACAGATGGACAATGACCCAAAACATAAAGCCAAAGCAACCCAGGAGTTTATTAAAGCAAAAAAGTGGAATATTCTTGAATGGCCAAGTCAGTCACCTGATCTCAACCTAATTGAACATGCATTTCACTTGTTAAAGACTAAACTTCAGACAGAAAGGCCCACAAACAAACAACAACTGAAAACCACCGCGGTGAAGGCCTGGCAGAGCATCAAAAAGAAGGAAACACAGTGTCTGGTGATGTCCATGAGTTCAAGACTTCAGGCAGTCATTGCTAACAAAGGGTTTTCAACCAAGTACTAGAAATGAACATTTGATTTACAATTATTTAATCTGTCCAATTACTTTTGGTCCCTTTAAAAACAGGGTGGCACATGTTAAGGAGCTGAAACTCCTAAACCCTTCATCCAATTTTAATGTGGATACCCTCAAATGAAAGCTGAAAGTCTGAACTTCAACTGCATCTGATTTGTTTTGTTTCAAATTCATTGCATTGTGGTAATGTCTAGAACCAAAATTAGATAAATGTTGTCTCTGTCCAAATATTTATGGACCTAACTGTATGCTGGAATATTTAGCGGTTGCCATGTTGCATTTGGAGAGTCCCTGTGTGCCTAAACATTGGAGCTCCCCCACAAGTGACCCCATTTTGGAAACTAGACCCCCTAAGGAACTTATCTAGATGCTTAGTGATCACTTTGAACCCCCAGGTGCTTCACAAATTGATCTGTAAAAAAAGAAAGTAACATAGTAACATAGTAACATAGTTATTAAGGTTGAAGGAAGACTTTAAGTCCATCTAGTTCAACCCATATCCTATCCTAACCTGCCCTAACATGTTGATCCAGAGGAAGGCAAAAAAACCCCAAGTGGCAAACAGTAAGCTTCACATTGGGGAAAAAAATTCCTTCCCGACTCCACATACGGCAATCAGACTAGCTCCCTGGATCAACGCTGTATCTAGGAAACTAGTGAATATAGCCTGTAATATTATACTTTTCAAGAAAGGCATCCAGTCCCCTCTTAAATTTTAGTAAGGAATCACTCATTACAACATTAGACGG
>JARQOD010000001.1:160213967-160459960 GCA_033576555.1 Oophaga sylvatica | reverse complement strand
TGAGAGCTCATGGCCTACCCTGTCCCACTCTATGACCTACCCAGTCGGCACTTCTTTTCTAGAAAAGCCATCCCTGTCCTCCACTTGCATGTGAAAGACCACATTGTCCATGCACTCAAACAATAAGTGAGTGGTAAGATGCACCTCACAACAGATGCATGGGCCAGTAGGCATGGACAGGGCCGTTACGTGTCCATCACTGCGCACTGGGTTAATGTGGTGGATACAGAGTCCACAGGGGAGAGCGGTGGTGGGACAGTGCTGCCTAGCCCACGGTATAGGCAACAGTTGGCTGTAGGCATTTGACCCTCCTCCTCCTCCAGAAGCGAAAGCTTGTCGACAGAGCGCAGTAGCACGAGCACTCCATCAGCAGCTGCCAGTGTTGCACACGAGGTGTCCCACTATCGAACAGCTAGTGGTAAACGTCAGCAAGGCTGTTTTAAAGATGATGTCTTTGGGCGACAACAGACACACCGCGGAGGTACTGGCCGACTACTTGCAGCGAGAAACTGAGTCATGGCTAGGCAGTCTACATCTTGAGCCAGGCAAGGTAGTTAGTGATACCGGACGTAATTTTGTGGTGGCCATAGCCCTGGCAAAACTCAGACACATACCTTGCCTGGCTCACACCTTGAACCTGGTGGTGCAGTGCTACATAAATAATTATCTGGAGTTACCAGCCCTGCTCCATAAGGTGCGAAGACTGTGCTCACACATACGTCGCTCGCCCATAGACTCCAGTCGTATGCAGAGGCTGCAGTGATCGCACCACCATGCACATGGCTGAGAGGCTGTGTGAACAGAGGCAGGCTGTAATGCATTTGTGGGAGGATACACGGGCAGGCAGTTTGAGGGCATACATTACGTTGTCGGGTGTGCAGTGGTCAAAGCTGAAAGACCTCTGTAAAGTCCTTCAGTGTTTTGAGGAATGCACACGGCTGGTAAGCACAGATGACGCCATCATAAGCATGAGATTACCACTTATGCGTCTGCTCATGCAAACTTTGACGCACATTAAGGATCGGGCATCTGCAGCGGAGGAGGAGGAGGGAAGCCTTGATGACAGTCAGCCATTGTCTGCTCAGGGAACTATCCTGGACGAGGTTGAGGAAGAAGAGAAGAGGAGGAGGAGGAGGAGGATGAGGGGGATGATTATTTTGGGGAGGAGGATGCTTCTCAGGGGGCAAGAGAAAATGTTGGCTTGCCAAGGTCAGGTACTGGGTTTGTGCATGACTGGAGGGATGTGGATGTGGCAGAAAGTGCTCCTCCACCCACCACTGGCAGTACATCATTAACACCTGAACATTGGCCCACATGTGTGATTTTCTCTTGTGGATAATAAAAAGGGACCCTCGCATTGCCAAAATTATGAAGGATGATGACTACTGGTTGGCAAGTATCCTCAATCCACGCTATAAAGGCAAATTACAGAACATCATGCCACAGGAGAAACTAGAGCTAATACTGGCAAACAAACAAGCAACTCTGGTAAACCGTTTGTTAGAGGCATTCACTGCAAATAGCAGCGGTGCATGTTCTATCACGAGCCGTACTGGGCAACATGGAAGAGGTGTTCGTGGTGCACACAGCCGAAGTGGCGTTGGAGAGGTTTCATGACCATGTTGTGGACTGATTTCTCGAGTACCGCTCACACTACTGGTAATACTGAATCGATTGCAACAGACAGGAGACAGTAGTTGTCAAAAATGGTTCAAAATTACCTCTTCTCCCCTATCGATGTTCTCCCTCACAGTTCATTACCCTTTGACTACTGGGCCTGTAAACTGGACACGTGGCATGAATTGGCACAATATGCCTTACAAGAGTTCGCTTGCCCTGCTGGTAGTGTGCTATCAGAAAGAGTCTTCAGTGCTGCTGGATCAATCCTGACAGAAAGAAGGACCCGGCTGTCGACCCAAAATGTAAGTGATCTCACCTTCTGTCACGGGTGTGTCGCTGCGAAAAATCGTCGCGATTGCACACCCTGACTTCTCACAGCTGAGTTTCTGGTGCTGGGTGTTTTTCGGCAGAGAGGGAGTTAATTCTTTCTCTCTCTGTGCTGGACTAGACCAGCCTCGCTCAGCTGCAATTAATGTTGTGATAATTGGATTCCTTCAAATACCTGCCTGTCTGCTGGGGAAGTGTCGGTGAAAGCATTCATGCAGACCAGCAGAGCAGATCGTTGTATGGTGAAGGCTGAAGTTAAGGGTACCTGTGTGGTCTTTTTCCCCTCCTCGCTTTATCATTTATCTCCGTACCCGTTGGTGTCCCCTCTGTTTCCTGTGGTGTGATTTTTGTATGCAAGGTGGATTTTAGTTTACCCCTTGTACTGTCTCGTTCGTTTATTACTGTGTTTAGGCTTATACCTACCAGTCCCCGGTGTGTGATCAGGGTCCTTCTCAGGACTGGATTACTGAGGTTCAGGGATCCTCAGGAGGTAGGGATTACGCTGGCGGCCTGGACCTCTGTACCATCAACAGTACCTCCAGGTAGAGGGATTAGTCAGGACCCCAGCTTAGGGTCAGCATAGACCCCAGACCTCCTGTAAGCAGTAACAGCGTGACATTTTCACCGACCACTAAGATTTTCTCCAGTCACCATGGATCCTGTAGTCAGTCTAGCTCGGCAGTTGCAGAGTCTGTCCATGGAGCTGGCGGACGTTAAGTCCAAGGTTTTGTACCCCCCGGAGCAAGCCGGACCTGAACCTAAAGTAGCTCTCCCTGACAGATTCACTGGGGGGCGGGACAAGCTTTTTGCTTTCCGGGAGGCATGTAAATTGTACTTTCGGCTGCGACCCCGGTCATCTGGGAGTGAGGAACAAAGGGTGGGGATTGTCATCTCGCTCCTACAAGGAGACCCCCAATCCTGGACGTTCGCTCTCCCCCGGTCTCCCCAGCTCTCCAGTCAGTGGATGGGTTTTTTACGGCTCTGGGTCTTGTGTATGATGTCGGCAATAGGGAACTCTTGGCCATTAAGTTGGCTTTTGAGGAGTGGCGTCATTTTTTGGAGGGGGCAGTCCACCCGGTCACCGTCATTACCGATCACAAAAACCTACTATATTTAGAGTCCGCTAAACGTCTGAATCCCAGACAAGCTAGGTGGTCTTTGTTTTTTACCAGGTTTAATTTTGTCGTCACATATCATCCTGGGTCAAAAAATGTTAAGGCGGATGCCTTATCTCGCTGTTTCCCAGGGGCTGGGAATACGGAGGACCCGGTTCCGGTCCTTCAGGAGGGGGTGGTGGTGTCGGCAGTATGCTCTGAGCTTGAGGAGGAGGTATTGGAGGCTCAGGGGGACGCCCCTGTAGGACCTCCAGGGAGACTGTTTGTTCCAAATCAGTTGCGACAAAAGGTGATCGAGGCACACCATAATTCTGCTTTGGCAGGACACCCAGGGAGTAAAGCAACTGAGGATCTCCTCTCGCGCCGGTTTTGGTGGCCTAACTTACATAGGGAGGTGGTAACTTTTGTCACGTCCTGTGAGGTTTGTGCGTGCTCTAAGACCCCACATACCCGTCCGTCGGGGACCCTCTTACCTTTGAAGATCCCGGAGCGTCCGTGGACTCATCTGTCTATGGACTTCATTACGGACCTCCCGCCATCTTCGGGTAAAACAGTCATACTCGTTGTAGTGGACAGGTTCAGCAAGATGGCACATTTTATCGCTCTTCCTGCTCTTCCTAATGCTAAAACTCTTGCGCAGGTGTTTATTGGGGAGATTGTAAGGCTTCACGGGGTACCCTCCGATGTGGTGTCGGATCGGGGGTCTCAGTTTGTGTCCAAATTCTGGAAAGCATTTTGTACACGGCGGGGGATGCAGTTGTCATTTTCATCGGCATTTCACCCGCAGACCAATGGTCAGACAGAGCGTCTGAACCAGAGCTTGGAGACATATCTTCGGTGTTTTGTGTCAGAGAACCAGGAGGACTGGGCTTCTTTCTTGCCTCTGGCGGAATTTGCTCTAAATAATAGGCGGAGCGAGTCCACTGGTAAGTCCCCGTTTTTTGGGGCATATGGTTTTCACCCCCAGTTTTGTACTTTCAATAGGGGGGGCTCTTCTGGGGTTCCTGAGGAGGAACGATTTTCGTCGTCACTTGCTTCAGTGTGGAGAGGAGTGCTGAATAATCTGAGTACTATGGGGAACCGATACAAACGTATGGCTGATAGGAGGAGAGTGTCTGGTCCGGACCTAAGTGTGAATGATCTGGTATGGTTGTCTACCAAAAATATAAAACTTAAGGTTCCCTCCTGGAAACTGGGTCCCAGGTTTATCGGGCCATACAAGATCAGTGCTATAATTAATCCAGTTGCATTCCGTCTTGACCTCCCTCCTACATTTAAAATTCATAATGTGTTCCACAGATCGTTGCTTAAGAGGTATGTGGCGCCGGTGATACCTTCACCTTTACCTCCTCCTCCTGTGGTGGTCAATGGTAACTTGGAGTTCCAGGTGTCGAGAGTCATCGATTCACGTCTGAATCGCTGGTCCCTTCAGTACCTTGCTCATTGGAGGGGGTATGGTCCTGAGGAGAGGACGTGGGTTTCTGCGTCGGATATTAACGCAGACCGATTGTTTCGGGCCTTCCATACTACTCACCCAGATAAACCCGGCCCTGAGGGTCCGGAGGCCCCTCGTAGAAGGGGGGGTACTGTCACGGGTGTGTCGCTGCGAAAATCGTCGCGATTGCACACCCTGACTTCTCACAGCTGAGTTTCTGGTGCTGGGTGTTTTTCGGCAGAGAGGGAGTTAATTCTTTCTCTCTCTGTGCTGGACAAGACCAGCCTCGCTCAGCTGCAATTAATGTTGTGATAATTGGTTTCCTTCAAATACCTGCCTGTCTGCTGGGGAAGTGTCGGTGAAAGCATTCATGCAGACCAGCAGAGCGGATCGTTGTATGGTGAAGGCTGAAGTTAAGAGTACCTGTGTGGTCTTTTTCCCCTCCTCGCTTTATCATTTATCTCCGTACCCGTTGGTGTCCCCTCTGTTTCCTGTGGTGTGATTTTTGTATGCAAGGTGGATTTTAGTTTACCCCTTGTACTGTCTCGTTCGTTTATTACTGTGTTTAGGCTTATACCTACCAGTCCCCGGTGTGTGATCAGGGTCCTTCTCAGGACTGGATCACTGAGGTTCAGGGATCCTCAGGAGGTAGGGATTACGCTGGCGGCCTGGACCTCTGTACCATCAACAGTACCTCCAGGTAGAGGGATTAGTCAGGACCCCAGCTTAGGGTCAGCAAAGACCCCAGACCTCCTGTAAGCAGTAACAGCGTGACACCTTCATTAAAATGAACAATGCCTGGGTTTCAAAGGATTTTGTACCACCTTCCCCTGATGACACATAGGTTGCCTTCAAATTGGCTCGCTTTATCCTCCTCTTCCTCCGACTTCTTCAATTCCTCCATTTGCAGCTGCTGAACGTCGAGCCTACACCTCAATATATGCCAGTTTTTCCACATCCCTAACTGGGCTATACCCCCCCAGGGCCGGCGTCAGCACCTGGAGCACCCGGGCAAGTGTCGGTGGGCCCACTCGCCATCAGAGACACCGGCGTACTATGAGGGGCCCTGTGCCAGTGCAGGCGCCCACGAGTGGGCCCCCCAGCTTGCTCAGGGCCCCAGCACTTGCAATACTTACCTCTCCCTGCTCCACCGCTGTGACATCTTCCGCGTTCCCTGACAGTGACATTTAAGTCAAAGAGCGCGATGACGTCACATCTGTGCGCCCTTTGCCTGAACAATCACAGTGCAGAGAGCTGGAAGATGGCGACGCTGAGGAGTCTAGAGTAGAGCAGTGCCCAGCGAGGAGAGGTATTTCTTTTTTTTTAATGTTTGGAGCAATATATAAAGAGCATTATACACTGGAGAATTATATATGGGGCCCATCATACACTTGAGCATCATAGATAAGGCCCATTATACACTGGAGCATTTATAAAATGGGGGCCCATCATACACTGGAGCATCATATATGGGGCCCATTATACACTGGAACATCATATATGGGGCCCATTATATACTGGAGCATCATGTGCGGCCCATTATATATGGAGCATTATATAGGCCCATCATACACTGGAGCATCATCCATTGGGCCCATTATATATGGTGCATCATATGGGGCACATTATATATGGAGCATTACATGGAGCCCATTATATATGGAGCATTATATATGGGGACCATTATATTTGGAACATTATATGGGGCTCATCATACACTGGAGCATCATATATGGGGCCCATCATATACTAGAGCTTCATAATTTATGGGGCATCATATGTATGGAGCATCTTTATATATGGAGCATCATATGGAGCACATATGGGGCCTATTCTGTATCGAGAATTATATGGAGCCCATTCTGTATGGAGCAATATATGGGGCCCATCATATACTGTATGGAGCTTTATATGCGACTCATTATACTATATGGAGCAATATGTGGGGCTCATTATACTCTATGGGGACCGTCCTATACTGTATGGCACATTATATGGGGACCATCATATACTAGAGCATTATGTGGAGCTCATCATATACTGTATGGAATATTTTATGGGACCAATTATGTATGGAGCAATATATGGGGCTCATTATTCTGTATGGCGCACTATGTTGTGCCCATAATACAGTATGGAGGACTATACTGTCCGGTTTTTGAGCTATTGTAGAATTTACAATAGATATCACTCATGTAATGTAAGAAGTGAAGTATTTGGCATTGTACTATACCTATTTTTCTCTGCCGTATCGGAGCATCATGAATTGTGGTATGTGTTAAAGGGACCTACTGAGACTCTTTTGCCCGGTGCCCATGAAAACCAGGAGACAGCCTTGCCCCCACACAACTTTAGCCAAATAACCCCAAGTTTTCAATGTGTTACTATTATTATAAAGCAAATTAAGGTTGACAAGCTTAAGTAATAAGAATTGATGTCGTTGGCATTGAAATGGGCACTGTAGGTGTGTTTACTGTCCTCCACTCACTGCCAACTTTCATTCCCCATTGACTTGCATTGGGGTCGGGTTTCGGTTGAGCTACGACTATTGCTGAATGCTGATACCTTGCCAATAGTCGGCCGATTTCGTTTGACTCGACTTTTGGTAAAGTCGGATAGTCCGAAACCTGACTTGACCCTCCCGGAGGCAAAGTCGCTCATTCTAGCCACAATGCTTTTCCAGAGCCTTTGTACTACCAGTAATGTGGAAGCCCACTATATTTCCATTAACAGATAATGGACCTGAGTGAGGACTTGCTTTTTTTTGTAGATTGAGTTGAAGCTTTTATTTGGAACATTTTACATAACCTTTGGGATCACATTCACTGCCGCTCTACACTAACCATTTACTTTGTGGTTTCGATCTAAATCTCAGAGTGATGTGATTCAGGTGAAACCTCCAAGGGATCTATTCACTATAATGAGGAGGCAGAGGACTCCGTCTGGCCTCTTTTCAGCGGTGTCCTTTCTAGAAGTGCACAAAACTGGCGGACCTCGCTTTTATGTATGACTAAAAAGACGGACACCACCAGATCATAGGTCCTATGGTGTCCACAGTGCCTCAATCTGCCTCATTATAGGGAATCTTCCACTAGGGGTTCTGTATGAATCACGTATTTCAGAGATTTACACAGAAACCCCTATATAAGCGCTCAGCGCAGAGCACAGGACAAATGTGCGCCAAGCCTTACTGCGATCTTTGGGAGGCAGAATGGAAAAATCAACAGCAGGTGAAGAATTGATTTAATTTATTTTTTATGCTGTTTCTTGTGCAGTATAAGTGATTAGGCAACGTTATTCTTCGGTTTGGTGTGATTACAGAGATACCAGATGTATATCGGGTTTTTATGATTGGCTGCTGTCACACACTATAATTGCACTTTTTATTGCAAAAACAAGTTTTTGCATCACCATATTTTGAGAGCTATAATTATAATTTTTCCATATTTTAGCCACCAGAAGTCACATCTTGTTTTTTGCGGGATGAGTTGATGTTTTTATTGGTACCATTTTCGGGCACATGACAATTTTTGATTGCTTTCTAGTCTGATTTTTGGGAGACAGAATGATCGAACACCAGCAATTCAGGAACAATTAACAATAACAATTAGGGTTTTTTCATTGTCCTTCCACATGTGGTAAAATTGACAAGGCAGTTTTATTCTTCACGTCAGTACAATTACAGCGATACCATATTGATATCTTTTTTTATGTTTTGCCGCTTTTTCACAATAAAAACTATTTTATAAGAAAAATAATTTCTTTTGCATCATTTTATTCTGAGAGCTATAACTTTTTATTTTTTCCGCTGATGGAGTTGTATGGCAGCTTGTTTTTTGCTGAACAAGATGACGTTTTCATCACTGACATTTTGATTTTGATTTAACTTTTTGATCGCGTTTCATTCTTTTTGTTTGGTGGCATGATGAAAAAGCAAAGGTTTTTGTTCGGTTTTTTTGTTTTTTTACGGTGTGCACTGACGTAGTTAACAAGTGTAACAGTTTTATAGGTCGGCTCATTTCGGACACAACAATACCCAATATGTGTATTTTTTTATTTTTTACATAAATATACAGTACAGACCAAAAGTTTGGACACACCTTCTCATTCAAAGATTTTTCTGTATTTTCATGGCTATGAAAATTGTAGAATCACACGGAAGGCATCAAAACTATGAATTAACACATGTGGAATTATACATTACACTTTACAAAAAAGTGTAACACAACTGAAAATATGTCTTATATTCTAGGTTCTTCAAAGTAGCCACCTTTTGCTTTGATTACTGCTTTACACGCAGAAAAGGTGAACGGATGGATTCTACATGCCTGGTTCCCACCGTGAAGCATGGAGGATGTGGTGTGATGGTGTGGGGGTGTTTTGCTGGTGACACTGTTGGGGATTTATTCAAAATTGAAGGCATAGTGAACCAGAATGGCTACTACAGCATCTTGGAGCAACATGCTATTCCATCCGGTTTGCGTTTAGTTGGACCATCATTTATTTTTCAACAGGACAATGACCCCAAACACACCCCAGACTGTGTAAGGATATTTGACCAAGAAGGAGATTGTTGGGGTGCTACGCCAGATGACCTGGCCTCCACAGTCACCAGACCTGAACCCAATCGAGATGGTTTGGGGTGAGCTGGACCGCTCACCGCTTCAATTTTGAATAAATCCCCAACAGTGTCTCCAGCAAAGCACCCCCACACCATCACACCACCTCCTCCATGCTTCACGGTGGGAACTAGACATGTAGAGTCCAGCCTTTCACCTTTTCTGCGTGCAAAGCAGTAATCAAAGCAAAAGGTGGCTACTTTGAAGAACCTAGAATATAAGACATATTTTCAGTTGTTTCACACTTTTTTGTAAAGTGTAATGTATAATTCCACATGTGTTAATTCATAGTTTTGATGCCTTCAGTGTGATTCTACAATTTTCATAGCCATGAAAATACAGAAAAATCTTTGAATGAGAAGGTGTGTCCAAACTTTTGGTCTGTACTGTATGTATTTATTGGTTTAATATTTTTTCTTTTATTTATTTTGAAATTTCTTTTAATAGTTTTAAAACACTTTTTTACTTTTTTTTACTTCTTTTACTTAATCCCTGTATGGGACTTCAATTTTTGTTTCTCTGATCACTGGTCTCATGCAATGCAATGCACATGTATTGCATTGTATGAGAGCTCACAGTGTTACACAGGTAGTTCTCTTGTAAGGCTGGTGTCACACTAGCGAGAAATACGGACGAGTGCTATGCGAGAAAAAATTGCATTGCACTCGTACCAATGTTACGGTAATCTATGAGGCAGCTCCCATCAGACGATTTTTTCTCGCCCGTATTATATGGGCCGAGAAAATCGCAGCATGCTGCGATTGTCAGCGTATTACGGCCGTCATACGCCAATGCAAGTCTATGGGGGCGAGAAAACTACGGATTACACATGGACCAGACGTTTGATTTGCGAGAAATATGCAAGATTTCTGCAGTTGACAGGAAATGGAGTCAGCCATTATCAGGAATCTTTGACATGCTAATTAGCTTCTAAAGCACATCAGACATCCTGGAACAACGCCTCCACTGAGACCACCATCATGTCCACATACATGAACGTGGAAATGCTTATCGTTCTGGTCCAAGAAAGGCCAGACCTGTGGGACCAGAGGGACCACATTATTCCAACTGCACCCGAAAAGAGGCAGCATGGAGGAGGATCTGTGTACAAATGTTTCCACATTATGAGGAGAGGCCACGTGAGAGCCAGCAACAAATTAGTAAGTTCTATCCTTTTTTAAAAATCATATTAATGTGCAAAATAACATGTTTTCCCATTAGACCCTAAAATAATAATATTTGTAGTTTTTGGCCATTCTGTGTAATATATCTAATGTTTAAATGACACCTTGCTAGGCCACATGACACTGTAAAATATATGTTAAAGTGTTGAGAAAATTGGCCAATGTCCTAATAAATTATTCTGTCACATTGCAGTGGAAGATGTAATGAGACGCTGGCACAGCATCCGCGACCAGTATAGGCGGGAACATCAGAAGAGGGCCAGGAGTGGGGATGCAGCACCGACCAAGAGGAAATATATATATTTTGACCGGCTGTCCTTTCCGGCTCGATGTCAGACCGTAAGTACATACATCACACAACATTTCACATATGATGTTTTGGGTCATATCTACAAATTTTTTTTGTTCACATTTAAAAACAGTACTCAGTCCAACCTTACTGAGAGGGAGACAGGGTCTGATTATTAGGCCATTATTGATCCGATTGGGGGAGGTGAAGAGGTGACTGGCACATCTTCTGACCCTTCCAGCTGCATCCCCCAACCTCCAACAGCACCAGCACCAGACCCAGCACCACCAGTGGCATCATGCAACCTGGATGTTGCGCAACAGGAGGACCAGGGCAACAGAAACAGTCCTACTGTGCCTCTTGAGGCATCACCTCAGTCTGCCATCATACCCTGCCATGGCCGACTAAGAAGAGACAGTCATGCTTCTGACAGAAGGAGGCATGTCGATACAGGCATGTTAAATTATCTGTCAAGGGCTGCCCAGGATGAAGGTGAGGAGGCCTATGCCCGCAGCCTGTCCCGGTACCTCCGTCCACTACCCCGGTAGGTCAGACTGCGTGTGCGAGGATCCATTCAGATCCTGATTGATGCTTGAACACCCCCCCAATTAGCCATATGAGGTTTTTGAGTTTTTGGAGCGATGGCAGCTGTCACCCCGTAACCAGCTCAGAATTTTCTCAAACCTAGAACTGCAGGCTCAATCAGGATCTGAGCCACCTCCAGTCGTGCCTACACCACATCCCAATCCATCCCCAACCCAACATTGGCCTCCACACGGCCAAATGGCAGCCTATAATCCACCTGCCCAATATGGCCACTTAATCAGACCCAGTGTTGGAGGCTGGTCCCAACCTGGCTTTGATCGACATGGCCATATTGGGGGGTATGAATCACGTGGCTACCAAAATCCTCAGGAGTAGAGTTGAGCGATACTTCCCGATATCAAGAAGTATCGGATCGGAATGGGTATCGCCGATACCCAAAAAGTGTCTGCGATACCCGATTCCGATACCGGAAATCCAATGCAAGTCTATGGGACAGAAATATCGGAACTAAAAAAAAACATTTCTTTCCTTGTAAACACTAAATATGCACACACAGAATACATATATATATATATATATATATATATATATATATATATATTATATACATTAATTGTGACATATATAATATATATATATATATACATATATTTATAGTTCATACACTTCTACATAGTAAAATAGCCTCTGATTCAATTGCCGAGTAATGCCGGCGGATACCCGATATACCCGATAGTATCGGAATGCTCAACACTACTCAGGAGTATCATCTCCAATATCCGTCTGGTCACTTCTTTATGTAAATGAATAAGGGGTGCTCACTACAACACGTGGATGGGTGCTCAGGAGAAAAAGTAAGTCTATATAATATAAAACTCCGGCACTCCACTATGAAAAAATGGAATAGAGACAAAGATATCCAAAAAGAAGATTTTTAATGACCACACTACACCCTCTGGTGTGTGATGTAGAATAATTGTTGAATAACGCAAAATATATAGATTTTATACATTGACGTTTCGGCTATAAGCCTTCTTCATGAATTTAATCTGTTTCTGAAAAATATGAAAATAGAAATATGCCGCATGCATGAAAAATATGCAAACAAATAAAGAGATATATATATACGCACAATCTGTTCATATGAAAACAATTCCCAAGTCTAGTAATCTTTATAGGAATGAGCATACATCATGAGGATAGATGTTATATTTCTACCACTAAAAATAAAAATAAAAATTATCTCTCAGGTATACCCTCAATAGGGTTGAGACATGTCAAGAAATGACTCAAATAAGAGTCCCTTATTAGAGAAAAAAAATAATATATATAGATTTCTAGGATTGAAAAGGATGTACTAAAAGGGTAATTAACATAGGTAAACCATTGAGACCAGATAATACATATGAGACAAAATAGTTAATGATCATATATCACATATAAGCAGACACTGATATACATTACATGGGTAGGAATTGCGTTGTTCTTGGTGGTAGAGGAGCTGGATCCACCTTAAATATAAGAGAAAGATGGTCCCATGGAGCCAATACAAACTCAGTCACTAGGAGTTTTCTAAAGCCCGATTTCCATACCTTCAGAAAGTGAGATATAGCGACGTCAAGAGCGTATAGGTTGGAGCCTGATAATGAACGGACGTCTGGCGCCACTGGTGAGAGTCCAGGGAGTAAGGACAGAGTGGCGTGATGTGCCGGTTTTTATGCTTCCGGAGTGCCGCGATATGCACTTCCGGGTGTCTGCTTACGTGACCGCCGCAGTAGTGCGCATGTGTCCTACGAAAAGGCCCGAAGAAAGCCGAGGAGTCCGGACTTGATAAGAACAAGCATTGCACATGCGTAGATGGTAACAGCGCAGAGAAAAGAGCCCTCATTTCTGCTCTGTTGTTCCCTATTGAAAAAGACATTAAAGGTTTCATTATTAGTAATCCTCGAGAATGAAAAGAAGATAAAGGAGATTAGAGCTTAATAAATGATGCCATAAGTTGTATCAATATACCTATCATGTATGAACTATTAATAATTATGTGAATAGTTGAAATGGAAATATACATATGTCAATCTGTACCACGTACCTAAAGGAGCTAAATATAACATCATAATAATACTAAATATTAATTAGTAATCAGGAAAAATAAACTAAGACAAATCATATTCTTTATTAAGGCCTAAAGGTGCGAGAGTTTGCAAAGTGTGTATCCAGAACGATTCACGTTCTTTTAGGAGTTTAACTCTATCACCACCCCTCCTTAACGCTGGAATATGGTCAATAATTTGAAATTTTAACTGGGCCACATTATGCTTATGTTGAAGAAAATGGAATGGAATAGGGAGACATGTACGTCCACATCGTATTGTGGACTTATGCTGGGAAATCCTGTCACGTATGTGTTGTGTTGTCTGGCCTACGTAACCGAGGCCACAGGGACATTTTATAAAGTATACAACATATGAAGAATCACATGTGTAATGACCATTTATGGGAAAACGACGACCAGAACGGGGATGAGTGAAAGAGTCCCCTTTGCTAACGTTCGAGCATTGGAGGCATCTCAAGCATGGGAAAGTACCTTTTCTAGGTGTAGAAAGAAAACTTTGTGAAATGTTTCTTTTAAGAGATCCTATGTCTGCTCTAACTAGGTGATTTTTTACATTCTGACATCTCTTGTTACAAACCAACATTTCATTAGCAAACTCAGGAATATTAGGATACACACTACGAAGGATTCCCCAATGCCTGAAGAGGCACTTATTAATGCGGTAATTGAATGGATGAAACGTTCTAACGAACGGTATCCGGTCTCTAGATGTAATTCTAGCTAGTCTTCTATTAGTTTGTTGCTGTTGATGGACTAGAGAGGAGGGATAACCTCTGTCCCTGAATTTCCTGTCCATTTCTTGATGTCTCAGAGTTCGATGGTCGGGGTTGGACACAATTCTATCGATTCTGCAGTGTTGAGATTTAGGAAGTGCTTTCTTTATGTGAAGAGGGTGGCAGCTGGAATATGAGAGAAGACTGTTTCTATCAGTTGGCTTAGTATTTAAATCGGTCTCAATCACACCTTCGCTTTTAACTATGATAGTGGTATCAAGAAAATTAATCGTGTGTTTGTCATATTGGATAGAAAATGTTAAACCCGATCTATAGGTGTTCAAATCATTAAAGAAGAGAAGAAGACCATCTTCATCTCCTGTCCAAATAAAGAAAATGACGTCGATAAAACGTTTCCAGTATATCACGTGTGAAATAAACGACAGGTATGAATAGACATGACATTTTGTCCAGTACCACATTTCAATACATTCCTCCTTGATCAAGAACTATCACGTTTTTTCAGGACATTGCGACTAAAAACCCATTTCTCTAGTGGTCCGCCGGTTGAAGATAATAGCCTTATACCAGTGAAGTCCCAATTTTCACTTCGGACCTTAGGACTGAGAATTTCCAGTAATTTTCAGCCACCTCGGTTTTACCATCCCATTGAAACCTATATTGATTTGGTTCGTAGAGATATAAAACTTGTTCTTGAAGGTATTGAAAGAGGTGAAATGTGTATTAAGAATAATTTGTCTACTGAAGAGTACAAATCTTTAAATTCTTTAAAAACTAATCATAATCTGATAATTAAACCAGCGGACAAAGGGGGCTCAATCGTAGTTTTGGATCGGTCTTATTATATGGAAGAGATTATGTCACAATTAGGTGACATTAATACCTACACACCTATATCTAGCAATCCTACTTTTGACATAGCTAGAGCAATCGATGAAGTTATCAATCGTTATAAAAATTTAGATGTTATTGATGAGAAACTTGGAGATTTTCTTCATAATTCACACCCTGTTATTCCGGTGTTTTACACTCTTCCAAAGATCCATAAGAACTTACTTAGACCTCCTGGCAGACCGATTGTAGCTTTGACAAATTCAATACTGTCACCACTAGCTATTACATTGGATAAGATCTTATCTCCTTTGATTCCAGGTATACAATCATTTTTGAAGGATACTACACATTTCTTATCCTCTCTGAAAACCTTAGGCAATTTACCCACAGGTGCATTATTAGTCACTATGGACGTCAATAGTCTATACACTAGTATAGAACATCAAGATGGGATTAACTCGGCAATTAAATTTCTCTCCCAACGCACTGATTTTTCTGATCATCAAATCAATTTTTGCAAAGACATAATGACACTAATTTTGACAAAAAATTTCTTTCTTTTCGGTGACCAATTTTATATACAAAGAAGGGGGACAGCCATGGGATCTAACATGGCACCCCCGTATGCTAACATCTATATGGGAGACTTTGAAGATTTGTATGTCTATTCACACCCGTCGTTTATTTCACACGTGATATACTGGAAACGTTTTATCGACGACATTTTCTTTATTTGGACAGGAGATGAAGATGGTCTTCTTCTCTTCTTTAATGATTTGAACACCTATAGATCGGGTTTAACATTTTCTATCCAATATGACAAACACACGATTAATTTTCTTGATACCACTATCATAGTTAAAAGCGAAGGTGTGATTGAGACCGATTTATATACTAAGCCAACTGATAGAAACAGTCTTCTCTCATATTCCAGCTGCCACCCTCTTCACATAAAGAAAGCACTTCCTAAATCTCAACACTGCAGAATCGATAGAATTGTGTCCAACCCCGACCATCGAACTCTGAGACATCAAGAAATGGACAGGAAATTCAGGGACAGAGGTTATCCCTCCTTTCTAGTCCATCAACAGGAACAAACTAATAGAAGACTAGCTAGAATTACACCTAGAGACCGGATACCGTTCGTTAGAACGTTTCATCCATTCAATTACCGCATTAATAAGTGCCTCTTCAGGCATTGGGGAATCCTTCGTAGTGCGTATCCTAATATTCCTGAGTTTGCTAATGAAATGTTGGTTTGTAACAAGAGATGTCAGAATGTAAAAAATCACCTAGTTAGAGCAGACATAGGATCTCTTAAAAGAAACATTTCACAAAGTTTTCTTTCTACACCTAGAAAAGGTACTTTCCCATGCTTGAGATGCCTCCAATGCTCGAACGTTAGCAAAGGGGACTCTTTCACTCATCCCCGTTCTGGTCGTCGTTTTCCCATAAATGGTCATGTGATTCTTCATATGTTGTATACTTTATAAAATGTCCCTGTGGCCTCGGTTACGTAGGCGAGACAACACAACACATACGTGACAGGATTTCCCAGCATAAGTCCACAATACGATGTGGACGTACATGTCTCCCTATTCCATTCCATTTTCTTCAACATAAGCATAATGTGGCCCAGTTAAAATTTCAAATTATTGACCATATTCCAGCGTTAAGGAGGGGTGGTGATAGAGTTAAACTCCTAAAAGAACGTGAATCGTTCTGGATACACACTTTGCAAACTCTCGCACCTTTAGGCCTTAATAAAGAATATGATTTGTCTTAGTTTATTTTTCCTGATTACTAATTAATATTTAGTATTATTATGATGTTATATTTAGCTCCTTTAGGTACGTGGTACAGATTGACATATGTATATTTCCATTTCAACAATTCACATAATTATTAATAGTTCATACATGATAGGTATATTGATACAACTTATGGCATCATTTATTAAGCTCTAATCTCCTTTATCTTCTTTTCATTCTCGAGGATTACTAATAATGAAACCTTTAATGTCTTTTTCAATAGGGCGCAACAGAGCAGAAATGAGGGCTCTTTTCTCTGCGCTGTTACCATCTACGCATGCGCAATGCTTGTTCTTATCAAGTCCGGACTCCTCGGCTTTCTTCGGGCCTTTTCGTAGGACACATGTGCACTACTGCGGCGGTCACGTAAGCAGACACCCAAAAGTGCATATCGCGGCACTCCGGAAGCATAAAAACCGGCACATCACGCCACTCTGTCCTCACTCCCTGGACTCTCACCAGTGGCGCCAGACGTCCGTTCATTATCAGGCTCCAACCTATACGCTCTTGACGTCGCTATATCTCACTTTCTGAAGGTATGGAAATCGGGCTTTAGAAAACTCCTAGTGACTGAGTTTGTATTGGCTCCATGGTACCATCTTTCTCTTATATTTAAGGTGGATCCAGCTCCTCTACCACCAAGAACAACGCAATACCTACCCATGTAATGTATATGTGATATATGATCATTAACCATTTTGTCTCATATGTATTATCTGGTCTCAATGGTTTACCTATGTTAATTACCCTTTTAGTACATCCTTTTCAATCCTAGAAATCTATATATATTATTTTTTTTCTCTAATAAGGGACTCTTATTTGAGTCATTTCTTGACATGTCTCAACCCTATTGAGGGTATACCTGAGAGATAATTTTTATTTTTATTTTTAGTGGTAGAAATATAACATCTATCCTCATGATGTATGTTCATTCCTATATAGATTACTAGACTTGGGAATTGTTTTCATATGAACAGATTGTGAGTATATTTATATCTCTTTATTTGTTTGCATATTTTTCATGCATGCGGCATATTTCTATTTTCATATTTTTCAGAAACAGATTAAATTCATGAATAAGGCTTATAGCCGAAACGTCAATGTATAAAATCTGTATATTTTGCGTTATTTAACAATTATTCTACATCACACACCAGAGGGTGTAGTGTGGTCATTAAAAATCTTCTTTTTGGATATCTTTGTCTCTATTCCATTTTTTCATAGTGGAGTGCCGGAGTTATATATTATATGGTCACTTCTTTAGTCACCACCAGGATCCTAGCCGCATCACCCATCCTGGCCCAGAATATGTTCCCACACAGGGTGAGGTCCAAGTTGGGCATCAAACCCAGCAACAAAGTGAAGCTGAACTCCCGCCATCCCCACCACTTACCTATGAAAACTTATAACTTCTAGTTGTGTATTATGATGATAGCGCAGTTTTCAGTTTTTATTTTTATTTTGGTTTTACGAAATATGCTAAGAAATGTTTGGCTACATTTGTATGGCCACAAAAGCCATATGACTGTATTTTATTTTTTTATCCTAAGTTATTTTTTGCCTTTATTAAAAGGTACAAATCTACGTGTTTTGTGTGTTATTTAATTCTTAACTTGGACAACAAAATATTTCAACATTTGCCACAATGAAAATGAAAACACACACAAACTTGAAGAACAAACAAGCTGTCATTTGGCACAAAGAATGCCAAAGGCGCACTCCACCAGTCCTAGTGCGCGTGATAGGTGCAAGTTAAAATTCTGCGCCGGTGGTCCAGGTTTTTACGGGGATAGGGCCTCATTACATTACATGTCAATTGAAAGGCCTCATCTGCAACAAGGACATAAGGCACAGGTTGAATATTGGAGCCTGGAAGGTGACGTGGTGGTGGTAGGTCCAATTGATTATTACGCAGCCGCCTACCCATAATGGAAGAACTGAAGACTCTAGAGTCTCCAGTTCTTCCATAGGCCCCAATATCTACAATTATAAACCAGTAGTGACTGTCGACCAGGGCCAACAGCACTACTGAAAAAAATATTGCTTATAATTATAGAATTGTGACCCTGAGTTCACAGATGTGTTTCCCATCCAGGGCTCCAAAACAATTCGGAAACTGGCAGTGTTCCTCAAATCCCCTGGAAATCCGCAACCAGTCTTCCATCTTTGGCTCAGGCATGACCACTTGATGAAGCCGTGACCAGATTTCCGAACAGGTAGACCGGAAAATGCCTGATATTGTTGATTTTCCAATCAAAAATTCATGATGCAGTGCCGCATATCACAGACCAGTTGTGAGGAAGCTACAAGAAAAGAAAATATAAAGTAAAATTAGCTAACATGTTGAAGGTTAAAAACTATTCGCAATAATCACAGTTACAGAGTGTAACTAACAAGCCATGCAAAAACAACATAAAAATACTTGCAATGGCTATGTGATTTTACAAACAAATACATATTATTATTAATAATGTGAGTTTTGATTTTTGATATATATTACGACTAAACAGACAACATTTTAAAACAGAACTATATACTAAATTTTTAAACATCATCAACATACAGTATGAGGAGTAGAAAGACATACCGTAACGTAAGGAGAAGCAACTCCTCAGCAGAAATACATTTGTGCATCCTGGTGTCCTGAAAGGTGATCCAAGGGCACACTGTCTCCAGTAAAATATCAAAGGTGGCAAGGCTCATGCGACAATATTGGTAAAACTTGTCGGGATGGGCCCACAGGGATGCATAGAGCAGGTGGAAATGCCCTTTAGTGAGTCGTTGCCTCAAAAGCGGATGGACCCACAGTCATCTCCTCCTCCTCGGATCCACAATCATTGGGTATGGCTGGCCAAAGCAGAGTGACAAAACCCAGTTGTATAGCACACGCTCAGTTGGGGTAAAACTAAGTCTGTCTGACATTTTGGACACAAACCACAACTACACCAACACAAGCAAGGAACCAAAATGACCAGATTGGAGGCTGCCACCTGTTGTTAAGCCAATAAATAGGGTTGCTGATGAGGATTTCAATTATTTTCAGGCCTCAAAACCGTTAAATGTTGATTTTGCAAGGTTGCGAGAAAACTACGCTATACGGATGTCATACGGATGCTTACATGCGCAAAAAATGCAGCTTCACATTACAATCGATTGACATATGGCTCACTGTTCAGGGAACATTTCTGCGTATTACGGCCGTAAAATAAAGACCGTATTTTTATACGTTGTGTCTGACTCCGGCCGTAGACTCAGCTGCAGGCTGAGTCTAACAAGACACAGTAGCTGGCAAACCTGGAGGTCATCACATGACCTCTGGCTGCTGGGACAATGCAGGATTCCACTTGATGTGATCAGATCTCATCACGGGGTGTCGGAGATGTGAGTATAGCAGTGGTCTCCCTCTGCTATCTTCTAAATGCTGCGATCGCGGCATCTAGAAGATAGCAAAAGGGTTAACATCACTGGGACCTGATCCAATCAGGTCTCTATGATGTCACCTGTCAGAGCTATTGCTCTGCACAGGAATCGCAGTGCTTGTAGGAACCTGGGGATCTCGAGAGCTGCGAGACCACGACCGCTCATAAACATTGGCTCTGCACAGAGTCCATCTACCGCTGACGTTTATATACCGTGGGCGGTTGGGAAACAGTTAAATGAAAAAAATTAAATAGTAGTATGTCAGTTTGTGTGGAAATAGCTCCCTATAAAACCTGTAGACATGGTAGAGATGAGCAAACAAATTTGAGTGGAAATTAATTCCACTCAAATTTCACAAAATCAGCAATTGACAAAATGCTGATTTTCTGTAATTAGCTTCCATGAGGATTCAGCAAAATTGCAGCTGCTGTCCACAATTTTTCTGAATTATAAAGAGCCATCAAAAGATTTAAAAAAATAAGAAATCCTTATACTCAACTTACCACTCACCTCTCCGGCCCCTCTGTTCCAAACCTTACCTTCTTCTGTCCTGTCCTCATTGTATCTTCTGATCCATGCTGCTAGTGCTGAAATCCCTGGCCTCTCACAATGAGCCGGGACTTCCAGCTCTGATGAGGCCCTGGTCGCTTCTGCGCATGCATGGTCATGGCGCATATTGTGGCATCATGACGTTGTGACATTCCGCAGAACACTCTCAGGTGGATGGTGGTGATGAGGGGAAAGGCCAAAAATGTGTGTGATGAGATGAGTATTAGTATTTTTTTAATATTTTACATATTATGTTTATTATGCCCTGGAGTCTGAAGAGACCATATTGCAGGACATTATTTCCTTGAATGCTAAATTGCCCACATATTGATTTTCCCAGGAAAATCCAAGTGAGAAGGTGAGATAAAATTTTGCCTGATTTGCTCATCTGTAATATATATTAATATACTGCTCAAAAATAAAGGGAACACTCAAATAACACATCCTAGATCTGAATGAATGAAATATTCTCATTGAATACTTTGTTCTGTACAAAGTTGAATGTGCAGACAACAAAATCACACAAAAATCATCAATGGAAATCAAATTTATTAACCAATGGAGGCCTGGATTTGGAGTCACCCACAAAATTGAAGTGTAATGTAATGTCTTTAAAACAAGTCAAAATGATGCTCAGTAGTGTGTGTGGCCTCAACGTGCCTGTTTGACCTCCCTACAACGCCTGGGCATGCTCCTGATGAGGCGGCGGATGGTCTCCTGAGGGATCTCCTCCCAGACCTGGGCTAAAGCATGCGCCAACTCCTGGACAGTCTATGGTGCAATGTGACGTTGGTGGATGGAGCGAGACATGATGTCCCAGATGTGCTCAATCGGATTCAGGACAGGGGAATGGGCGGGCCAGTCCATAGCTTCAATGCCTTCATCTTGCAGTAACTGCTGACTCACTCCAGCCACATGAGGTCTGGGATTGCCCTGCATTAGGAGGAACCCAGGGCCAACCACAACAGCATATGGTCTCACAAGGGGTCTGAGGATCTCATCTCGGTACCTAATGGCAGTCAAGCTACCTCTGGGGAGCACATGGAGGGCTGTGTGCCCCTCCAAAGAAATGCCACCCCACACCATTACTGACCCACTGCCAAACCGGTCATGCTGAAGGATGTTGCAGGCAGCAGATCACTCTCCATGGCATCTCCAGACTCTGTCACGTCTGTCACATGTGCTTAATGTGAACCTGCTTTCATCTGTGAATAGCACAGGGCGCCAGTGGCGAATTTGCCAATCCTGGTGTTCTGTGGCAAATGCCAAACGTCCTGCACGGTGTTGGGCTGTGAGCACAATCCCCATCTTTGGACGTCGGGCACTCAGACCATCCTCATTGAGTCGGTTTCTAACCGTTTGTGCAGACACATGCACATTTGTGGCCTGCTGGAGGTCATTTTGCAGGGCTCTGGCAGTGCTCCTCCTGTTCCACCTTGCACAAAGGTTGGAGGTAGCGGTCCTGCTGCAGGGTTGTTGCCCTCCTACAGCCCCCTCCACATCTCCTGGTGTATTGGCCTGTCTGGTAGCACCTCCAGCCTCTGGACACTACACTGACAGACACAGAAAACCTTCTTGCCACAGCTCGCATTGATGTGTGATACTGGATTAACTGCACTACCTGAGCCACTTGTGTGGATTGTAAAGTCCGCCTCATGCTACCAAGAGTGTGAAAGCACAACAAACATTCAAAAGTGACCAAAACATCAGCCATAAAGCATTGGTACTGAGATGTGGTACTGAGATGTGGTCTGTGGTCCCCATCTGCAGAACCACTCCTTTATTGAGTGTGTCTTGATAATTGCCAATAATTTCCATCTGTTGTCTATTCCATTTGCACAACAGCATGTGAAATTGATTGTCAATTAGTGTTGCTTCCTAAGTGGACAGTTTGATTTCACAGAAGTTTGATTCACTTGGAGTTATATTCTGTTGTTTAAGTGCTCCATTTATTTTTTTGAGCAGTGTACTATTTCTTCTTTTTTGACTATTGCTAAGCTAATTAGCTAGTCGTAGTAGCTATTGAGGTTAACAAACCCTATAGCTATAGCTAGGCAGCAGCAGTGGTTTAAGATGTTTGTTTTTAATTATTGTCATGTTGGAAAAGTGCACATCTTCTAAAGGCATGGAGTGAGCATCTTCTCTTTAAATATAGACCAGCACATCTGTGAATTCATGATATCATTGATGAAATGTAGCTCCCCAACACCAGCATCACTCATGGAGCCTCACATAAGGATACTATAAGTAACATGCATTTTTATTTTGTACCCCTCACCTTTGTGATGCCATATAGTTTTGAAGCCATCAGTTCCAAAAAACATTTATATTAGTGTAGAAGGGATGACCGGGCTGCCAGGGCTGCTGAAATGCCAGGTCCGGAACTGCTGGGGCCGCAACTCCTGTTGCTGGAGGGAGTGCAATTGCAGCCAGAGCAAGCTGGTAACCTGGGTGAAGGGGGCGTGGCCAGGGACAGTGAGGAAAAAAGGGCTGCGCGGGAACAGAGAGGAGCATCCTGCCAGAATGCTGAGCAGGTGCGTATCGCAGCCATAGTAAGGAGAGCGATTGTTAGGGTCTGCGGAACGCACCAAATATATGATGTAGAGAGGTGCGTTCGCAGCCTGGGGTCCACCGTGCAGGCGGAGCCTGCTGCTAGTAAAATGGCGCAAGAAGCTAACTCTGTTATCCCGCAGAGTCGCCAAAATAAACGCCCTAACGTGCTGTGGCAATATGTGCAAACTCTGTTAATCAAACTCTGTTAATATGGCGATGTGTGCGAACTCACTTAACACAACTGAGTCGCAAAATAAACACGCTAGGGCGCTGTCTAGCGTTGAAAGCAAACCCTGTTACGTCACAGAGCCGCTGAGACAAATTTCTGTGTAATGTCAGGCATCCAGGTACACAATTAACTGCTAAGCGAACATAGAACGTGATCATGCGCTAATGTCCTCGCGGGAGTCACCCGCAATCTATGGCGTCTAAACGCCAGACCCTGAATACGGCAATCAAACTCCTCACCGGTTATGCCGGTAATCTAGGGCATCTAGGACACCGACCCTGACCAGCTAGCATACCAAACTCCTCACTGATTAAGTCGGTATTCTAGGGGCTTATTTCAGCCGGGCCCTAACCACACACACGCATGACCACACTGGCGCAAAGCATATAAAGATTGACACTATAGCGCATGGCGGCCCAGCCATGCCACCCTTTTATAGTAACAGCTACAGGACCTGCCAGAAACAAGGACCAATGAAACTGTTCCAGAACACCAGTAGTCACAGGACCTTCCTGGCGGATCAATAGGAGCCGCTGCAGTACCTGAGCATGTGACCCCTGATCTCCAATGAGAGATCTCACCCTGGGCATGCTCAGAAGGGGAAAACAAGGACTTTGTCCTAAAGACGTCTGCTCGCTGCTAACCAGTACTGGCCACAATAGCAGAGCCTGGAGATGCAGCAGTAATCCTCTGCACACTGTTAGACTGGGCGAGACGCTGGGACCGACGTCTAAGCTGAGTAGAGTCCACTGCGGCCGGAGACGAATGGGAGACCGCAGCCGGGATGGCTCGAGATTCCCCTTGTGCAGAAGCGGGAACTCGACCTCTAACAGCGATAGGCCGCAGCATGCAGAGACAGGGCAACAGCGTGAGAAACGCAATCATACTGGTGGGTGTGAAGGGGAATGCGTGTCGAACAGGGCATCGTAGTACGGAGGTCCGGGTGTCTGCTGAAATCAAGTGAGGTACATGCCGGGCAGAGCATTGTAGTGTAGCCATTCGTGTGACGGCGGCTGCTCAGAGAGACATATGCCGAGTGGAGCCTTGCAGAGAGCTCGATCCTATCGCTCCACAGTTACATGGACTAGAGGCTCAGCAGGTAAAACCAGAGATGCCACCAGAAGCAGGACTGTGTTTTGAGTGGGGACGCCTGAAGACTCCACACTGACCGCCTTCGGCATTCTACTACCCACTGGACCTTCAGAGAGTGACAGGCTGCGGAGCCACAATAAGTGAACTGTTATCAAAAGACTGCCTAGTTTAACATCCGTTATTCAGTTTAGTTGTTGTACCCATTTTCTCCTGCTATCTTGGATAATTAAATGTAGTTAATCACTGCTCTGCAGCATTTGTGTTACTGCATCCCAGTACTTGATTCTTATGTTTGGCGTAGTTGGCAAGATGCAGTCCACAGACACAGACGCTGCAGACCAGTCCACTACGGGTACCCCAGGTCTAGTTTGCCATGGGAGCAATGCTTAGTAGCCTCCCAAAGTTCACGGGAGATAACATGATGTTGTGGGATTGGACTCAACGGGTGAAAAGCAGTAATAGGCAGAAATAGCGCTAATGGCACTAGACGATGAGGCCCGGTATTCCGTAATGTTCCGCCCTCCACAAAAGCGGGATACATTTGAGAAGTTGGTACAGGTTTTGGAGGAAATGCACGGGGACCCCACCAATGTTGGATAGTTGGGCATGCGTTTATTTGGTCGCGTCCAGCGAGAAGGGGAGACGATGAATCATCGATGATGCAATATATCAACTTTTGCAGGAAGTGCATTTGAACATTACTAAAAGGGAAGATGTGGGAACCATGAGAGTGGGGCCTCCTGATAGAATTTTGAGGGATCAATTTGTGTCGGATTTTAGGGACACCTTGCTTAAACAGGCTTTGCGAGAACGCTTGCGCACTAGCCCACTATGACCTTTTTAGAAGTGGGGGTGGAGGCGCGCGTAAGAGAGCTCAAACAGGGGGTGACGGCCCTAGCGGGGATGGTCCATAGCAATGAAATACCTACCCCACCTGCAGCAGAGCCGGAGTGGGCCCTAAAGATCCGAAAGGATATACAAGAGATGCGGAGAGAATGTCCAGGCTCCAGAGAGACCCTGTTCCAGCTCAAGAGCCACTCAAAGAAGACTCCTCAACCAGAGACAGAAGTGATACTGGATCTCACCTTTCTGCCAGACCCCGTCAGGGAGTAAGACCTCTTGGTGCCGAAGGAGGACTGATGCGATTCAAAATGTGGGAAGACAGTACATTATGCTCGGAGCTGTGGATGTCGGAGACGGCCCCCACCAAGGCAGCCATTAAACTAGTGGGCTCTACACCTGAGGGACGCAGCCCGGAGCCTGGAAGAGAGCCAAGGGGGAAAGGAAGTCCCGAATATATAGATTCTGCGAGCCCTACGGTCTGGGCCGAGGTGAATGGGTGAGCAGTGCATTGCTTGATAGACACCAGGTCACAAGTGACTACTCTGCCGGAAGCTTACTTCAGATTACACTTCCCAAAGGTCTCGAGGCCAGAATGGGGACCAGTAATAAGATTAACAGCGGCCAATCAGTTGCTCATCCCAGTCGCAGGAGTGGTCTGGATGGTGTGCGGGAAGGATGTAGGCCGCAAGGGGGTCGTGTTGATCACAGAAGATGCCGGTCATGGACCCATAATGACTCTGGGAAAAATGTGCTGAAGGAGATGGGGCAACTTTTGATTAATTAGCCGTTGGAACCTTTCTTGAACCAATATAGCTCACGATCCCCTCAACGGAAGTTGTTTCAGAAGTTAATCCAAACAGCTCAAGCACAGGAGACATCGGGAGATGGAAGACTCTTGGGGAAAGTAATGGTACCGGCGGCTGCGAAGGTTACCTTATTGCCTGATCAGAGAATGCTCACATTACCAGTACAAGCTTTTACTCCTCTGAAGGGAATGAAAGTGCAAATTGAGCCAGCAGCGATGGATCAAATACCCCCGGATTGCTCGTTTCTCGGACACTAGCCACAGTTCAAGATGGCAACGTTGTAGTGCCGTCTGTGAACCTGGGGACTGAAAGTCTCACCCTTCTTCCCAAGAGTGAAGTGGCCCAAATCCTGGGCATGCCAGGGAAGTTAATGCCACCTGAAGTAGTTCAATTGGCTGTTGTGCGAGGGGATCCCTGGACTGTAGTAGTTACAGCAACACCGGAGACCCTGTCTGGTAATGGGAAAGAGGGTCATAGGATCTTAGAGTGGATGTGGGCGGAAGTGATGGGACTTTTACCTCAGCAAGTGCAGCAAGTAGAGGATGTACTTGGTCGTTATCAAGAGGTTTTTGCCCGCCATGAAGATGGCTTCGGTTGCACTCAGACTGTTGCTTATGAAATTCCTACCGGGAATGCCGCACCAATCTGAGAAAGATATCGTCAAATACCTCCTCAGATGTATAAAGAGGTAAAAGAGATGCTGACCCATATGCTGCAAAGTAGGGTTATACGAGAGAGTCAGAATCTGTGGGCAGCCCCCATTGTGCTGGTCCAAAAAAAAGATTGGACTCATTATAGGCAGCTGAACACCTGCACCGTGTGAGACTCTTATCCATTGCCTTGAATAGAAGAATTCCTCTCTGCCTTAGGACAGGCAAAGTATTTTTCAACCCTTGATTTGGCCAGCGGGTACTGACAGGTGCCGATGGCAGAACACGATCGGCCATATACAGCATTTGTATTGCCCATGGGACTGTTTGAGTTCAATTGCATACCCTTTGGCCTAACACCCCAGGGACGTTCCAGTGCTTGATGGAGAGATGTTTGGGAGATTTGAATTTTGAGGCTCCCTTAATTTACCTTGATGACATCATCATCTATGCGCCCGCCTTCGAAGATCACCGACAGCAGCTCGAACAAGTGCTGAGACAGTTACAGAGTCATGGCCTGAAGGTTAAGCCACAGAAATGCCATCTTTTCTGTAAGCAAATTGAGTATTTTGGGCATATTGTGTCTAGTGAAGGAGTAAGACCTGCACAAGAGAAAGTGGCAGCAGTGCAAGAATGGCCCACCTCTACAACGGTGAAAGATGTACTGTTTTTCTTAGGGCTTACCGGCTACTATCGAAGGTTTGTGAAAAACTTCACTCGTATAGCCAACCCTTTGTTGGAACTGTTAAAGGGTGTGTCAGCCGACTCGAAGAACCGAACCATCCAGTGGGGAGAAAATCAAGAGGAAGCCTTTCGAGCCTTGAAAATGGTCCTCACTGAGGCCCCATACTTGCTTATGCCAATTTTTCACAGCCATTCATTCTTCACACTGATGGAAGTCTACACTGCCTGGGAGCAGTCCTGTTGCAGATGCAAGGAGTAAAAGAACGGGTGATAGCCTAAGTGAGCCGGTCCCTGCATGATTCAGAGCGAAACTCAGACAATTATAGCTCTTTCAAGTTGGAGTTGCTGGCCCTGGTATGGGCCACGACTAAGAAGTTAGCGGAGATTCTGGTGAGGACAGATAACAATCCCTTAGACCACCTCGAGAATGCAAAGCTAGGGGCCCTGGAGCAATGGTGGGTGACCTGCATGGCGAAGTATCGGTACAATATTGCCTACCAGGCCAAGGCCAAGAATACTCATGCCGATGCCCTCTCTAGAGGGACACACGAATGTCTTGGCTGTGATCGAGATGAAGAGTTGGAAGCAGAGGAATTTCCTGGATTCCGGAACCTGTTCACCTCGTTGGTGGCAACACAGGAACAGATCGAAGAGGGATCTGAAGAACAGGTGCTAGGGTGGTCTCAGGACGACTGTATCCAACTCCAGCAGATGGACAAGTTGACGGCTCAGCTGTGACAGTGGGTGGCGTTGAAGCAACTCCCTAGTTGGAGGGAGAGGAATGCGCTGCCCTCAGGCGCTCTGTGGATTCTGGGACAATGGGTAAGACACTGCTTGAGAGATGGATTGTTGTATCGGAAAGAGCAGCTGTTGCGAGAAGAGGGAGTCACTTGGCAAATAGTGCTACCAGAGAAGTCGATTAAGGTGGTGGCCACTGAGGCTCATGAGTGAGGGGCTCGCTTTGGTGCAGAGAAAATGTTCCAGTGGCTACAGAGATTGGTGTATCACCCACGACTGAGGCGTGTAGTGGAAGATGCTTGCCAACATTGCACAAGCTGTGAGCTGGCTAAGCCGCCAGAAAAGTGGGCCCCAACACAGACCATTGTGACCTCCACCCTTTGGACGTCTTGATGATTGACTATCTGACTGTAGGACCAGCACATCTTGGCTACGAACATTGTCTGGTGATGACTGAACCCTTCACCAAGTTTGCTGTGGTAACTCCAACCAGAGATCAGGCTGCCAAATAAGCCGCACAGGCCGTCTGTCGAGATTTCATCCACGTGTACATATCAAAAAACTGACCGGCACATCCAGACATAGCCATCTTATGCGCTAAGACTTCTCAATTTTTCATATTTCTAAGGCAGTGATGCAATTCAATTTTCATATTTCATGTTTGCAAGCTATAGCGCTACAGTGTGCTACCTTTTTTTCTTGTATGTTCATCCACGTGTACAGCTGCCCAAAAAGGATCCACTCCTATCAAGGCGCCTGCTTCCAAGGGCGAGTTATGGAAGAACTCTATCATTTGTACTGGATTGGGAAGTCTAGAAAAATTCCCTATCACCCTCAAGGGAATGGGGCCTGTGAATACTTCAATCGAACATTGATCCAGATGTTACGAACTTTGGAAGAAGACTGGAAGATTCGGTGGCCTGAGTTTGTGGCAGAACTGGTGTGGGTGTACAATAACTGAGTGCACAGCACAAAGGGTTCATGCCGTACACCTTGTTGTTCAGGCGAAAAGGATGAGAGATTACGGAGCTGGAGATGAACCCGGAGGAGGACTACCCACGGACGGGGTGTCCTCTTGGGTTAAGGAACACCGGCACCAATTGACTCTCCGTTGACTGGTGCAGATGAAGTTTCAGGAACTTAAGCACCATGAAGCGCCACCTATTTGTGGGACAGCTCTGAAACCCAGGGGCCGAGTCTTGGTCTGGAATAAGCGTCTCCGGGGAAAATTGGAAAGCCGGTGGGAGAGGACTCCACACCGAGTGACACGATGGGTTGGCCCCGATGGGCTAGTGTATGAACAGGAGGAGGGAGCACCCACTAGAGTAGTCCATCGTAGAATGTTGCGGCCCTGCTTGTCCAAAGAACTCAAAAGTGGAGAAGAGTTACCAAGAACCGGGGAGGTGCGCCCAGCTCCGATTCCTGACTTCGATGGAGAGGAGGTAGTGTTAGCTCCATGCTCAAACCCCAATGATGTGCCATCAACCCCTCCTGAGGAGATGAACACTGATTCACCAATGCTGGAAATCTCTAAAGCAAAAGATACACCGCATCAGAGCATCCCTTTACCGCCCACGAGTCAGTTCGGATTACGCGGTCAGAGCGAAACACAGCTGTAGTGCCTCCCGCTCGCTAGAACAAGATCAGATTATTTGGCAGAGAATTATCCAAGAAGTCGAGAATTATGAATGACTAGTGAAAGAGCTCTCACCCGTGAAATGGTGAGCTAAAGGAATGTGAATGCGGGGGTGTAGAAGGGAGGACCGGGCTGCTAGTGCTGCAGAAATGCAGGGTCCGGAACTGCTGGTTCCGCTTATCCTGTTGCTGGATGGAATGCAATTGCAGCCGGAACGAGCCAGTAAGCTGGGTGAAGTGGGCGTGGCCAGGGACAGTTAGAAAAAAGGGGCCGTGCGGGAACAGAGAGGCGCTTCCTGCCAGAAAACTGAGCAGGTGCATAGCACAGCTGCAGTGAGGAGAGTGATAGGCCACAGCGTGCAGAGACAGAGGGCGGCAGTGTGAGAGATGCACACATACCGGCGGTTGAGCAGGGAACGTTCGTCGGACAGAGCATCGCAGTACGGATGTCCAGGTGTCAGCTGACATCCAGGGAGGCATACACTGGGCAGAGCATTGTAGCACAGCCATTCGTGTGATGGCGGCTGCTCAGAGGGACATGCACTGAGTGGAAACTTGCAGGGAGCTCAATCCTATCGCTCCACAATTACATGGACTAGGGGCTCAGCGGGTAAAACTGAAGACCGCCCGCTGCCACCAGAAGCAGGACCGAGTGCTGGGCGGGGACGCCTGAAGACGGTGCACCAACGGCCTTCGGCATTCTACTACCCACTGGACCTTCAGAGAGTGATGGGCTGTGGAGCCACGATAAGTTAACTTTTATCTGTCTAGTTTAGCAACCGTTATTCAGATTAATTGTTGTACCCCTTTTCCACTGCTATCTCCCTTCGAGGAGTTTATTGCTGTTGGATAATTAAATATAGTTAATCACTGCTCTGCAGCATTTGTGTTACTGCATCCCAGTACCTGCTTCTTACATTAGTCTTATCACTCCAGAATTTAGAGTGCCAGTAGTCTTCATATTTTTCAGAATAGGTAAATTGTAGGCATTTTTTTTGTGCATGGGCTTTAGGAAAGGCTTCCTTTGTGAACGACATCCTGCATGCCATACCTCTACAGTGTACACCATATTGTGTCACAGGAAACACTTCCCCCCGCTTTGGCTTTCTACTTCTTTAGCTAACTGGATGTTGATTTTCTTCACCCCTTCTTATCAGAAGACGCTCCTGATTAGGTGTTAAAGGAACCTGACAGGTGCTGCCCAAACCATGAGCAGTATGTATCAGCCACTCTCTGTATGATCACAACTATGTATGGCATGGTTGACTCTGAATTGCAGCAGCGTTTCAGGGAAAAACATACTTTATGCACTAGTCATAGAGGTGGGTCCCTGGCAGCTTCTCACTGCCTGCTGACAGTGACTGACAAGTCTCTGCCTGTACGCGCGTAAATAATGTGTATGTAAAAAAAAGTATGAAGATTAATACAATAATAATAATACCATTGAATACAATATAGTAAAGTATAATATTTATATAAGTAAAAAGATTTTTGTTGATCTTATATGATTTCTATTTCTTAAATACATTGACTAACATTATTGTCACTTCCTAATTATGTACTAATTATTATTGCCGCTTGTACTGCAACTATACAACTGAGGCAATGTACTGTCTATTGCTTAAAGGGATATTCTCAAATATGAATGTTATTCCCTATCCATGGAATAGGGTATAACTTTTCAATCATTGGGGGTCTTACCACCACAGCCCCACGCAATCCTGAGAACTGGGACTCTGAAAAGCCCCAGTTGAATGGGACAGAGGCCTTTCCAACTATTGTGCTGGGAGTACTGAAGATGAGCCGGGCGCAGCACTCTGCATTCTCTGGTACCCTCATTAGGAATGAAAGAGAGGTAGTGCTCTTGATTTTCCCCCATTCCATTCAGTTGGAGCTCTTCAGAGTTAACTAATTTCTGGGGGTCACAGTGTCAGGCTCCAAGCGATCAGAAAGTAATCTATGGTATAGGGGATATCGCTCAAACTTTAAGGGTATGTTTCCATGGTCCTGATTGCCGGCACTTTGGACGCAGCGGAAAGCCCGCTCCGCCAAAAGTGCCGCCCCCCTTTCTACGCACGGTGATTCCACAAGTGTTCATTGAACACATGCGGAATCACCGCATCATATCCATACACTGTATTATTTATCTTGCGGAGACGGAGCTTCTCCGCAAGATAAACAGACATGCTGCGTTCTATAAAGATGCGCCACATGTCCGGATTCGTGGGTGTGTCACCCGCATTTTTAGTATGCGTAGTGGAGACGGGATTTCTTCAAATCCCCTCCACTATGCTGTAACATCTGGATGCTGCAGATTAAACACTGCGGCTGTACGCAGCGTTCAATCCGCAGATAATACAGATGTATTTCGGACCGTGGAAACATACCCTTAGAAAACCCCTTTACTTATATAAATACATGATGTTCTCAGATGCAAAAGAACATGTAGGGGCTGCAGAGATGAAAATACAAATCAGATATTAATTGTCATTAAATGAATATAAATGGTAAAAGTTAACTGAATGCACTATAGCAGCACAATACACTGTGCACAATCTCTAGGAACTAACAAAGCAAAATCTACACAGTATTTTTTCTGGAAGTGTCTTGTATCAGCTGAATTACAGCATTGAACCAGACCATTTAGATAAATCTTCAATTTACATGAGGTTTCAAGCTTGAAAAGCTTTCTGCACTTTCTATACACGTCCATTTATGTCATAAAACAATCTTCAAAAACAAGATTACATAATTTAAGAGATCAAAGTTTTCACTGTAGGATCTTTTGTCAACAACTCAAAACTGATACCATGTAGACTTGCAAAAAATAGAGATAACAAAAACCTGTTTTGACACTAAATTAATGCATCTTAAAAGCTATCTCACCATTCCATTTTTTATTCATTTGACATATACTGACACATATTGGGTGCATATTTACCAATGTTAAAAAAGAAATAAGTCCCTATACTGATCTTCCAAAACAATATACTGGATATCGCATTTAAGCTAACTTCACATTTGCGTATATGTGTGCAGCGTATCATCTGCATGTGCTAACACAGCATTTTTTATCATGTTATGCATGACGCCAAAAAATGCTGCGAATGCATGCGTTTGCATGCGTTTTTGCATGCATTTGCTGTTTTTATGCGCATACGTTCGATAGGGCTATGCTTTTCCAGGAGAATTTCCTTGACACAAGCCACATCCAATAGGTGTGTCACATGGAAATTCTGTAAATAGACCCTTGTACAGATGAAATCCTCATCTTTTGCTGCTGTATACACCTGCAAGATGGATCTTTGCATGGAGAGCTTATATCGTTATCTGGATTTGAACTTGGCTTATGCCTTTGCTGTTGCTTGTTATGATGAAAGAAGAAGAGAAAGATGGAGAAGACGTCGTCGTCGCTACTGGCAACACCCAGTTGAAGTCAGAGAGAGCGGTGGGGCCTACCACTTGTTGTGCACAGAGCTGCGTGCAAACCCTGAGAAGTTTTTCGACTACACGAGGCTGTCAGAACAGAGCTTCGATGACTTGCTGCAATGTGTCTGAGGATCCATCATCAGGCAGGACACAGAACTACGTCGAGCAATTCTGCTGAGGAACGTCTGTTGGTGACCCTAAGGTACGTAATTTTGAAAAAGAAACACCTGTCATAAATATTATTGTTCTAAAAGACATGTACTTAATTTTTTTTTTCCCATTTTTTGTTCCGCAGATTCCTGGTAACCGGAGAGACCTTTTCATCTTTACATTTTCAATTCTGGATTGGAGTGTCCACCCTTTCTGGGATTGTTGGAGACACCTACAATGCTTTATGTGATGTTCTGCATTCAGAATTCCTCCCCAACCCACAACTGAAATCTGGCTGGAAAATGCTGCAAAATTTATGTAATTTTTTTTACAGAATTTTTTGTAATTTTCCTAACTGTTTGGGGGCTGTGGACGGCAAACATATTTGGATTAGAAAACCAGTTGGAAGTGGATCCGAGTATTTCAATTACAAAAAATACTTTTCTATTGTTCTCATGGCGATTGCAGATACTGACTGTCGATTTGTCGCCTTGGACTTTGGCTCATTTGGATGAAGAAATGACTCACAGACTTTCAAAAACTCTGACATGGGCCAAAGTTTGTATGGGAATAATTTGAATTTTCCACAACCATGACCTCTTCTGAACACTGAAGGACCGCCAATGCCATTTGTTGTGGTTGGGGTTGAGGCCTTTCAAATGTGTGCCAACCTCATAAAACTGTACTCAAGTCGGGACTTGAATCACACCAAATGGATTTACAACTACAGACTGACAAAGGTACGAAGAACTGTGGAGTGTGCCTTTGGTTTCCTGGTATCTTAATGGAGCATTTTGGGAACAGCCATCAATCTAAAAATTGAGACAATTGATGAGGTTGTGAAAGCGTGTTTTGTTCTGCACAATTACATCCTGGTAAATAAGCGACACCACTTAGAACTTGATGAACCTGTTGCTACCACATTGCCAGATTACCAAGATCACCCTCTGAGGACTACAGTGGAAGTTGGCCAAATGAGGAATGCATTTGCTGCCTACTTTGTTTCGGACTTTGGACGTGTGGCATGGCAAGACAAAATGGTTTAAGCAGCTAAAATGTACCTGTATTGTTAAAATGTACCTGTAATGTTTGCTGACTGAAATAATAAAACACCTCTAGTGAAACACCTGTTCCAAGTTCCCTCAACAATACACACGTGTGTGTGTTTTTGGCGATGACACACAAGTGTGTGTTTGCAGCGACGGTGCATAAGTGTGGCGACTGTGCATAAAGAGACAAAGAACACACAGTGATTGTGCAAACAAAAGCAAAATTTTATTTAACAACAATAAAAAATTAGCTTTGGAGAATGTCGGAGGGTGAAATATTATAGACATGGGGGTGTGGAGCTGGGATGATTGGCTACCATGTGTATATGATGAAGGGGTTCCAGGGGAAGGGCATATAAAATGCGTGGGGTCTAGGAGGTCATGGATGGGAGTAGACACATTAGGAGTGGAAGCGTGGGAAGGGAGAGACACATTGGAAGGGAGAAGCAAATTATAAAACAGAGACACATTGGGAGGTAAGGGTGGAGGTGGTAGGACAGTTTTGGGGGTACGTTTGCTGGTCCTATTCTTCTTAATGGGTCTGTGCTGAACTGGTACTGGCCTTCTGTTTGCTTCTTTTTCTTTGTGAGGGTGGGAGTGGTGGACTTGGCAATGGTGGTGGATGGTAGAGATGGTGTGCAGCAGGACTCGGCATGGTGGTGGCTTGAGGCAGATGTGCAGCAGGACTCAGCATTGTGGTGAAGCTGGTTAATGGTGGAACAGCTGGAAATGCCATGTGTGGCTTCTGGAAGTACCGGGTCTGCTGCATAGCCTGAACGTAAGCAGCATGACAGGCCTGCATCACATTTAGCTGGAGATCAGGTGTAAGGTTTTCCGACATGCCCCGCTCTATAGCATTAAAAAAATGTTGTGCCGGTCTCTGAAGGTCAACTTCCAGGCGGTCAAGGCGTCAGTTGACTTCCTGGAAAAGTGTGCTCACATGTGCGAACCCACTTTCCAGTCTATCTCCAACCGCCTTCAGGCCATTCTGGAAGACTGAGCCTATGTGAACAAACTAGGACATGCGTAGCCTGTCCCAGGCCTTCTGCCACTGGTGAGAAGGCCCAAAAAAAACAGTGGCCGAGGACTGGGGAAAACCAGAAGGACCAGCTGCCTGTTCTCCAGCCAGTGAAGCATGCCCACTTGCTGCATCACTGGTGGATGACTGGGACTGTTCTGTGGCTGTTCGATGAGGGCCGCTCCAACAGAGGACGATCCAGGTTCGGTGGTGCTGCTCCAGGTTCTGTGTGAAAAAGAAATGAAAAACATTACTACAAAAAAATAAAAATTGTAAAAGCGCCAACAAATCCTGTGGAAAAGAAAAACTCAGATGTTATACCATGGAATACAACACAAAAATACTTATGTTCGATGACCAACCGCAGGCCTCAGGAAGGAGAGATAACGATGGTACTTGTATTTGGAAATCTTTGAAGCAGCACCTGTTATGAACTGCTACAAGCACTAAGGAAAGATGGGAACTCTGTCCCTACAATAGGACTGAGCTTGATCCCTACGATGTAACGGGGAACCTGATCCTGCGACCAGACCCGCTAAAGTCCTCAGCTAGTCTGAACGAAGACCTATAGTTGCGAGGGAGGAATCCCTACAAGATCTAGGGACTGGGAGAAAAAGGTGGACACCTCCTAACAGAAATTGTAGCAGGGAAAATTAAACAGAAAACAAATTACTACGAGATCCTAAGATTAAGCAAAACTGACAGAGTAAGGCACCTAAGCACCCGGCTAGCTTAAGAGTAGATAATACAATGAAGTCCAGCAAAGCCAGAAGGGTGGAGCCAGACTAAACAGGGAAAAAAGGTCATGTGACCAGCAAACTGAAACAAAATCTAACAAGAGGGTTCTAACAGTACCCTCCCTTCTAAGAGGATCCTCCGGATCCCCTAGGACTTAGGCTTATCCGGAAACCTCTTGTGAAACGCTCTGACAAGTCTAGACGCAGAAACATCATCCGCCCTCACCCATGAGTTATCCTCGGGTCCATAACCCTTCCAAGCGACGAGGTACTGCAAACCCCCTCTATACCGTCTAGAATTTAGGATGCGGGAAATCTCATATTGCCCGTCCTCCACCACCAGGTGAACAGTGGCCGAGACGTCTCCATCTGAGACCTCAGCTTTTTTCAAGAGAGAAACATGAAACACCGGATTAATCTTCCAGGAGGTGGGAAGCTCCAACTTAACAGCAGATTGGTTAATAACCTGAAGCACCTTAAAGGGCCCTACAAACTTGGGACCCAATTTCTTAGACGGAATCCTCAAGCGCAGATTCTTAGAGGACAACCAGACCATGTCACCAATAGCAAACAAAACCTCTTGTCGTTTTCTATCAAAATACACTTTGGATCTTTTGTTAGCCTCCTGAAGATTACCACGCACATCAGTCCAAACTCTCTCCAACACACCAGAAAAATTCTCCTCTTCAGGTACAGCCGATTCCAACTTGGAAAATGACCCAAAAGACGGATGTCTCCCAGTACAACAAAAAAAAGGCGAACAACCAGCAGAAGCGGATGTATGATTGTTAAGAGCAAACTCAGCAAGTGGCAGAAACTCAGACCACCCCTCTTGATTATCAGTCACAAAACAACGCAAGAACTGCTCAACATCCTGGTTTTTCCTTTCTGTCTGGCCATTAGACTCAGGATGATATCCGGATGAAAACGACAAATGAACTCCCAACATGTCACAAAAGGCGCGCCAAAAACGAGCCACAAACTGAGGTCCCCTATCAGAAACAATGTCAGTAGGAACACCATGTAGTCTGACTATTTCCTTGACAAAGGCCTTAGCGAGAGTCTTAGCGCAGGGCAATTTGATGAAAGGAACCAAGTGACACATCTTGCTAAAACGGTCCACGACCACCCAGATGACAGTGAAACCCTCAGAGGGGGGAAGGTCAGTAATAAAGTCCATAGCCAAATGTGTCCAAGGTGCACTAGGGACCTCCAGAGGGCAAAGCAACCCTGCAGCAGGAGTATGAGAAGACTTAGATCTAGCACACACAGTGCATTGACGCACCCACTTAATGACTTCCTTCTGCCATCCAGGCCACCAAAAGCTGCGACCCACAAGTCTCTTGGTCTCAGAGATTCCAGGATGACCTGCCAACCGAGAGTCATGACATTCAACAAACAAATCTCTCCTCAGGGTACCAGGCACAAACAACCTCCCATGCGGCGTGTTAGATGGGGCATTCTCCTGTGCTTTAAGAATCTCATCTTCCAACACGCAGTCCAAAACCACAATAACAACCCCCTCTTGCAAAATGTTTTTCTCCTCCTCAGTACCCACCATAGGAGAAAAGCTGCGACACAAAGCATCAGCTTTAACATTTTTAGTACCTGGGATGTAAGTAACGGTAAAATTAAAGCGTGAGAAAAACAGTGCCCACCTATCCTGATGGGCATTCAAGCGTTTGGCAGCATCAAGGTAGATCAGATTTTTATGATCGGTGAAGACTTAAACGGGAAATTCCGCTCCCTCCAAAAAATGACGCCAGTGTTCAAATGCGAGTTTAATTGCCAACAATTCCCGATTACCGATATCATAATTTATTTCAATAGACAAAAAAACCTGAATGGCACATCCAGACTAATGTGAACTAGGTGCAAACCAAGGGAAGCTACCCCCATGTAAAACATACAAAAAAAGGCTGCACTCAAGCATACTAAAGCATGACAACATGGAATACATGAAATTTAGAATAGCAATATGGCTTTGGAATATAAGGAAAAATTTGAGACGCTTAGTATAAACATTTGGCCAAACATTTTAAAGCCCACCAACCAACGTCAAGGTGGTCTCAATTCTGGTGAGTCCCTGATCTAATGTGAACATACCTCTAATAGGCTGATATCTGAATTTCTGGGTGAATATGCACCTCTGTCAAGTAATGCCTGCATTTATGGGTAAAGTAGGGACCTGGTGTAATTAAAATCACCACCTGGTGGGGGCGGAGTGCTCGGTCAGCAAGCTAACATTCAATAGACAAAAAAACCTGACTGGCACATCCAGACTAATGTGAACTAGGTGCAAACCAAGGGAAGCTACCCCCATGTAAAACATACAAAAAAAGGCTGCACTCAAGCATACTAAAGCATGACAACATGGAATACATGAAATTTAGAATAGCAATATGGCTTTGGAATATAAGGAAAAATTTGAGACGCTTAGTATAAACATTTGGCCAAACATTTTAAAGCCCACCAACCAAAGTCAAGGTGGTCTCAATTCTGGTGAGTCCCTGATCTAATGTGAACATACCTCTAATAGGCTGATATCTGAATTTCTGGGTGAATATGCACCTCTGTCAGTAATTCCTGCATTTATGGGTAAAGTAGGGACCTGGTGTAATTAAAATCACCACCTGGTGGGGGCGGAGTGCTCGGTCAGCAAGCTAACATTCAATAGACAAAAAAACCTGACTGGCACATCCAGACTAATGTGAACTAGGTGCAAACCAAGGGAAGCTACCCCCATGTAAAACATACAAAAAAAAGGCTGCACTCAAGCATACTAAAGCATGACAACATGGAATACATGAAATTTAGAATAGCAATATGGCTTTGGAATATAAGGAAAAATTTGAGACGCTTAGTATAAACATTTGGCCAAACATTTTAAAGCCCACCAACCAACGTCAAGGTGGTCTCAATTCTGGTGAGTCCCTGATCTAATGTGAACATACCTCTAATAGGCTGATATCTGAATTTCTGGGTGAATATGCACCTCTGTCAGTAATGCCTGCATTTATGGGTAAATTAGGGACCTGGTGTAATTAAAATCACCACCTGGTGGGGGCGGAGTGCTCGGTCAGCAAGCTAACATTCAATAGACAAAAAAAACTTGACTGGCACATCCAGACTAATGTGAACTAGGTGCAAACCAAGGGAAGCTACCCCCATGTAAAACATACAAAAAAAGGCTGCACTCAAGCATACTAAAGCATGACAACATGGAATACATGAAATTTAGAATAGCAATATGGCTTTGGAATATAAGGAAAAATTTGAGACGCTTAGTATAAACATTTGGCCAAACATTTTAAAGCCCACCAACCAACGTCAAGGTGGTCTCAATTCTGGTGAGTCCCTGATCTAATGTGAACATACCTCTAATAGGCTGATATCTGAATTTCTGGGTGAATATGCACCTCTGTCAGTAATGCCTGCATTTATGGGTAAAGTAGGGACCTGGTGTAATTAAAAATTTAAAATTTAGTTCAGACTCAGAAATTTTTTTTGAAAAAAAAGCACAGGGATGTACTCCATCCGTCTTTTCCTGAGACAACACCGCGCCGACCCCCACAGAAGAAGCATCAACCTCAACCAAAAATGGTTTAGTCACATCAGGCTGCGTAAGGATGGGAGCAGAGCTGAACCCTCCTTTAGCAACACAAAAGCATCAATGGCCTCAGTAGTCCACTGAACCGCATCAGCACCTTTCCTGGTGAGATCGGTCAGAGGTTTGGCAACCACAGAAAAATTTTTTATGAATTTTCTATAATAATTGGCGAACCCCAAAAACCTCTGTATTGATTTCACACCAATAGGTCTAGGCCAATCCTGCACAGCTTGCACTTTCACAGGGTCCATCTCAAAACCTTCACTGGAGACAATGTAGCCCAAAAAACTAAGTCTCTGTACAGCGAACTCACATTTTTCTAGTTTGGCAAAAAGTGAATTATCACTCAGTAACTGTAATACTTCACGCACACTCCTCCAATGAGACTCCAAATCCGGTGAATAAATCAAAATGTCATCCAAATACACAACCACACTTCTGCCGATCAAAGGTCTAAGGATGTCATTAATAAGATTCTGAAAAAATGCCGGAGCACTGGAAAGTCCAAAAGGCATAACCAGATTCTCAAAATGACCCAGTGGAGTGTTAAACGCAGTCTTCCATTCATTCCCCTCCTTCATGCGCAACAAATTGTATGCCCCTCGAAGATCAATTTTCGAGAACCACTTGGCCCCCACTAACTGATTAAACAAATCAGGAATCAATGGCAGTGGGTAAGGATTGCGTACAGTAATCTTATTAATCTCACGAAAGTCTAGACAAGGCCGTAAACCGCCGTCCTTTTTTTTAACAAAAAAAAATCCAACCGCCACAGGAGATTTGGAAGGCCTAATGTGACCGGCGGCCAAGCTTGTCTGTATGTATTCCTCCAAAGCTTTTCTCACAGGAATAGTCAAATTAAATAAACGACTTTTAGGAAGAGTCGCTCCAGGGACAAATTCAATTGCACAATCATATTCTCTATGAGGAGGCAATATCTGCGATTCCTTATCAGAAAAAACTTTCCAAAAATCCTGAATAGGTACAGGTAACTCCCCCTTAACTACAGCAGCAATACGCCCGTTACAACACTTGTCATAACACTTAGGACTCCAGGACTTAATTTCATTGGTAGACCAATCCAGTACCGGATTGTGCAATTTTAACCAGGGTAACCCCAAAATCACCGGTGAGGGCAAATTATTCAAAACTACCAAATCCAAATTCTCTTGATGAACACCATTAATAGTAAGAGGAAATTCACAGATATGGTGAGTAACATTTTTCAAGGGAGAGCCATCCACAGACACCACATTAATAGGAGAAGACAGAAGTTTGGGTTTTAATTTTAGTTTTTCCAAAAATTTCCCATCAATCACATTGAGAGTTGAACCACAATCCACAAATACCCGAAACTCCATTAACTCCTCCTCAACACCAGTGGTAGCAGAAAGAAAGACACCTTTATTGTTTAAACAAGCTATGCGGGCGACACTGACCTCATTTTTTTTTTCTCTTTATTCATTCGAAGCGCACAGTTCTTAATGAAATGCTCAGATTTACCACAGTAGAAACACAAACCTTGAGCAAATCTGCGTTCTTTTTCCCGAGAGTGAGGTGCCATTGATCCAATTTCCATCGCCTCTGCAATGTCAGTACATTCCTTCTCCAAACCTGGAGCTGACATAGCAGACTTACTCTCATTAACCCTTGCACGCAGTCTCCTATCCACCCGTATGGCCAATTGCATAGCCTCTTGCAAGTTACCAGGTATAGGATAAGCAATCAGCAAATCTTTAACCCTTTCACTTAATCCTGCAAGAAATAAACTTTTCAAAGCTGAATCGTTCCAGCCCACCTGGGTGGACCACCTACGGAAGTGAGTACAATATTTTTCCACATTACCCGATCCCTGTCTCAAACGTCTCAACTCTGTCTCAGCTGATGAAACACGATCCGGATCGTCATACAACAACCCCAAAGCAGAAAAAAAACCATCCACTGATCCAAAGCATGGATCACTAGGCTACAGAGAAAAGGCCCAGTCCTGAGGTTCTTTGCGCAAAAGTGACATTATGAACCCTATGCGCTGTGATTCATCACCAGAGGATCTGGGTCTCAAACAAAAATACAACAAGCAAGCATTTTTAAAAGAAAAAAAATCTTGTTGTTCACCAAAAAATAAATCAGGCAAACGTACCTTTGGCTCCACGTAATGTGCTCCAGAACAACTACTCACGTGTTGCTGGATTTCAGCCACCTCCAGAGAGAGACCCTGCAGGCGATCAGCCAAATCCCGAACCGACACCATGATGAAACAGAAAATCTTTCCTTAGAGATTTTTTTTTTTTTTATTTCTTGGCTGGACTTACTGTTATGAACTGCTACAAGCACTAAGGAAAGATGGGAACTCTGTCCCTACAATAGGACTGAGCTTGATCCCTACGATGTAACGGGGAACCTGATCCTGCGACCAGACCCGCTAAAGTCCTCAGCTAGTCTGAACGAAGACCTATAGTTGCGAGGGAGGAATCCCTACAAGATCTAGGGACTGGGAGAAAAAGGTGGACACCTCCTAACAGAAATTGTAGCAGGGAAAATTAAACAGAAAACAAATTACTACGAGATCCTAAGATTAAGCAAAACTGACAGAGTAAGGCACCTAAGCACCCGGCTAGCTTAAGAGTAGATAATACAATGAAGTCCAGCAAAGCCAGAAGGGCGGAGCCAGACTAAATAGGGAAAAAAGGTCATGTGACCAGCAAACTGAAACAAAATCTAACAAGAGGGTTCTAACAGCACCACTTCGAACTTGGATCTCCTCTCTTAGGTCCTTATTGAAGCGATCAGTAGTGTAGCTACCGGGGGGCAGAGGGGGCGGTGGCCCCGGACCCTGCGCTCTGAGGGGGCCCACCTGGAGTTACGCTACTGTAACTGTATCGGCATGCACAGCACGCCGACACAGTTACTTTCTGTGGCAGAGCAGGCAGAATCAATCTCCCTGCTCTGCCGCCCGGCCACTATGGGGCCCCTGAGCAGGCGGTGGGGGGCCCGGCGCCAGCAGTGGGTCCCCCGCCCGTCATCGCAGGGTCAGCTGTATCGGCATCCAGCCAATACAGCTGACCGCATTGAGAGAGAAGGAGCGAGCGCTCCTTCTCTCCCATAATCCCCCTCTCAGCATCTGACAGCGGGCGCGATGACGTCACTGCCCGGTGTCGGCAGTCAGACGCTGAGAGGGAGAGCAGTGAGCAGCGCAGGAGCCGGGAGCAAGAAAGGTGAGTACAGGATTTATTATTTTTGTAAAGGGGGGCATTATAAGTAAGGCTGCATATGGAGTACATTATAAGTACAGCTGCATATGGGGGTGCATTATAAGTACGGCTGCATATGGGGGTGCATTATAAGTACGGCTGCATATAGGGGTGCATTATAAGTACGGCTGCATATGGGGTGCATAAGTACGGCTGCATATGGGGTGCATTATAAGTACGGTTGCATATGGGGGTGCATTATAAGTAAGGCTGCATATGGGGTGCATAAGTACGGCTGCATATGGGCGTGCATTATAAGTACAGCTGCATATGGGGGTGCATTATAAGTACGGCTGCATATGGGGGTGCATTATAAGTACATCTGCATATGGGGGTGCATTATAAGTACGGCTGCATATGGGGGTGCATTATAAGTAAGGTTGCATATGGGGGTGCATTATAAGTACAGCTGCATATGGGGGTGCATTATAAGTACAGCTGCATATAGGGTGCATTATAAGTACGGCTGCATATGGGCGTGCATTATAAGTACAGCTGCATATGGGGGTGCATTATAAGTACGGCTGCATATGGGGGTGCATTATAAGTACATCTGCATATGGGGGTGCATTATAAGTACGGCTGCATATGGGGGTGCATTATAAGTAAGGTTGCATATGGGGGTGCATTATAAGTACAGCTGCATATGGGGGTGCATTATAAGTACAGCTGCATATGAGGGTGCATTATAAGTAAGGCTCCCTATGGGGGTGTATTATAAGTACAGCTACATATGGGGGTGTATTATAAGTACGGCTGCATATGGGGTGCATTATAAGTAAGGCTGCCTATGGGGGTGCATTATAAGTACAGCTGCATATGGGGGTGCATTATAAGTACGGCTGCATATGGGGGTGCATTATAAGTAAGGCTGCCTATGGGGTGCATTATAAGTACAGCTGCATATGGGGGTGCATTATAAGTACGGCTGCATATGGGGGTGCATTATAAGTACGGCTGCATATGGGCGTGCATTATAAGTAAGCTGCATATGGGGGTGCATTATAAGTACGGCTGCATATGGGGTGCATTATAAGTACATCTGCATATGGGGGTGCATTATAAGTACGGCTGCATATGGGGGTGCATTATAAGTAAGGTGCATATGGGGGTGCATTATAAGTAAGCTGCATATGGGGGTGCATTATAAGTACAGCTGCATATGAGGGTGCATTATAAGTAAGGCTGCTATGGGGTGCATTATAAGTACAGCTGCATATGGGGGTGCATTATAAGTATAGCTGCATATGGAGGTGCATTATAAGTACGGCTGCATATGGGGGTGCATTATAAGTACGCTGCATATGGGGTGCATTATAAGTACGGCTGCATATGGGGTACATAAGTAAGGCTGCCTATGGGGTGCATTATAAGTACGGCTGCATTGGGGGTGCATTATAAGTACAGGCTAATAGGTTTAATACCTGCAGGGGTGCATTATAAGTACAGCTGCATATGGGGGTGCATTATAAGTACGGCTACATATGGGGGTGCATTATAAGTAATCTGCATATGGGGGTGCATTATAAGTACGGCTGCATATGGAGGTGCATTATAAATAAGGTGCATATGGGGTCATTATAAATAAGCTGCATATGGAGTAGCATTATAATACAGCTGCATATGGGGTACATTATAAGTAAGGCTGCCTATGGGGGTTTAGTACATTATAAGTAAGGCTGCATATGGGGTGCATTTAAAGTAAGGCTGCCTATGGGGTGCATTATAAATAAGCTGCATATGGGGTACATTTAAGTACGGCTGCATATGGGGTACATTATAAGTAAGGCTGCTATGGGGTGCATTATAAATACAGCTGCATATGGGTACATTATAAGTACGGCTGCATATGGGTGCATTATAAATACAGCTGCTATGGGGTGCATTATAAGTAAGGGCTGCATATGGGGCATTATAAGTAAGGCTGCATATGGGGTACATTATAAGTAAGGCTGCCTATGGGGTGCATTATAAGTAGGCTGCATATGGGGTGCATTATAAGTAAGGCTGCATATGGGGTGCATTATAAGTATAGCTGCATATGGGGTGCATTATAATAAGACTGCATATTGGGGTGCATTATAAATAAGGCTGCATATGGAGGTGCATTATAAGTACGGCTGCATATGGGGGTGCATTATAAGTATGGCTGCATATGGAGGTGCATTATAAGTACGGCTGCATATGGGGGTGCATTATAAGTACAGCTACATATGGGGGTGCATTATAAGTAAGGCTGCATATGGGGTACATATAAAGTAAGGCTGCCTATGGGGTGCATTATAAGTACGGCTGCATGTGGGGGTGCATTATAAGTACGGCTACATATGGGGGTGCATTATAAGTACGGCTGAATATGGGGGTGCATTATAAGTACGGCTACATATGGGGGTGCATTATAAGTATGTCTGCATATGGGGGTGCATTATAAGTACTGCTGCATATGGAGTACATTATAAATAACACTGCATATGGAGTACATTATAAATAAGGCTGCATATGGAGTACATTATAAATAAGGCTGCATATGGGGTACATTATAAATAAGGCTGCATATGGAGTACATTATAAGTAAGGCTGCATATGGGGTGCATTGTAAATAAGACTGCCTATGGGGTGCATTATAAATAAGACTGCATATGTGGTACATTTCAAGTAAGGCTGCATATGGGGTACATTATAAGTAAGGCTGCATATGGGGTGCATTATAAATAAGACTGCATATCGGGTACATTATAAGTAAGGCTGCATATTGAGTACATTATAAATAAGACTGTCTATGGGATGCATTATAAATAAGACTGCATATGGGGTACATTTCAAGTAAGGCTGCATATGGGGTACATTATAAGTAAGGCTGCATATGGGGTGCATTATAAGTAAGGCTGCATATGGGGTGCATTATAAGTAAGGCTGCATATGGGGTGCATTATAAGTAAGGCTGCCTATGGGGTACATTATAATTAAGACTAGCCTATTAGGGTAGGCATTATAAATAAGCTGCCTATGGGGTGCATTATAAATAAGACTGCCTATGGGGAGTGCATTACAATATAGAGGCCGTCTGTTGGGGTGCATTATAATACAGAGGCTGCCTATGGGGGTGCATTACAATACATAGGCTGTCTATGGGGGTGCATTATACTATATTGAGGACTATCTGGTGTATTATGCTATATGGAGGCTATCTAGGGGGCCATCATACAGTGTGGGGATTATAGTGGCGGGCCATCATACAGTGTTGGAGCCATTAAATAGTTTGGGGATATTAAGGGGTCAGTATATATCCAGTGAGGGGGCATCATACTGTGTATAGGGGAGCTGTACAGGGGGAGACTCGGGACATTAAGTGTAAAGTGGGAACTTATTGTTATAGGGGAACTCTGGTTACTGTGACTGTCAAAGGGGCACACACAGGCATTATTACATTCTAGGGGACAACATGTGGGCACTGTTTTCTAGGGCCCATGCACCTGGCATTACTATATTATAGAGGGTGCTTTAGAATTTAGAGGTCACACAGAACCACACTGTAGGTGCAGTAATAGGGACACATAGGGCAGCAGCGGCTCAGTATTGGGGTACCAGGTGTAGTAATAGGGGCACATACTGCAGCAGCGACTCAGTATTGGAGTATCAGGTGTAGTAATAGCGACACATACGACAGCAGCGGCTCAGTATTGGGGTACCAGGTGTAGTAATAGGGGCACATACTGCAGCAGCGGCTCAGTATTGGGGTATCAGGTGTAGTAATAGGGACACATACGACAGCAGCGGCTCAGTATTGGGGTACCAGGTGTAGTAATAGGGACACATATGGCAGCAGCGGCTCAGTATTGGGGTGTCAGCAGGATGAGGAGTTTGTGCAGGTTGAGAATAATCCAATTGGTGACCGTGACGGTGCTGACAATATGAGAAGTGAAACGTTTCTTTGTTGTATTCTCTGTAGTTGAGTCCTGGCTGGAGGAGTCGTTATGTTGGTCTGGGGCCAGATGGAAAAGACATGAAAAGTGAACGATTCCATCAGAAAGAACGTCAGCGGTAAGTCATTATCTGTAACTCTGCTATGATCTCTTATATGTTCTGTAGGACTGGTATTATTTACCACTGACCATATGGCGGTGATATCAATATTGGTCTTTTTATATATAGATTAATTTTGGCCACAGCGCGGTCATTTGCTGAGGTTCTCTGGTTAGGGGCCCACTCAGATGTTTCGCCCCCCCTAAACCGAAACCCTAGCTACGCCTCTGGAAGCGATTCTTCATCAAATGCCAACAAACTTTGACTTTGTTCACTGCGAAGGGGGAAAAAAAAATTGTAAAACAATGCACCACAGGTTCACTGCTGTGTCAGACGATATTGCAATACTTGCAAAAATCCTTTCTGACTTGTGGTGTGGCTTTGTCCCAATCATCCAATAGCGATCTGTCCACTTCATCCCATAGCCTCCGAATGACCACAGTGTCCGAGTGCCGCTGATCTCGAGTGGTCCCACAACGGAACTCGCTCTTGCACCAATGCTATTAGGAGGTCGTTGTTAATGGTGGCTTCACGATGTGGAACCTAGAAATCAAAGAAACACATATATAGTTGTAAAGATAAAACAAAACAAAAACAGTCAAGAATACTTACATGCCGTCTTTCCACCGGAACTTGGGCCTGAGTTTGCTCCTGCTCTGCTGCACTGGAACTGTTCTGTTACCAATCATTAGCAAATGTACTCACTTCATCAGTCTCCTGACTGCTCTGGGAGTTATGCTCTTCACTGGAGGACATCTTTGATGAGGAATGATGCAAGAGAGACAGAAGTGAGTACAGACTGCAGTGAGAGAAACAGACAGACATTTCCATAGCTTCTATACTCACATCCTGAGTGAAATCCAGAGTCTTAAGATCAGCAATGCAGTATTCAGAGCAGCAAAGCAGTAACAATCGCTTCCAGAGGCTTGAGCGTACTGGACTTCCTGTGCCCACATCCTCTTTTTATACAGCTTTGTTTTGGGGGTGTCTAAATCCAGTTCCTGGACCTGCTCATTCTGAAGTACGCATGCATATCGAATGCAAGCGTACGCATCTCCTTGCGTACCAATGTGTTCCCATTGACAGTAATGCATTGTTTTGATGCACTTCATCTGCACTCATCCGCATGCGTATGGCTGCGCATATTGGACGCCTCAAAAATGCAACATGTTGCGTTCGCCGGACCCCGACGCACACCGCGAAACGACGCATGTGTACGCATCCGCAAGAGAACGCATGCAAACGCATGTCCCTGTGTACACCATGTTAAAGATATGTACGCATGACGCATGCGGATCTATGCGGATCTAACGCTGCACACACACACGAAAATGTGAAACCAGCCTTACAGGATAGTGCATGTTTAACAATACAAATGCTCCATCTCCATATGTGAGGAAACTGAAAAATGAAAATTTACCAAAATTTATCTACATAAAAAAGTGGAGAACTATGCAAGTCTAAAATATAGCTAAAAATTCATGTGCTAAAGTTCAGTTTGGCATTTTCTTGCCAAAACCAAAACTGCTGATAGAAGTATCTCTTTACAACACATCCATGCAGACTTCTGATAAGCTCATGTTGATGATACTTTCTCCTTCAATCCCTGCTTGGTTCAGCGAGATTATATCTTAAGTACCTGGATAAGAATGAAGTGATTAAACAGAGTCAGCATGGGTTTGTAACTAATAAGTCATGTCAGACTAAAGCCCCCGTCTCACATAGCGATATCGCTAGCGAGATCGGTGCTGAGTCACTAGTTTTGTGACGCAGCAGCGAGCTCACCAGCGATATTGCTGTGTGTGACATTCAGCGACGATCAGCCCCCTGCCGGGTATCGCTGATCGTTGCTGAAAGGTCAGGACATTTTTTTGATCGCTGGTCTCCCGCTGACAGGCACGCATCGCTGCGTGTGACATGCGGGAGACCAGCGATCCGCTGGTAACCAAGGTACACAGCGGGTTTCCAGGCACCGCGCAGCACCTGGAAACCCGATGTGTACCTTGGTTACCAGCTCCCTGCACCGGGGCACTGGTATCCAAGGTACACTGCGGGTAACTAAGCGATGTTACCCGCAGTGTCGCTTGTACTGATCGCTGCCTGAGCTGCCTGTTTGGCAGCTCAGCAGCGATAATGTAGCGATACACCAGCGATCCTGATCGTTGTCGGGATCGCTGGTGTATCGCTATGTGAGACCCAGCCTTAACTTAATTTCCTTCTATGACAGAATCACTGACTGAGTGGATTAGGGAAATGCTGTAGATATAGTATATCTTGACTTCAGCAAAGCATTTGACAAACTATCTCACATAATCCTTATTGAGAAAATGACTAAGTATGGAATGGACAAGGCAACTGTTAGGTGGATTCATAACTGGCTAAGTGATCGGACCCAAAGAGTGGTCGTAAATGGCTGCACATCCAGTTGGAAGAATGTCTCAAGTGGGGTACCACTAGGCTCTGTTTTGGGCCCTGTATTGTTCAACATCTTTATCAATGATTTAGATGAAGGAATTGAGGGTAAACTGATCAAATTTGCTGATGACACAAAGCTAGGAGGGGTAGCTAATACTAGAGAAGAGAGATAGAGGATTCAAAAAGATATAAATAAACTGGAGCAGTGGGCAGCAACTAACAGAATGGTTTTTAACAGGGAAGAATGCAAAGTACTACATCTGGGCAATAAAAATGAAAAAAGCATATACAAAATGGGAGTAATAGGGCTAAGTAACAGCACATGTGAAAAAGACTTGGGTATACTAATTGATCACAGACTGAACATGAGTCAACAGTGTGATGCAGCAGCAAAAAAGGCAAATACAATTCTAGGATGTATCAACAGAAGCATACAGTCTAGATCACGTGAGGTCATTATTGCCCTCCACTCCTCTTTGGTCAGATGTCATCTGGAATACTGTGTCCAGTTTTAGGCACCACATTTTAAAAAAGACATCAACAAACTGGAGCAAGTTCAGAGAAGAGCCACCAGAATGGTGACCGGTCTGCAAACCATGTCCTATGAGGAACGGTTACAGGATTTGGGAATGTTTAGCTTGCAAAAAAGAAGACTGAGAGGAGACTTAATAGCTGTCTACAAATATCGGAAGGGCTGTCACATTGTAGAAGGATCATCTTTATTCTCATTTGCACAAGGAAAGACTAGAAGCAATGGGATGAAACTGAATGGGAGAAGACACAGATTAGATATTAGAAAAAACATTTTGACAGTTAGGGTGATCAATGAGTGGAACAGGCTGCCACGAGAGGTGGTGAGTTCTCCTTCGATGGAAGTCTTCAAACAGAGGCTGGACAGACATCTGTCTGGGATGATTAAGAGAATCCTGCTTTGAGCAGGGGGTTGGACCAGATGGCCCAGGAGGTCCCTTCCAACTCTACCATTCTATGATTCTATGATTCTATGATCTTCAAGTAAATTAAAAGCTGGAGTGCATGCAACAGCACTTCTGCAAACTCATAGATACAAATATGAATTATCCCCTTCTAAAACTTATCAGTGTGGTATCAGGAAATCTTTGAGCTCTCCAAGCTTAGAGGCCTAGCTGCAACTTCATCACATATGTCTTCTCATCTAATGTCAACATCTTCCTGACTTGTTTCTTCTATAATCAGGCAAACCCAACCAGGTAATTTAGTTCTTTCAGACCAAGAAATGTTCTGTAGATCATGGGAGCAGACTGTCAGTCATTATTTATCTCACACTGGTAACTCTTCCTTTTATGTAAAATAATCTCTGGAGGCAGATCTTCATGCAGATCGGTGTCCGGCCCATAGCCTGGAAAAGCTCATTTATGTATAAGAAAAGTGTGGATTTCTCTGGAATAAGATATCAGATCGCCGCTATCAAGCTATCATTTTAGTCAGCTTTCAATGACCTACATGACCATTTAGACAACTTAAGAGGGTTAATCCTACTTACAGATTCCCTTTAAGGGACAAAAGTGCCCTAATGGATTTTGCAAAAAGCAAGCACCTACAAAAGGGTGCAAATTTGTCAATTAAAACAATTGACTCTGTGGTTAACACTGTTTTTTTTTACAGTGCTGGGGTCCTGGGTACAAGTCCCACTAAGGACAACACCTGCAAGGAATTAGATTGTGGGCCTTAATGGGGCTATTGATGATCATACTGTTTGTAAAGCTCTGTGGAATATAGTTCTGCAATATAAGCAAAGCATAATATTTCTGCACTTAGAGCACCAGTCCAACTTTTCTTTTATTTCACCGCTGAAGTGGTACAACTAGTGTAAGTTCCCTGATCCTAGTCTTATACTTACCAGCCACTGTACTATATACATCTCTCATCAGTGCTGCTCTGGTCTCAATCCACCATGTTGTGACCCCAACTTCTAACTGACCAGAAGTCAGAGGGTGACAGTAACAAGCTCTCAATGCAAGTCTACGAGAGCTTAATTTTGGCCTCATTCTGGCTCTCATAGACTTGCATTGAGTTGAGACTTCCTGATAGCCCAGCAAACTCTGGAGCGATCCGGCTGGTCACAAACTGCTGGAGACCGACCAGAGCTGCTCTGATAAAAGATAAAGACAGCTGCAGCTAAGTATAAGACTAGGGGCAGAAAACTTAGATTAGTGACACCACTCCAGTTCTGCAATAAAGAAAATCACTGGAGTGGTGCTTTAAAATCTCTTATTACTATAGCGAAGAAGACTTATATTTTGGGCGTGGCACCATCTTGGTTAATGCTACTTAGTAAATCATCTCATGACATTTTTTTATAGAATCAACTTTTTACCAGCAGGTTCCTGTATATTAAGTGTCCAAACCATAACTTGTTCTTAATATGACTACTAATTGTCGAAATGAAATATAATGAACTTAATCTTTCAGTCAAGACTTGTATAAATGAAATATTGGCTGTTGTCTAGTTATGAATTTGCTTTTGCTGGTGAATTTAATTAAGCTTTGCATCTGCTCCAGGGTCACACTGAGGTCGCTTGCAGTCTGTTAGTATTGATTTGTTTGCAAGGCTCATCTTTCATAATGTTCTGTAATCAGAAGAACCACCAATGGGATGTGCAACTAAGCACTACTTGCATGTCTGCCAGCAGAACAGTACTGAACTTGGCAGATGAAAAGATACCCTGGCACTAATGAAGGACATAACTTATTTTAGAAGACTTTACAAAGTACTTAGTGATGTATTCTTCTACTTCTTTTATCCCTTTGACAAGAATATGTGTTAAATGTAGTCGTTAACTCATAAATGCCAGGCATCAAGTAGATTTCTTAATAATTTATTTTGCGTGATACTCTGTACCTTTCAGTGTCAAGAAGACAAGTACACATTATGTTACTTGGTGTCTGTGCATGCTGTTGTATGTGTTGTTTTTTTGAGATTTTTGATGGAAAGACTAGTGTAGTGAGCAATCCTATGGCAGTCAAACATAGAATACTGACGTAGCAGCAGTTCAGTATAAGACAACATCTGTAAAAAACAATTGTATTTTCTATCACTTTATTACCTCTGAAATGAAGGGAAACAATAATGTTAAGAAATGCTGCTTTTCATGCACACAGCGAATATGTCCATGAACTGTGTCAATTTTCATGCTCCATAACTTGTCATCCGTTCCTTTTCAGTGGGCTATGATTTTGTTATCAGCATACTGCCAGCACTATAGGTGGCGGAACTTCCTTTGCCTTACTTCCCAGCATGCATTGTCTCTACCAATATGTGTCATGACTGTACGTTATTCTGGAAAGGGGCTTGAATCATCCCTGGGACTGGGACCCTCACTATCCCTGCTCCCAAAAGTACCTCTGAAGGTGAGGAGTAGTGTTGAGCGATACGATAATGCAAATATCGGCTATCGGCCGATATTAGCTCTATCGGCCTTTCGATAATTCGTTTCGATATTTTCGTCATATCGAATACCGGAATCAGATTTGTCACTGTCACTGTCAGTGTCCGTCGGTCGGGTCTGTCACTGTCAGTGTCCGTCGGTCGGGTCTGTCAGGAGTCAGTGGCACTTACCTGGCAGAAGATCTCCGGCGGTCAAATCCCGGACTGCTTAATGGCCGCCATCCTCTTCTCCCCGGCGGTCACATGCAGTTTCTCGCGATAACTGCAGTGACTGCTGGGTAATCCCGGCCGTAAAGCAGTCAGTCCGATGACGTCACCGCCGGGGAAGCAGGTAATCAGCTGTGCTGCGTCGCGATGACAGGCTCTGCCTGTCATTGCGATGTAGCAGAGCTGGATCGTCGTGGGACAATCATTACTATGGACTGCGTCGGACAGGTGGTATACTGTTGGTTTGTTTTTTTTCTTTTTTTACAGGAGATCGATGGCGTCGCAGGAATGAGAGTACAATAAAGAAATGAAAACTGTGTTGTCTCTTTTATTTCATTAAAATACTTTTTTCTTGCTTTGTCTTTTTTTTATGCATTTAATAACTTTGGGATTAATAATGGATCGGTGTCTTATTGACGCCTCTCCATTATTAACCGGGCTTATTGTCACCGTGCAATCAACGGTGACATTAACCCCTTATTACTCCGCTTGCCACCGCTACAGGGCAAGTGGGAAGAGCCGGGTAAAGTGCCACAATTGGCACATCTTTTGATGCGCCAAATGTGGGGCTGCTGTAGCCTGGTATTATCAGGCTGTTGAGGGCCAAAATCCATGGGCCTTGACAGTCTTTTAATACCAGGCCGCAGCAGTCTGCATTTTACTTGGCTGGTTAACAAAAATAGGGGGACCCCTACGCCGTTTTTTTTTCGAGGGGATCCCCTATTTTTGTTAACCAGCCAAGCTAAGCAGACTGCTGTGGCCTGGTATTATCAGGCTTGCAAGGTCCATGGATATTGGATCCTTACCAGCCTGAAAAACCAGGCCTCAGCGGTCTGCTTCATCTGGCTGGTTAACAAAAATAGGGGGGACCCCACGCCAATTTTTTTCGAGGGGATCCCCTATTTTTGTTAATCAGCCAAGATATGCAGACTGCTGTGGCCTGGTATTATCAGGCTGGCAAGGTCCATGGATCTTGGCTCCTTAACAGCCTGAAAATCCAGGCCTCAGCGGTCTGCTTCATCTGGCTGGTTAACAAAAATAGGGGGGACCCCACGCCATTTTTTTTTCAAAGGGAACCCCTATTTTTGTTAACCAGTTCCCTCTGACGTCACTGATTGTGTCCCTGGCTGACCTGAAGTGAAAGTGGAAAGCAATCAATTAAGCTTTCCACTTCCTCTCCTGTCAGCCAGGAGAGGAACTCATTAATTTGGGGGTTTACTGTGAGGCTGCAGCATTAGCTGCGGTCCCTGCAGTAAACATTAACCCTTTCTGAAGGATTACACCGTGGGACCTGACTGTGCATCGGATTGGTAAGAATAATTTTGTTTTATTATTTTATTTTTATTACAGGAAATGGTTTTAGCAGGAAAATAAAATATGGTCAAAAACTGTGTGATTATTTCATTAAACTTCTTTTTTATTAAAGTGTGTGTGTTTGATTTTTCTTTCATACAATAGGATTAATAATTGATAGTTGTCTGATTGACAGCTCTCAATTATTAACCTGGCTTAAAGTGACCTTTCAATTGCAAGGTCATTTTAACCCCTTATTAACCCATTCGCCACCGCTACAGGGCAATGGGAATAGACGGGCAAAGTGCCAGAAAGGGCAAATCTAATTAGAGATTTGCCCTTTCTGGGGTGTCTGGGGGCAGATGTTAGTAGCCGGGGGGGGCCAAAAATAATGGTCCCTCTCTGGGCTATTATTATCTGCCCCACTCACTGGCTTTGTCTGTCTGGTTGCGAAAATAGGGCGGGAGCCCACGCATTTTTTTTCAGCAATTTTACACCTCATATATGTCATTAAATTTGTGACACATATATATATATATATTTATATTTATAGTTCATACACTTCTACATAGTATAATAGCCGCTAATTCAATTGCCGGCTTTTGTGAAAATGCAGAACCCGACATGAAATGACACTTGGTTTACATAGAGTTAACCATGTCTTTTCATGTAGTTTGATATCTGATTTGCACAAACAATTACATGAGTGTAAGTGTGCAAAATTTCACACCTGTAGGGGTTAATTAAAGGTGTAAATTCGTAGCAAAAAAGTCCGGTTTTTTTTACAACGAATTTACACCTTTAATTAACCCCTACAGGTGTGAAATTTTGCACACTTACACTCATGTAATTGTTTGTGCAAATCAGATAGCAAACGACATGAAAAGACATGGTTAACCCTATGTACACCAAGTGTCATTTCATGTCGGGTGCTTCTGTCTTTTCACAGAAGCCGGCTTTACCCGGCAATTGAATCAGAGGATATTTTACTATGTAGAAGTGTATAAACTATACATATATGTATATATATATATGTCACAATGACATGTATATATATATATATATATATGTATTCTATGTGTGTATATTTAGTGTTTACAAGGAAATAAAGGTTTTTTTTAGTTTCGATATTTTGTTCCCATAGACTTACATGGGACTTCCGCTATCGAAATCGGATATCGACGATATTTAGTGATATCGGCGATACAATTTCGATACGATATTTTTAGATATCGAGCAATATCGCTCAACACTAGTGAGGAGGTTTGGACCACCAGCCTTAAGGTACTGCCACACTAAACAATCCCGCTAGTGATCACGATAACGACGCATACTAATGCGATCGCTAGCGGGATTGTTTCTATATCGCTAAATGCGGCCACATTTAGCGATATAGTTAACGACGCTATTGCCGTTAGCGATCTTCTTAACGACTTTAGCGGTACAAAAGTACCGCTAAATCACTAAGAAAAGGTGCCACACAGCGATTATACTTACCCAGCGGGAGCGCCGACGAGAAAATAGGGTCCGGAGCGATTCCAGCGACGAGCGAGATCACAGCAGGAAGCTCGTCGCTGGAAGCTGCCGCACTGAACAATATCGCTAACGGGATCGCTAAATAGTGACGTTTTTTAGCGATCCCGTTAGCGATATTGTTTAGTGTGGCATACCCTTTACTGTTCTCCTGTTATTCCTTAAGCTGTTCCCTCCTCCTCCCCTAGGGAGTCTGGGACATATATGCTAGTATATAAACACATAAGACAAACAGGGATAACAAAAAGCAACTTGCATACAAAACACTCACCAAAGGTAGAGCGGTATATAAGGAAGGGTAAGAATGTACAAACCAAATGGGAATATTACAATGAGGAGAGCCTGTGTGTTGCGCTCTCCATGCATGTGCTGTGACAGTGAGGAAGCCGTGACACATGCAGCTGCGGCGGCGATCAGCTGTTCAGCTGGTGAGATCTAGGAAGCCGGGTTCCCGCAGTAGCTTATTTGGCAAGCGCTGTAGCTTGCCGAATAAGCAGGGAACCAAAGATATTCGCTCAACTCTAGTCATTAACCACTTCAGCACCAAAAGAAACAAAATCCATTTAATATCAAACACAAACACATTAGCTAAATGGAAGATCTGCAATTCACAATACGTAGTGATCTTTTAACTCCAGATTTCACAAGTGGACCTAACCCACTCGGGACAGCTCCCCCTCTTCTACGAGGGGTCACAGGACCCTCAAGGCCAGGTTTATCTGGATGAGTCAAATGAAAGGACCGTATCAACCTACCCAAATTAACCTCAGATGCCGACACCCACATCCTCTCCTCCGGACCATTTCCCTTACAATGAACCAAGTACTGTACAGAGCGGCGAATCATATGGAAATTAATTATCTTTTCTACCTGAAATTTTTAGTTACCATCAATAATAACCTGTGGCAGCGGTAAAGATGATGATTCCACAGGTGCAACACATTTTTTGAGCAAAGACCTGTGGGAAGCATTATGTATCTTAAGAGTTGGAGGAAGCTTGAGATGAAAATCTACAGGCTTGATTACAGCGGCCACCATATAAGGACCAATAAACCTAGGACTTATTTTCCAAGAAGAAACTTTTAGCTTAACATTTTTGGTGCACAGCCATACCAAATCATTCACCCCAAGTCCAGACTTGAACATCGTTTCTTATCAGCCATACTCTTGTATTTGCCCACCATGATCTTTAAATTATTGTGGACCCCTTCCCACACAGATGAGAGTGAAGAAGAAAATTGTTCCTCTCCAGGAAGACTCATCTTAACTGAAGGTACAGAATTGTAGATGGAAGCTATATGCACCAAAAATGTCAACATACCACTGGAGTCACTACGACAATCGTTTAAAGCAAACTCAGCCAGTGGTAGAAAAAAAGACCAATCCTCCTGGTTACCTGACACAAAATATCTGTGGAATGTCTACAAATTTTGGTTTAGGCGTTCAGTCTGACCATTAGTTTGAGGATGGAATGCCAAGGAAAAGGATAGATGCATCACTAAATGGGAACAAAACGCCCTCCAAAATTTAGATACAAATTGGTTCCCCCAATCAGACTCAGACACCACATTGGAGGGAACCCTGTGAAGCATCACAATCTCAGTTCCAAACACCTGAGTCAGTGTCTTAGTATTAGGGAGAGCAGATTAAGCGATAAAGTGTGCCATTTTACTAAACCTATCCATCACAACTAAGATTTAACCAGAGGACGAAGGAAGATCTGTAACGAAATCCATGGATAAATGAGTCTATGGATGATCAGGAATGGTTATTGGTCAAAGAGCACCAGACAGACGAGTATGCAGGGTATTGGAACTATTCAAATGCCAACTTAATGGACAAAAGTTCCCTATTGCCTACATTATAGTTTCTTTTGGCCGATGGCAACTTTTCAGAGAAGGCACATGGATGCCATTTAACAGGGAACAACCATAGAGACAATTGCAGCCCCGACCCCCACCGCAGAAACATCAAACTTGACAATAAATTTTTGAGAAGCATCAGGTTAGATGATTACTGGCACAGTGGAAAAACATCTCTTCAAAGAAGAAAATGCCTGCCAAGTGCAGTCGAACCACCTCAAGAAGTTCGTACCTCTCCTAGTCATGTCAGTGAGAGGTTTGACAATAGATGTTTTGGATACATTTCTGCTAATAGTTTACAAACCCCAAAAAGTGTTGTAATGCTTTTAGATTTTCTGAAAGGTTCCATTCTAGGACTGCTCAGACCTTATCAGAATCCATGTGGAAACCTGCCTCTGACACTAGGAAACCTAAGAACTGAACGTCTTGTATGGGGAATGTATACTTCTCCAACGTGCAGTTTATTATCTTGTAGAACCTGTAAACCTGCCTGACATGTACATGATGAGACTTTGAGATCGGTAGAGTAGATCAAAATATCGTGAAGATACACTACTACAAATCTACCCACAAGGTGATGTTGGAACACGGCTGGAGCATGAGTCAAACCAAAAGACATAACAAGACATAATGCCCTTCTGGGGTGTTAAACTCTGTCTTCCACTCATTCCCTCCTTAATCTTAATCAGATTATAGGCTCCCCTGATATCCAACTTGGATCTAATACAGTATGTCCCTTGGCAAGACTCTCAAAGATATAGTCTTTCATGGCCTGTCTCTCAGTACCTGACAGATTGTATAATCCGGCCTTGAGCAATTTTGCACCAGAAAGCAATTTCACATGACAATCATACACATGATGGGGAGGCAGTTCTTGCCACCCCTTTTCAGAGAACACCTCCTGATAATCAGACAGAAAATATGGAATGTTTTTAGTGGAGACACTAGAGATATTAGTATCTAGGCAATTATTCTTGCAAAAATCACTCCACTAAATTATTTCTCTGGCCTGCCAGTCTGTGACCGGATTATGCATAGTCAACCAGGGAAGACCCAACACGATATGAGTAGGGAGAACTTTCAGAAGGTTACAAGAAACGAGCTCTCTGTGAAGAGCCCCTACCCGAAGGTTTACTTTACGCACCATTAGCGTAAAGCTACCCCAACCCAGGGGTGCAGAGTTTATTGCAAATATGGGGTGGACTTCGCCAGCTTACTACAGGAGAGACCATGGATCTGAGCGAACTGAGCATTCATCATATTGTCTCCTGCCCACTGTACAGTAGGACAGATACTGTCTCAGTTTCTGTACCTATAATCACTTTTTCCAGTTAAGATAAACTGAGACTCTCCTGCGGAGCAGATATATATATGCCCAGGTTGTAATCCTCCACACAGCCTGGTGTCAGAATTTTGACCACAGTTTCTGGTGTTTCGGTATAGATGGACAAATCCAAATGAAATTGCCCATTTTGGGTAAGAATGTACAAACCAAATGGGAATAGTACAATGAGGAAAGCGTACACCCCAAAACAGCATGCAGCAATCTCCAGCAGCAACAATGATCTCCAACTCAGCACAGTGACTCTAAGGAGCAATGAAGTGAAGTTCTGGGCAGGTGTTATAGTGAGAGGAAATTACCAGGTCCGGAAAGCTGTGAGATGGAGCTGCAAGTGTCTAACCAGCATAGAAAGGGTCATTAAGTTCTTTAGCACCAAGGAAACAAAATACATTTAATATGAAACTCAATCACACAAGCTAAATGGAAGATCTGCGATTCACAATACATAGTGATCTTCTAACTCCTGGTCTCCCAAGTGGACGTGACCCACTCGTGACAATATGTATATTTACAGTTTGACAGACAAGAAGGAGCAGAGAGACAAATAACTGTCCTCACTTCCTATAATCCAACATTTGAAATTAGACAGTGGTTAGTAAGATAGAAGAGAGACATCTTGTGGCCCGAACTTTAGAATGAGTTTTCAGGGGTACGCAAGCTACTTTTTTGCTGATTTGCGAGTCAAGTTGTTTGAAAGTACAGTAACCATTTTTAATGAATGTAATTTTTCTATTGGTTTTGAAATAAAATATTAGATTATAGGCAAAAACATGTATTAGCGTGATATAAACTTAACCCCTTCCCATTGTGTGACATACAGTGGGTACGGAAAGTATTCAGATCCATTTAAATTTTTCACTCTTTGTTTCATTGCAGCCATTTGGTAAATTCATAAAAGTTCATTTTTTTCTCATTAATGTACACTCCGCACCCCATCTTGACTGAAAAAAATAGAAATGTAGAAATTTATTGAAAAAGAAAACTGAAGTATCACCATAAGTATTCTGACACTTGCTCAGTATTGAGTAGAAGCACCCTTTTGAGCTAGTACAGCCATGAGTCTTCTTGGGAATGATGCAACAAGTTTTTCACACCTGGATTTGGGGATCCTCTGCCATTCTTCCTTGCAATCCTCACCAGTTCCGTCCAGTTTGATGTTGAACTTTGGTGAACAGCCATTTCCAGCTCTTTCAAGAGATGCTCAATTGGGGCCAGTCAAGAATGGTCACAGAGTTGTTCTGAAGCCACTCCTTTGTTATTTTAGCTGTGTGCTTAGGGTCATTGTCTTGTTGGAAGGTGAACCTTCGGCCAAGTCTGAGGTCCAGAACACTCTGGAAGAGGTTTTCTTCCAGGATATCTCTGTACTTGGACACATTCATGTTTTCTTCAATTGCAAACAGTCGTCCTATCCCTGCAACTGAAAAACACCCCCATAGCATGATGCTGCACCACCATGTTTCATTGTTCGGTTTGTATTGGGCAGGTGATGAGCAGTGCCTGGTGTTATGATTTGGTAGCCGAGGAGGATAGCAGCCAAAATAGGCAAAGCAACCAGACACACAGAGAGGTTGGTAACTAGCGGATTGCAGACCCCTAAACTGACAGCACAACTAGAAGCAGCCGTTGGACGTGCCTACGGAGCCCTAGATGCCTTGACACAGCCGGAGAGTTAACTAAGCCTAAAGAGAGAAAGGGGAAAGCTAACTGCCCGGAGCAGACCCCCAAAGGAATAGGCAGCCTCCAAACATATATTGGCGGTGAGACAAGATTAAATACAAACGCAGGTTGCCTCTTTTTTATAAATTGCTTTTCCTTCTGAGTATCCCCTATTTTGGTTCCTTTTGATGTCTTCTTGATTTTAATATTTGTTTTAATATATATCTTTTACAGTTGTGTTTTTGTCTACATCTAACTCGTCATCTGGCTTTCTACCTCCGTCCCGTTCATTCCTGAATCATTAAAGAAATAAAGAAGAGAGAACAAAGCTGTAATATATGTGATTCTCTAATGTATTAATTCTTGTGTACCCACTATTTGTTGCACTTTGACAACTCTGATCGATATATGATGCAAAAAATCTTGCTTTGTATTTCTGCATATATGATTGTAAACCAGTTTTTTCATGATGTATGTAGTGCTTACTGCCATAAATGGAGTCCCGGGAGTCCGCATGCCCGCTGTGATCTGGGCGATTGCCGCTGTGATGGGGCGTCTTTTTGTGTCCGGAGTGCGCACGGGCCCTTTGACCGGTGCGCACCCCTGGAGACATGACGCCGCCGTCGCTGTGGGTTTGCCCGGCTCCAGCGACGCATGCGCCGACACACCGTTCTCCATTGGCTAAATCTGATCATGTGATCAGGGAAGGGGAGGTATAAGAAGGTCCTTTGTGCATTATATCACTATCCCCTTGAAAAAGTGGAATGCTAGCCACGAAACGTGTGTTGGGGTGACATCTGTGAGCGGGGTGACTGCATTCCTGTGTTACTTTTGTATTGGTGAGCATGGCTTCTTGCTGAATTAGGCAGCGCTGCACAGTCTATTGCTGACCTGAATATATACCAATGTTTGTGATTTTTTTTTTTTTTATGAAGCATGTTCAGGCACTTTGTGGTTAACATGTAGGTAGCTACAGCACCGCATTTCTTTTTCCCACTGCGGGAGGTGCTCCATATGACTCCCTGTTTGGGGCTACCATTTGTTTATTCCACTGCCACTGTTATTAATGTCACTTGATATTAACAGGAACGCATTCCCCCTGCATATGCATCCGTCCTATGTATGTGTTTCTTATGTCTTTTTCATATAATCTTGTGTTACTTTTTATACGATTTATATAAATAAATATTTACTATTTTTCGCTAAAAAATCCTTTTTCACCAGTGACTCCTATTTTCTCCTTTATGTCATTATGCTATTATGAGTGGTGATTTCTGGTCACACACATGTGTGGTGTGACCCACATATATTCTACCAATGCGGCTGTATTTGGTTAAATCTCTGCTTGCTGTGATCTGACTTTTACTACTGTGCAACCTTTTCCTTTAAATGGTATATAACAGTGGCTGCTGAATGTTTGCTAAATTAATTTGTTGCATTGTATTCAATACTTACTGCTGTATAGCCATGCTGGGGCCAGTAGAGATGCTAACAGGTGCAAGGTGTTACCAGCATATGGATGCAGCCAGGCCCTGTGCTTCTGATTGTCTAAGCTCCCCTGGTGTGCTGGCCAGCTGCTAATTTATCCCAAAGCAGCTCCCACAACTCCTCCCACCTGATCCTCTACTCAGTCCTATATATTCAGTAGCAGTCTAAGGGGGGCACGCGTGTGGGGTCAGGCACGCACATGCAGCAGAAGTACCACTGCAGCAAAAGTACAGTGAAGCTGCAGTTATTTCAACGGCAGTTAGTCACGGCAGGAGTCAGGACCCCACACTATGTCTCTTTTGGGTATGTCTGCTGAGTAAGCACTTCTAATTACTTGTACTTGGCTTTTCTAATTACCCATCTTACTCTTTCACCATGTTTACATATGCCTTCACAGTGTTTGCTCCGTTAATCCTCTCTCTCCTTCGCTATCCCCAAACCCCAGCACCCTCTAATCAAATAATCATCTCCCCTTCCCTCCTTCCTCCCCACCTGACCTCCTCTGCTGACCTGCTCCTCAACCTCAAATCTGTCCTAATAAAACACAAAACAAGCTTCCCTCTCTCCTTCTCCCACCTGCTCTCCCTTTCTCTGCTCCTCCTCACTGCTGGTGACATATCTCCCAATCCTGGACCTCCACAGTTCATACCCACCATTAGTACTCCTTCCTACCGCTCCATATCTAATAAGAACTACTGCAATCTTTCCAACGTAAAACCCGTGCCATTGACACCCACCCCCCTGCTCGCTCTCTCTGGAGCACTCTGGAATGCCCACTCCATCTGCAATAAGCTTCATGTGATTCATGACCTCTTTCTCTCTCGCAATCGTGCTTTCCTCGCCCTCACAGAAACATGGCTGACACCCTCTGACACCGCCTCCCCTGCCACGCTGTGTTACGGTGGCCTCCAATTCACTCACACTCCTCGCCCTGGAAACAGACATGGTGGAGGAGTGGGTGTTCTCCTTTCCTCTAACTGCAACTTTAACCCAATCCACCTCTTCCCTCCCTAATCCTCCCCTCCTTTGAAGTCCACTCTGTCCGCATCTACTCTCCCTCCAACCTCCAAGTGGCCGTCATATACCGACCTCCAGGCCCGACCACTGCCTTCATTGACCAATTCACTACCTGGCTTCTTCACTTTCTCTCCACTGACATCCCCACCATCATCATGGGTGACTTCAACATTCCCACTAATACCCTTCAGTCAGCAGCCTCCAAACTTCTGTCCCTTACATCATCCTTTGGACTTACTCAGTGGTCCTCCTCAGCCACCCACACGGATGGTCATACATTAGACTTGGTCTTCACCCGCCTCTGCTCTCTATCTAACTTCACCGCCTCCCCTCTCCCTCTATCCGACCACCATCTACTCACTTTCTCATCCCTGTCCTCCTCTCCTGTCACCCATGTCCAGCAACACTTGCACCCCCGCAGACACCTTGCACACCTAGACATCCACACACTCTCTGACTCTATTCTTTCACTGGCATCAATATCCTCACTCCACGATACAGACAGTGCTACTGCTTTCTACAATGCCACTCTCACATCGGCTATTGACACGGTCGCCCCTCTCGTTCATGGCAGAGTGCGACGTACCAACAGACAACCCTGGCACAATAACACCACTAAAAAGCTCCAGGAAGTGTCCAGGATTACAGAGCGGCGTTGGAAAAAAACAAATTCGCAAGACGACTTCACTGCATTCAAACAAGCAACACTCTCTTTCAAATCTGCCCTCACCTCTGCTAAACAGGCCTACTTCACAACCCTCGTATCTTCCCTATCCTACAACCCCAAACAGTTATTCAAAACTTTTAACTCCCTCCTCCGCCCACCACTGCCCCCTCCTACCTCCCTCATCTCTGCTGAGGACTTTGCCACACACTTCAAAAATAAGATCGACCAAACAAGGCAAGTCTTCATTGTTCAACCACCACAACCCCTTTGTATACCAGACCAATGCCCTAACCCCATAACCTCCCTCTCCAACATAACTGAAGGGGAGCTTAATTGTCTTCTCTCCAAATCGCACCTCACAACCTGTGCACTTGACCCCATCCCAACCCACCTCCTCCCCAACCTCACCACCACTATTATTCCATCCCTAACCCACCTCTTCAACCTATCACTAACTTCCGGTACCTTCCCTTCTGCTTTCAAGCATGCCACAATCACGCCTATCCTTAAAAAGCCAACCCTCAACCCAACCGCTATGTCCAGCTATCGCCCAATATCGCTGCTCCCATTCGCTTCCAAACTCCTGGAGCTGCATGTTCACGCTGAGCTTTCCTACCACTTCTCTTCTAACTTGCTCTTTGACACTCTACAATCTGGTTTCCGCCCCCATCACTCCACTGAGACAGCCCTGACCAAAATTACTAATGACCTACTTACAGCCAAAGCGAACGGACAATACTCTATACTCCTGCTTCTTGACCTGTCCTCTGCTTTTGACACAGTTGACCACTGCCTTCTACTACAGATTCTTTCCTCCTTTGGCGTCAAGGACCTCGCCCTATCCTGGATCTCCTCATACCTTTCCAACCGCACATTCAGCGTCTCCCACTCCCACACTACCTCCTCGTCCCACCCTCTCTCTGTTGGAGTCCCCCAAGGCTCTGTTCTAGGACCCCTACTCTTCTCAATATATACACTTGGCCTGGGGCAACTCATAAAGTCCCACGGATTCCACTACCACCTTTACGCTGATGACACTCAGATCTACCTCTCTGGCCCAGACATCACCTCTCTGCTATCCAGAGTGTCTATCAGCCATATCCTCCTTCTTCTCCTCCCGCTTCCTCAAACTCAATGTGGACAAATCTGAACTCATAATCATTCCCCCATCCTACAGATCTTCCTTACCTGACCTATCTATCACAATTAATCTTTCCCCCGTACCAGAAGTCCGCTGCCTCGGAGTAACTATCACGAACACCGCACTGCACTTGCTCACTGAGCCAGAGCGCGTGTCCGGAGTAAGACAGACTGCACTCAATGATACCTGTGGAGCGGGGCAGCAGCGGTGAAGATGCGTGCTTCAGACTAACAGGACCCAAGCACGTGACTGCCAAGGGGTGGCGCCGGCCACAGGTCTCTCAGAGGGAGCAGTAACAGATAGAGAATGCTTCAGGCCAGAGGACCTTAAGCACGTGACTGTTGATGGGCGTGGCCTAAGCTCCAGAGAGCTATGAGCAGAAGGAAAACTCCTAGAAGGGTAACTATGGGACAGAGTTACCAAGGGGCATAGACAAAACGGATGGTCAGGATAGCTAGGTCATACACAGAGGGAGCAACGCAGTACAAGATGAGCAGGCAGAGAATAACCAGAAACGTAGCCAAGGGATCAGAAAACCAGAACGGGCAAATACACAGTACCAAGACAGTAGACAAACTCACAACGAAGAGACGGACCGGGTCAAAACCAAACAAGCAACAAGATCAGGCACAAGGCACAGGCACACAGGAGGTCAACTAACTCAGCCGAGGGCAGGAGTATAACTGACACCAGACCTAGGTCAATTGGCAACTAAATAGCTGCCTTCTGCCAGAGAGAGGCTGAAACCATTAACCCCAGTCTGGCCAGGACGGGACAAAGACCAAACCCCATCCTGGGTCATGACAGTACCCCCCTCTCAACGGGGGGCCACCGGACCCCCGGGTTTCTCAGGACACCTGGCATTAAAGGCCCGGACCAACTGATCCGCGTGAACAGATCGGGCAGGAACCCACGACCGGTCCTCTGGACCGTAGCCTTTCCAATGTATCAGATACTGAAGAGCACGACGGACAAACCTAGAGTCAAGAATTCGTTCCACCTCGTACTCAGACTGCCCGTCTACCAAAACCGGTGGTGGGGAAGACAACGGTCCTTCCCTACAGGACCCCACAGGTTTCAAAAGGGCCCTATGGAAAACGTTGGGAATCCGTAGAGACGGAGGGAGACGCAACCGAAATGCCACCGGGTTAACTGCTTCCGTAATTTCATAAGGACCAATAAATTTAGGTCCAAGTTTTGCAGAGGGGACCTTGAGCCTTATATTCCTAGTAGATAACCATACCTTATCCCCAACCTGGAACACCGGCCCCACAGACCTTTTTTTGTCAGCAAAAAACTTATATTTAGACTGAGCCTTCGTAATGTTCCTTTGGACCTCCTGCCATAACTCCCCAACCGCTGTATTGTCCCATCCGCCCCAGGACACCCAGAGTCCAAACGAGAGAACTCCCCAAAATGTGGATGAAACCCATAATTGCAGAAAAAGGGAGATGTGCCTGTAGACTGGTTAATGAGGTTGTTAAACGCAAACTCAGCCAAAGGTAACGCAGTACACCAATCATCCTGTCGGGCTGAGGTCAGGCAACGCAGGATTTGCTCTAGAGACTGATTGGTCCGCTCAGTCTGCCCATTAGTCTCTGGATGATAAGCGGATGAAAAAGACAGACCAATACCCAACCTCTTACAAAATGCCCTCCAAAATCTGGAAACAAATTGTACCCCCCTATCAGACACCACATTCAAGGGTACCCCATGCAACCGCACCACATGCTCAACAAACAATCTGGACAACGTTTCCGCATTAGGTAAAGCTGCCAAGGGTACAAAATGTGCCTGTTTACTAAACCTGTCCACCACTACCCAAATGACGGTGTTACCCTTGGAAGGAGGAAGGTTGGTGATAAAATCCATGGACAAATGGGTCCATGGTCTATCAGGAATTGGCAGTGGCACCAATTCCCCGGCCGGCCGGTTATGGGGGGTTTCGCACGGGCACATACCCTACAAGCAGACACAAATTCCCCAACATCAGAGGCTAAAGAAGACCACCAGAATATCCTAGCGATGGCCCTCCGGGTAGCCGAGATCCCAGGATGTCCACCCAGAACTGAGTCGTGGAATTCCCGAAGGATCCTGAGACGAAATTGAACTGGTACAAAAAGTTTATCCACTGGCTTAGCCGGAGGGGCAAGAGACTGAGCTTCCCGAATCTCCTGCTCCAACCCAGCAGAAACAACTGCCACCACCACCCCAGGCTGAAGAATGGAGGATGGAGGTTCGGGGGAGACACCGGATCCAGACTGCGTGACAAGTAGTGTTGAGCATTCCGATACCGCAAGTATCGGGTATCGGCCGATATTCGCGTTATCGGAATTCCGATACTTAATTCCGATACTTTTTCAATATCGTATACCGGAATCGGAAGTTCCCATAATTCTTTGAGAGGCAATGTGATGTTAGTCAGCCAATGATGAATCTTATGAAGTGTGGGCACATCCTGTAATGCTGCGGTCATCTTAACTAATGGCATGGCTGTGATTGGCTGCTGAAATGATGTCAGAATGCACTATAAAAGGCGCCGCAGCCATTTTAGCGTCACTGTGCTGTGAACTCAGTTAGGGACAGAACGCTACTCTGCTCACTCTGAGGGACAGTTAGATATTGCGATTTTGTGTACTACTGTGCTTGAGGCAGGCTAGTTTACCAACAGGTCCTGCCCACATCCTTCTTCCTAGTGAGGATTCAACATCATCAGCCGGCGTTCCTGATCTGGCCACGGAGGCCAGAGATCACCGGCTTTCATCAACGGATGTAAGTTTCGTCTGCGGGCCATAGGAGGCTGAAGTCGGACTTTCTACTGCAAGTGACCCATCGGGGTTGTCAGCAGGCCAGAGGAGGCTGAAATTGGACTTTCTATTGCAAGTGACCCATCGGGGTTGTCAGGTAAAACCTGTGCAAACAGGACTATTTTCTCCACAGTGCACCACTAATACTCATTCATCTGAGCTGTCACCGGCCGGGACAGTGTCAATTTCTTCTGACCTTTCTGCATAAAAGGTTTTTTAGGATTTCTGCAGCGTTTTTCTGCTCCATCGTTAAAAGAGGACCTCTTTGGGTGAGTTTCCACGGTCAGGATACGCTGCGTGTTTGGCGCTGTGCGCTGGCGCAGCGCCAAACACGCAGCGTCCAGATGTTACAGCATAGTGGAGGGGATTTCAAGAAATCCCGTCTCCACTATGCGTAACAATACGCAGGTGGCAAACCTGCGTAAACGGACATGCGGCGCGTCTTTTTAGACCGCAGCATGTCCTCGCGTATTGCGGCGACGGTGCGTCGCCGCAACAGAATTAACACAGGGCTATGTAGCCCTGCGCTCTTTCCGGAGGTGTTCCGGAGGTGTCCTGAACACCTCCGGAAAGATCGCGCGTCATAAAGGGGGCGGGGCTTAGACGGTGCGGAATTTCCGCTCCGTCCAAAGCGCTGTGGTTCCGGACCGTGGAACCACAGCCTTTTACTTTTTCAGGGTTTGTCCATATTAATACCCATATGAATAAATACCTTATGCGTATTATGACTATTTAGTCCTTTGGTTTGGGGTTTACTACATAATAGACTACAGGCTTTTCTCATCACCTTTTTCTCACGGGTCTTAGTGCAATATTTATTTATTACTGTATTATTACATCTGCATCTCAAACTGTTCTACAGAGTGCGTCTGAATTTATGTATTGTTTTCCATTTGACACATGCATATTCCTATTTTTCTACAGATCCTTTTGTGTCTTGTAGTTTTTATGTGCACAAACTATTTTTATTTTCAATTATAGAGGGCCATGTTATTGACTTTGCATTGACGTGTAAAAGATTTATGTTGTGCCACTGGCTATATGTATTCTAAAGGTGTACCCAGTCTCAACAGATCATTAGTCTGATTGTTCTTTGATTCTCCTAAATGTGAATTTGTCTGATTTGGTGTCAAACTTGACTTTGTCCCTATTTTTGTTTTGCCATGTGACCCAATGATTATACAAATCTATATAGGGTTTGGCATCATCAAAAGTAACAGAATATTAGCATGCATGCATATTTAGGATATAAAAGAGAAGTATCTTGTTGTGCCAGAGTGTTCCTAACTCCTGAATGGATATAAAACAATATGGTCTACGGATCAGGTAAAATCGAGGGTCCGCATGTCTATATTTTATACAATTTGAGTGGGCAAGGGTGGGATTTAGAGATTAGCCCATTCATGAAAGTTTTGGGAGCTGAGAACCTTCAGGAGTTGTTAACCATGCTTTGAGGTCGATTGAATGCCATGTCACTCAGGCAGCCAATCACTGCTGTCAAGCGCAATGGAAAGCAACACACGGTTGGTCCTGTGGCCAGCAGCACAGGAGGGGTAAGGGTAAAACATGAATATATTAGATTATGTTTTACTATTTGGAGCAAGTTTGAAGTTTTCTTTAAGGATTGGAAAACCACCTTCAGTTAGGAATCGGATCAATCAAACAGGGCACAATATGGAATAATGTGCGTTGTTATACACAGTAACTTACAAACGTGGTTCTCTCTGGCATCTATGTACATGGGCAAGTATTACTCTAATTTGGGTCTAATGTGTAGTTTATTGGGTGCAATATAGGCTCATTGTAGGACTGCAAACACACAATTTGGTTCTTTGCAGGTAGAATATGGTACTTTATGCAAAGTATATGGCTGTGTGCAGGCACAGAATCGCACTGTCCTATGAAAACAAACTATGGGACTATTGTGGCATGGTATGGCGGTCTCTGGCCACTGTTTAGCATAATATAGTACTATATGGACATTGGACAACAACAACTTTTTAATGTGCTGGTATTGTTGTGGTTACAATTAAAGAAATATTCTCAATTTGTCTCTGGAGCAGGTCAGAGCTATGTTGCTCTTTACTTCTTTGTTTCTGATAGGATAGGCTGAGTTATAGTATTAGTAGAACTATAAAGTTCTGCTGTAACACATTCAGCTATTAGTGATTTGTTTTATAATGTACACTGCTATCACTGTATTTACGGTACATATAGAGATAATGGCACTTGAACAAGCACATAGCTCAGGATAGTCAGAGCTGTGATTAGGAGAACTGCTCTTGGAGAAGCTAGTGCTATAGATTGGTGATTTTGCAAGTAGAGATGGGCGAACCCGAACAGTAAAGTTCGGCATCCAGACCGAACACCTATGACCTATGACCTATGACCCGACATGAAATGACACTTGGTGTACATAGGGTTAACCATGTCTTTTCATGTCCTTTGCTATCTAATTTGCACAAACAATTAAATCAGACTATGTGTGCAAAATTTCACACCTGTAGGGGTTAATTAAAGGTGTAAATTCGTAGCAAAAAAGTCCGTTTTTTTTACAACGAATTTACACCTTTAATTAACCCCTACAGGTGTGAAATTTTGCACACATAGACTGATTTAATTGTTTGTGCAAATCAGATAGCAAACGACATGAAAAGACATGGTTAACCCTATGTACACCAAGTGTCATTTCATGTCGGGTGCTTCTGTCTTTTCACTGAACCGGCTTTACCCGGCAATTGAATCAGAGGATATTTTACTATGTAGAAGTGTATAAACTATACATATATGTATATATATATGTCACAATGACATGTATATATATTATAATATATTTTATGTATTCTATGTGTGTATATTTAGTGTTTACAAGGAAAGAAAGAGGTTTTTTTAGTTGCATATTTTGTTCCCATAGACTTACATGGGACTTCCGGTATCGGTATCGGGTATCGCCGATATTTTAGTGATATCGGCGATACATTCCGATTCCGATACTTTAGGATATCGGAAAGTATCGCTCAACTCTAGTGACAAGGCATCAGCCTTGACATTTTTGGATCCTGGCCGAAAAGTGATGGAGAACTGGAATCGGGAAAAAAAAAGCGACCATCTTGCCTGTCTAGGAGTCAACCTTTTAGCAGACTCAATGTAAGCTAGGTTCTTGTGGTCCGTAACCATTGTAATAGGATGGACAGCACCCTCCAAAAAATGCCTCCATTCTTCAAAGGCCAACTTCACGGCCAGAAGTTCTCGATTCCCAACATCATAGTTTCTCTCCGCAGGAGAGAATTTCTTAGAGAAAAAGGCACAGGGTCTCAAATTAGTCAAAGTGGCGGGTCCCTGGGACAACACCGCCCCACCCCCACCTCCGAGGTGTCCACCTCAACAATAAATGGTTCAGACGGGTCCGGTTGAATAAGAACCGGAGCAGACATGAAACATCTTTTTAAAAACTGAAACGCCGCCACCGCTGCGGCTGACCAATTCTTGACATCAGCCCCTTTTGAGTCAGATCTGTGAGAGGTTTAACTACCTGCGAGAACCCCCTTAAAACTTGCGATAGTAATTTGCGAATCCTAAGAAACGCTGCAGAGCCTTCAAATCACGAGGTTGTACCCAATCAACAATGGCCTGCACCTTATTAGGATCCATGCGATACCCCTCAGCAGACACAATGAACCCCATAAAAGACAGTTCCTGAACGAAGAATGAACATTTCTCTAGCTTAGCAAAGAGACAGTTCTCCCGGAGCCTTTGGAGAACTGCCCGAAGATGATCATTGTGAGTTTGTTTATCAGGTGAGTAGATAAGAATGTCATCCAAATACACCACCATAAAACGCCCAATAAAGTCAGAGAACACATGATTAATAAAATTTTGGAAGACTGCTGGTGCGTTGGTCAGACCGAAAGGCATGACCAAGTTTTCAAACAACCCTTCAGTAGTGAGAAAAGCAGTCTTCCACTCATCCCCCTCCCGGACCCGGATAAGGTTATATGCCCCCCGCAGATCCAATTTCGAAAACCACTTAGCCCCAGACAACTGGTTGTACAAATCAGGAATAAGTGGGAGGGGGTAAGTATTTCTCACAGTTATCTTATTTAACTCTCGAAAATCGAGGCATGGGCGCAAACCACGTCTTTTTTCTTAACGAAAAAGAACCCGCCGCCATGGGGGGAACAGAAGGACGAATGTGTCCCTTATGAAGGCTCTCGGAAATGTATTCTTTCATAGCAGCCCGCTCGGGACCCGAGAGGTTATACAAGCGGGCCTTGGGCAATTTAGTACCTGGAACCAGGTCAATGGCACAATCAAATGGGCGGTGTGGTGGTAAAACTTCAGCCTCTTTTTCAGAGAAAACGTCCGCATAGTCCTTCAGGTACTCCGGAATACCTTCCAGACCAACGGACGACACAGACACAGTAGCAAGACATCTTTCAGAACAATTAGATCCCCATTTAACAATATCACGGGAATCCCAGTCAATAATCGGGTTATGCCGTTGCAACCAGGGAAACCCTAACACCAGGCCAGCAGAGAGGTTATCCAAAACAAAACATGACATACGCTCCTGGTGAAGGGCCCCCACCCTGAGGGTGAATTCTTCAGAGACAAAATGGACACCGTCCTTGGTGAGAGGTGTAGAGTCAATGGCCATTATTTTTATAGGAGTCTCCAACCTAACTGTCCCTAATCTACAGTGGCCACCAGCTTAGAGTCAATCAGGTTCAAAGATGACCCACAGTCCACAAAAGCTGAAGTAAGGAAAAAGCAGTTCTTCACACCAAGTTCCACCTTTAACAGTATCTTAGAAAATGAAGTAAAGGGTACCTGAGAGTCTGAGTGACCTCCACGATGATCACCCAGACTCAGTCGCTTGTTAGTCGGTGGGCAGGAGGGACAGTTACTTTTCCAATGTCCAGGATCACCGCAGTAAAAACACAGCTTTTCTAAGCGCCTCTGTCTCCTTTCTTTCTCTTTGAGGTTGATGGCTCCCATCTCCATGGACTCCAATACAGGACTGGCTCCCCTGCCACTGAAGAAAAATGGTGTCTCAGCCTGCATCACACCTCTCGCCGCAGCCTGCGATCCATTCGGACGGCCTGCGTCATGGCGTCCTCCAGAGAATCAGGCGGAGGGTGAAGTGCCAAGGCATCTTTCAGACGTTCAGACAGACCTCTACGGAACAAGCCCCGGAGGGCGGTATCATCCCAACAGACCTCAGCAGCCCAGCGTCTGAACTCTGAGCAAAACCACTCGGCTGAGTGCTTCCCCTGACATACACTCATCACCATGCCCTCAGCCATCAGCACTCGATCAGGCTCATCATAAATATGCCCCAGGGCCTCAAAAAATGCATCCACAGTCATTCTTTCAGGGGCAGTGGTAGGAAGGGAAAAAGCTCAAGCCTGGGGGGCTCCCCTTAACAGAGACATAATGACCCCCACCCTCTGACTTTCATCCCCAGAAGAGTGCGGTCTTAAAGAAAAAAAAAGCTTACAGCCCTCTTTGAAAACTTTAAATTCCTTTCTATCTCCGGAAAAGGTATCCGGTAATTTAACCGGGGGCTCTGGGGAAACTAATGTAACATCTTGAACCCCTGTCCCATGAGCACCAGATGATAAAGCCCCCTGCACAGTGTCAGCCATCAGCTGCTGAGATTGAGCCAGAACTCGTTGTTCCTCATTCAGTTTCTGAGACATCTGAGTCAGGTGCTTTACCTGCTCAGAAAGGGCATACATAGGATCCATAACACACACAGGAGAAAAAAAAAAAAAAGTAGCGGTCAGTTATAATATCACGAACACCGCACTGCACTTGCTCACTGAGCCAGAGCGCGTGTCCGGAGTAAGACAGACTGCACTCAATGATACCTGTGGAGCGGGGCAGCAGCGGTGAAGATGCGTGCTTCAGACTAACAGGACCCAAGCACGTGACTGCCAAGGGGCGGCGCCGGCCACAGGTCTCTCAGAGGGAGCAGTAACAGATAGAGAATGCTTCAGGCCAGAGGACCTTAAGCACGTGACTGTTGATGGGCGTGCCCTAAGCTCCAGAGAGCTATGAGCAGAAGGAAAACTCCTAGAAGGGTAACTACGGGACAGAGTTACCAAGGGGCATAGACAAAACGGATGGTCAGGATAGCTAGGTCATATACAGAGGGAGCAACGCAGTACAAGAGGAGCAGGCAGAGAATAACCAGAAACGTAGCCAAGGGATCAGAAAACCAGAACGGGCAAATACACAGTACCAAGACAGTAGACAAAACTCACAACGAAGAGACGGACCTGGTCAAAACCAAACAAGCAACAAGATCAGGCACAAGGCACAGGCACACAGGAGGTCAACTAACTCAGCCGAGGGCAGGAGTATAACTGACACCAGACCTAGGTCAATTGGCAACTAAATAGCCGCCTTCTGCCAGAGAGAGGCTGAAACCATTAACCCCAGTCTGGCCAGGACGGGACAAAGACCAAACCCCATCCTGGGTCATGACAGTAACCCTTGACTCTGCCTGTCCTTCAAACCGCACATCCAAGCTCTTTCTACCTCCTGTCGCCTTCAGCTCAAAAATATTTCAAGAATCCGTCCTTTTCTCAACCCTCAATCTACTAAAATGATTGTGCACGCCCTCATCATCTCCCACCTCGACTACTGCAACACCCTTTTCTCTGGCCTCCCTGCTAACACCCTCGCACCTCTCCAGTCCATCCTTAACTCTGCTGTACGACTAATTCACCTCTCTCCTCGCTACTCCTCCGCTTCTCCCCTCTGCAAATCTCTTCACTGGCTCCCATTCCCTCAGCGTATCCAGTTCAAAATACTGACCTACAAAGCCATCTATAATCTGTCTCCTCCTTATATCTCTGAACTAATCTCCCGATATCTTCCCTCACGTAATCTCCGATCCTCCCAAGACATCCTTCTCTCCTCCACACTTATTCGCTCCTCACCCAACCGCCTCCAAGACTTCTCCCGAATATCCCCCATCCTCTGGAATTCTTTGCCCAACACGTCCGACTATCAAACATATTCGGATCCTTCAGACGGAACCTGAAAACCCATCTCTTCAGGAAAGCCTACAGCCTGCAATGACCCTGCTACCTCCTCACCACTACCGGAGATATCACCTCAACCAACACCGGAACTGCTGCAACCCCCCGACCTACTGACTCCTGCCTCACAATCTTGTAGAATGTAAGCCCGAAAGGGCAGGGTCCTCCCCTCTGTATCAGTCTGTGATTGTTAGTTTGTTTACTGTAAGTGATACCTGTAATTTGTATGTAACCCCTTCTCATGTACAGCACCATGGAATCAATGGTGCTATAGAAATAAATAATAATAATAATAATAATACTAAATCTAAAAGGGCAGAAAACTGAGATAGACAAAAGGAAAAACAAATGCCACAGGAATAAACAGCAAATAACTTATCTGAAGGTTGCAGAGAAAGCAGGAAGCAAGCTGACTTCCAAAAGGGACCAGGAAGAAACAAATCACCGGCAAGGATTATGGAAAGGTTGCTCACTTATATCTCCCCAGTCAGTAACACCTAATTGCCACTCATCGCCCCAAGTGAAAGACTTCTGTTAGCCAAAGCAGCTTCATTACTATCAGCAGCCACCAGAGGGAGCCCAAACTCTGAAGTCAGATTCAGAGTGTTCACAACAGCCTGGTTTTCTCCACACATACCGCTTACAGTTATCACCAAAAATTTCTATCTTTGTCTCATCAGACCACAAACTCTTATTTCTCATAGTCTGGGAGTCCTTCATGTGTTTTTTTTTTTAGCAAACTCTATGCGGGCTTTCATATGTCTGGCACTGAGGAGAGGCTTCCGTTGGGCCACTCTGCCATAAATACCCGACTGGTAGAGGGCTGCAGTGATAGTTGACTTTATGAAACTTTCTCCCATCTCCCTACTGCATCTGAGGAGCTCAGCTACAGTGATCTTGGGGTTCTTCTTTATCTCTCTCACCTAGGCTTTACTCCCACAATTGCACAGTTTGGCTGGACAGCCAGTCCTAGGAAGACTTTTGGTGGTCCCAAACTTCTTCCATTTAAGGATTATGGAGGCTCCTGTTCTCTTAGGAACCTTGAGTACAGCAGAAATTCTTTTGTAACCTTGGCCAGATGTGTGCCTTGACACAATTCTGTCTCTGAGCTCCTTGGCCAGTTCCTTTTTACTGCATGATTCTCATTTGGTCTGACATGCACTGTGAGCTGTGAGTTCTTATATTGACAGGTGTGTGCCTTTACAAATCAAGTCCTATCAGTTTAACTAAACACAGCTGGACTCCAATGAAGGAGTAGGAGGATCACAAGGAAATGGACAGCATGTGATTTAAATATGAGTGTCTGAGCAAAGTGTCTGAATACTTATGACCATGTAATATTCGTTTTTCTTTTTTAATAAATTTGCAAAAATATCTACAGTACAAACCAAAAGTTTGGACACTCCTTCTCATTCAAAGATTTTTCTGTATTTTCATGGCTATGAAAATTGTAGAATCACACTGAAGGCATCAAAACTATGAATTAACACATGTGGAATTATACATTACACTTTACAAAAAAGTGTGAAACAACTGAAAATATGTCTTATATTCTAGGTTCTTCAAAGTAGCCACATTTTGCTTTGATTAGTGCTTTGCACGCAGAAAAGGTGAACGGATGAACTCTACATGCCTGGTTCCCACTCTGAAGCATGGAGGAGGGTGTGTGATGGTGTGGGGGTGCTTTGCTGGTGACACTGTTGGGGATTTATTCAAAATTAAAGGCATGGTGAACCAGAATGGCTACTACAGCATCTTGCAGCAGCATGCTATTCCATCCGGTTTGCGTTTAGTTAGACCATCATTTATTTTTCAACAGGACAATGACCCCAATCACACCTCCAGACTGTGTAAGGGCTATTTTGACCAAGAAGGAGAGTGTTGGGGTGCTACGCCAGATGACCTGGCCTCCACAGTCACCAGACCTGAACCAAATCGAAATGGTTTGGGGTGAGCTGGACTGCTTCAATTTTGAATAAATCCCCAACAGTGTCACTAGCAAAGCACCCCCACACCATCACACCACCTCCTCCATGCTTCACGGTGGGAACTAGGCATGTAGAGTCCAACCGTTCACCTTTTCTGCGTGCAAAGCACTAATCAAAGCAAAAGGTGGCTACTTTGAAGAACCTAGAATATAAGACATATTTTCAGTTGTTTCACACTTTTTTGTAAAGTGTAATGTATAATTCCACATGTGTTAATTCATAGTTTTGATGCCTTCAGTGTGATTCTACAATTTTCATAGTCATGAAAATACAGAAAAATCTTTGAATGAGAAGGTGTGTCCAAACTTTTGTTCTGTACTGTACATTTCTGCTTTTTTCAGTTAAGATGTGGTGCAGAGTGAACATTATAGAGAAAAGAAAATTAACTTTTTTGAATTTACCAAATGGCTGATATTAAATAAAGAGTGAAAAATTTAAAGGAGTCTGAATACTTTCCATACCCACTGTACTAGATATGATCAAAGGGTACTGATTGATTGTCATACCAATAGGGGGCCTGTTGAAAATAAGAGAATTACATTTTTTTGGTTGCTATACTTCCCTTAAAAATTGGTATGAACAGAGATCAAAATGTCATAAGTACCCCAAAATCGTATCAATGTAAATATGAAATAAAAAGTTACGAGTCTCAGTTGCTTCACAAACTAATTTTTTTTAAAGAAAGTTTTGAAAATTTTTACCACTTTAAACTTTAAATTTTTGGTATATATTTAATTTTACTGACATGTGAATTCATGTTGCCAGAACATTTGCTGTAAAAAGAAATGGTGGGAGCTTGTGTTGAGCGATACTGCCCGATATCCAGAAATATCGGATCGGATTGAATCAGCCCGATACTCAAAAAGTATGAACCCAATGAAAGTCAATGGAACAGAAATATCGTAATTAAAAAAAACCTTTCTTTCTTTGTAAACACTAGCTATACACACATAGAATACATATATATATATAATACATATATACATGTCATTGTGACATGTATATATACATATATTTATAGTTCATGCACTTCTACATAGTAAAATAGCCTCTGATTCAATTGCCGGGCAATGCCAGATTTTGTGAAAGTGACAGAACCACCCGACATGAAATGACACATGGTTTACATAGAGTTAACCATGTCTTTTCATGTAGTTTGATATATGGTTTTCACTAACAATTACATGACTGTATGTGTGCAAAATTTCACACATGTAGGGGTTAATTAAAGGTGTAAATTCGTTGTAAAAAAAACGCATTTTTTTGCTACGAATTTACACCTTTAATTAACCCCTACATGTCTGAAATTTTGCACACATACACTCATGTAATTGTTAGTGAAAACCATATATCAAACTACATGAAATGACATGGTTAACGCTATGTTTTGATGCCTCCCCATAGACTTTACAGGAAAACTCAGATTCCGGTATCCGATATGCAAAAAATATCGGATCTCAGAATCGGAATTCCGATACAGTGAATATCTGCCGATACCCGATATTTGCAGTATCGGAATGCTCAACACTAGTGGGAGAACAAAGATGAGAAAATCACCTTGTTATAAAGGGGATAAAACACTTCCAATGATTTTAATAATGCACAGACATTACAGCATTGCATCAGCAAACATGAACAAAACGAAAGTGAAACTAACAAGAGACTAATTCTTATACAATACATTAAAGAAGGAAACGTTACACAACATCGCCATCTACTGTCAGGTCAGCATAAAGTCCTCCTTCACACATATATAATAAGTTCTGATCTGTTGCGTATGACAACACCCTTTCTCAACAGTAAGGACTTATTCAATCAAACCCAACTTTTTTTTTTTAGTCTCTGATGTTTATCAGCATTCAACACCTTCGTGAAAATGTCTGCTGTCATTTCTTCAGTAGGGCAATACTCCAACTTCAATACTCCTTGGTCTTCTTTGAGTTTTGTTGGTTCCAAGTGTGATTGTCCTAATTCTGTCAACAATTTTCTTAACCACAGTACTTCTTGTCTTTCTATCTGTATTCCTAGGTACTGTTTCACATTTCCCAAGTCTTTGATTTCAAAATTTTGTTTCAGGATTTTTAGAATGTTTTCTTTATCCCTTTCTTGTTTAAAACAAATCAAAATGTCGTCTACATATATGAGTACATAAATCCATCTATTACTCAGCCTTTTTGTGTACAAGCATGGATCAGCTTTGCTTCTTTGAAATTTTTCATTTGTTAGTACTTCCGTGATTTTGTCATTCCACGCTTTAGCTGCTTGTTTTAAACCATATATCCTTTTCTGTAGTTTGAAAACTTTGTTTAGATTTCTTTCATCTTTGAATCCAGGAGGTTGTTCCATGTAAATGTCTTCTGTTAAATCTCCATTCAAAAAAGCTGTCTTTACATCCAGATGTCTTAGTTCCATCTTTTCCATTGCTGCAAATGTAAGTAAAGTTCTTATTGTAGCGTTTTTGACAACTGGAGCAAATGTTTCATCATAGTCTTCTTCTTCTGGAAGTCGAGCTATGTCTTCCCAAGAGATAGATTCATACTTGTTTCTTGTACTTGCCTTGTATGAGAGGCGTTTTGGTGGTTTTCCTTTGTTCTCTCTTATTGAACGTCTTGGTTCTGTGTCTGTTTGTTGTTGTGATTCTTCACTTTCAGTATTTTGTTCTTCATTCATTTCTACTTCTTTCTCATCAGATATTTCTTCAGTTATGTCACTATTGTTTTTCTCATTTTTTGTTTCAACTGAAATCATAATGTCTTCATTTAAATCTTCAATGAATGTCACACTGTTACTCACTGTAACTCTGTCTGTTTTGGGATCTAGAATTCTATATCCTTTGCAGTTTTCACTATATCGAATTAATATTCCTTCCATGGATCTGTTTTGAAGTTTGGAACGTTTTTCTGTTGGAATGAATATAAAAACTTTACATCCAAAAACTTTTAAATGATTGACACTTGGTTTCATACCTTCCACAGTTCATATGGAGTTTTATTCAGTTTTCTGGAAAAAAGTCGGTTCTGTAGATATGTAGCTGTAATTGCTGCTTCACCCCAATATTTCTCTGGTAGTTTAGAATCTGTCAGCATACATCTCATCATTTCTGTTAGAGTTCTGTTTTTCCTTTCTGCTACTCCATTTTGTTCATGTGTGTATGGAACAGTTTTCTGATGTTCTATTCCATTTTGTCTTAAGTAGTCTTCTATTCTGTGACCTGTAAATTCACCTCCATTATCACTTCTGATGACAATTGGCTTCCTTTGAAATTTGTTACTTTATCTTGTTACATAGTCTACAAGTTTATCAAAAACTTCACTTTTGTTCTTAATTAAGTATGTGACTGTGTATCTTGAGTAGTCGTCTATAAAAGTCAACATGTATCTATTGCCTCCTGATGTTGTCACTTTCATGGGTCCACATACGTCAGTATGTACCAAATCAAGTGGTCTTTCGCTTTTCATCTCACTTTCTTTTGGAATAGATATCCTTGTGGCTTTGGATTTTATACAACATTCACATCTTATGGTAATTGAGCAATCTGATATCTTTAAATCTTTTGTCAATTCTTTTCTATGTAGTTCCCTTATACTGTCCGGGTGTCTATGTCCTAGACGTCTATGCCACATGTGAATACAGTTTTTGTGATCATGTGTACATACCTTCATTTGTTCCTTTGGTTTGTCAAAATGATATAATTGTTCATCTGCCTTGACCTTGTTTCCTGCAATAATTGCACACTCATTATCTTTGAATTTTACTGTAAGTCCTTTTGCTGTTAAACGTTTCACAGATAATAATCCGCCTTCCAAATTTTGGAACATACAACACATCCTGTACAAGTATCTTTGAATCTTGTCCGAACTTGTTTGAACAATTTAGCATACCTTGTCCGATACCTTCTGCGGTTATTTTGCTTCCATCTGCAAGATAAATGGCTACTTTCTTATTTAAATCAAGATCAGTAAAGAAATTCTTGTCACTTGTCATATGACTCGTTGCTCCTGAATCAATAAACCAACCAAGTGATGATTTCTTATCAGTTACTTTAAATGTGCCATTCCAATTATTTTCACAGAATCAGAAATTGTGTTTTTCACCTTCTGTATATTATCTTTATAGTGTAATTTCTGTTCTGCTTTCCATATAGTACAGTCTTTCTTTAAACGACCTTTTTTTCTTATATCTGAAACATTCTCTTGTCTCTTTATTATAGGGTTTTTTTAAGTTCTGTAGCTTTAAGAGCATTTCCATTATCTTTTTCAGTAGAAGAATCATTTGTTTGCTCTTTCCTTCTCTGATATTCATCTATGAGTCTGGTCCTTACAAACTCTAATGTAATGTCAGTTTCTGGTCTTGTCTCTAGTGCATTTATTAAAGCTGTATATGAATCTGGTAAACTGCACAATAAAATTGCTGCTATATGGCTTTCTTTAATGTCTTCACCAATAGATCTTAGCTGTAATATCACTTCCATCATTGAGAATATATGCTTCTGCATGTCACTGTCTGCATTTAGTCTCATATTGTACAGCTTTCTTAGTAGAAATAACTTGCTGGGTCTCTCATATAGCTTTCTTAATTCTTCCCACATTCATTTCGCTGTTTCTTCATTTCTTATATGTATTAATTGAGCATCATCCACTAATAAGCTGATGGTAGCTCTCGCTTGTCTATTTTTTCTATCCCATGTCTAATTATCCTGATCTGGTCTTTCTGTAGTGATTACTTCCCATAAATCATCTTTAGACAATAACATCTCTACTTTGAACTTCCATAGCTGATAGTTCTCATCATTCAGTTTAGCTACTGTGAGTTTTAGCTCTGTGCTATTCATCATTTTTAACTTATCTTTAGTGTTGAGCGATACTGCTCGATATCTAAAAATATCGTATCGGAATGGTATCGCCGATATCACTAAATATCGTCGATATCCGATTCCGATACCGGAAGTCCCATGTAAGTCTATGGGAACAAAAAATCGCAACAAAAAAAACCCTTTCTTTCGTTGTAAAACAATACACAAAGAATACAAATATATATAATATATATATATATATATATATACATGTCATTGTGACATATATATATACATATATTTATAGTTTATACACTTCTACATAGTAAAATAGACTCTGATTCAATTGCCGGGTAAAGCCGTGACATACCCCATAGAAGTCGACGGGCTCGGTGCCGAGTACAACCAAAACGTCTGGCTCTGTGCGACTCAACTTGGGCGTCACAAACAGGATTCTGTAGCTCGCTATAAGCGAGTCCTGTGTGCCTGAATTGAACTGGTTTTGTGCTTGAGAATTGCTAAAATCATCAGAGAATGTATTTGCCATTTTTTCCGCCATATCTGCGTCACGACGAGGCACTGGTGAAGAAGAAGGGCGTGCTCTTCGTGGGTGTACACTCACTCAGTGGCGCGAAAATGATGGCCGACCACTCTAAATGGTACTGCAATGTAAGATCGTGCCCCACAGCTCTTCAGTTCCGCCTCCTCATCCTCCTCAGTGTGCGGAAACTAACACGAAGGTCCCGCCTCCCTACAAAAGAGGGGCCCTCTCCAGATGCTAATGACACATGTGACTTGGCAGAGATGGCTAATTGACACGAGCAGAAGTGGGAAGGGATGGAGCAGTCAGAGCTCTCCCCCCACGGAAGCGACCCGATCGCCACGGAACCACCGTTGGGCACCCGGCCTGGAAACCCTCCTACGCTGCAAGAAGCGGAGGATACCCTAAGAGGCCTGGCCCGGCACCGGGAGGAGGTCGCCAGGATGGAAGCCAGCTGGCGTGCCCTAAAACTAAACTTGGAGCGGCGCCAATCCCTCTTACCTGAAGTGTCTGTACCGGAAGGTGAGGCACCCGTTCTAGTAGAGGAGTCCGTGCGGGCATCCCAGCCCTTGCAATGTGATCCGGTTGACGTTGTCGCAGTGGAGGCACCCGTTCCTGCAAAAAACTCTGCACCGGCAGCACCCCAGATCCCGCTGTCTGCCCCCGTCGCTGAGACAGAAGAAGCGACACCCGTCCTCATGGAGGAGGCCGCGCAGGCACCAGAGGTCTACCTGTCTGTACCGGAGCCCCGACTGTCATCTGTTCCAGAGCCGGCTGCTTCCTCCGCAGGTGAGCGCCGCCAGGACTGTCGGGCGCCATGGAGAGCTGCCGCAAACCGGACATCGTAAGCTGCAGTTTGATGGTGGAGACATGGAGATGCTGGTGGAGGAGAATTACAACCGGCGTCAGGAGGAACAGTGGAGACGTTGGGAGCGGGAAGCAGAGCGACAAAGGGAGCAGCGAGAATCCCAAAAGCTTCGGCAACGTAACCTGGAGAAGGACCGGGCAGATAAGGACCGGATGAGAAAAGATAAAGGAACCCTGTGGGAGCCGTGGCGTAAGGGTGCAGTACGGAGCTTTAAATTGAAAGGTGGTGGGGGCTTCATCCAGGAGCCTGGACTTTATTTAGAAGTGTTTGTGACCCGGCGGGACGTGGAGACTCACCTCCCAGAAGGACACCCGGGGAGGGACCTGTTGCCAGGAGACTTGGTGACTTACACCCGACACTGGGGTTACAATGGATGGTACGCTCTAAATGTTACCAGGTGCGACCCCTACTCTCCAGAGTGTCAGGAACCTGTGAGACCCTCAGAGCCTTCAGCCTCCAACATCCAGGCCTCTGCACAAGTGCCCACCCCACGCCGTAAATCTCCCCAGCCTCCCTCAGTGGTCTCCTCAGCAGCCCCAGCTATGGACATGATAACTATAGCTGGCCCGTACCCGGCGCCTGTTAGGCCCCCTGGGGTTCGTTCAGTCCGGGACATAGGGCTCCAGACCCGGAGGGAGATGAAAGAGGTGGCCACACAGACACAGATAGCGGGTCACGACTTGACTGTACAGGCCACATGACGTCATCAGGTCCTGGTGGTCCTTGGTGTCTCGGATGTTTGGAAAGCATCAGAAGAGTACCAGGTGGTACCTGGAACACCCCTGCCAAAGAATTATAAATAACCCGGACAGGGTCCCTGTATGTAAATAGTTAAATTGTTGATGTTCCCGGACGGGTGAATGTTCATAAAAAAAATTTTTAATTTAATAAAAAACACAACACAGTTTTCATTACTTTTATTACAGTCTCATCCTGCGACGCCATCGATCTCCTGTAAAAAATGAAAAAAAAAAAAAACAGCAGTACACCACCTGTCCGACGCAGTCCATAGTAACGAGTGTCCCACGACGATCCAGCTCTGCTACATCAGAATGACAGGCAGAGCCTGTCATCCCGGCGCAGCACAGCTGATTACCTGCTTCCCCGGCGGTGACGTCATCGGACTGGTTTAGGCCGGGATTACCCTGCAGTCACTGCAGTTATCGCGAAAAAACTGCATGTGACCGCCAGGGAGAAGATAATGGCGGCCATCAAGCAGTCCAGGACGTGACCGCCGGAGATCTTCTGCCAGGTAAGTGCCGCTGACTCCTGACAGACCCGACCGACGGACACTCACAGTGACAGTGACAAATCCGATTCCGGTATCCGATATAACGAAAATATCGGTACTCGGAATCGAAAGCCCGATACAGCTAATATCGGCCGATACCCGATATTTGCAGTATCGTATCGCTCAACACTACTTATCTTACTTGTTTGAAAAATATTTAGACTTGAGAGTCCTCAGTGGTTGATACCTTTTAATGGCTAACTGAAAAGATGGTAACAAATTGCAAGCCTTCGAGACTACTCAGGTCTCTTCATCAGGCAAAGACTAAAACAAAAACTGAAGAATCACATATTTATATATACAACAGGACACAGGAATAGTGCAATAGGTAAGACAAGTGACGTGAAGCAGAACTGTCATTATGGCAGAGGGATGAACATAAATATTGGAACAGTTCATAGATAAGGAGAGAAAGTTTTATTGCCCTCTGATTGGGGTCTGGTGTTGTGTTTTGATGCCCCTAGAAGGTCAGAGACGCAGATTCCTTAATTGATATAGAATGACATGAATCCGTGTGATATATTCATTCCAGCACTAAGAGTGTCAAAGGTCATCATAAGTTTGTATTCCCAAACCTTTCTATCTTTCTCAGATTTGAAGTTAGATTTTAATACCAGTAATTCCATATCCATCATGCTATGACCGGGCATACAAAAGTGTTTTGCCACAGGTAAATCCATTCTTTTTTCTCTTATTGTGTGGCGATGAGAATTCATCCTTGTCTCCCCCACATACAGACCCCCAGTTGGACATTTAGTACATATAATTAGGTACACCACATTAGATGTGATGCAGCTGAAAGTACCTGGGATCTTGTAGTCCTGATGGGAGTTGGGGATCTTTATCTTGTCCGTGGTCATTATAGATGCACAGGTTTTACACTTCTTCTTGTTGCAAGGAAAGGTTCCTGCAGCTGTTGGGGAGGACAGGGAGCTTCTGACAATGATGCTTCTTAGATTTGGGGGCTGCCTAAAACATAGTAGTGGGGGGTCTGGAAATATGGATTGTAATCGGGCATCTTTTTGTAGTAAAGGTTGTAGTTTCCGTGCAGCTCCCCTTAGCATCTCCAGATTTGGATTGTAGGTGACCACTAGAGGCACCCGGTTATTTTCTTCTTTAGTTTTGTAATGTAGCAGGTGATTCCTTGATATTCTGGTGGCTCTTGTAATTTTGTTTTCAATTGTTCTTGGATGGTAGCCCTGGTTCAAAAAAGTCTTTCTGAGGCGACCAAGGTGTTCATCTCTATCCATGGGGTTGGAACACATACGGTTGTTCTGATGGCTTGGCTGTAGACAATAGAGTTTTTATGTGTTTTGGATGGAAACTGTCCCATTTAAGGTATGTTGGATGGTCGATTGGCTTCTGATACAGGGATGTCTCTATTTCATTGTTCTTTAGCTTACTTGTTTGGAGAGACTTGCACTGAAGAATTCTTCTGCATTCACCAGAGTTTTGCTGAGCATTCCAGTGTCCTGGGTATCTGGTATTCTTGGGTGTCCTGGGATCTGTGGTGTCTGGATTCTCTGTATCTGGGTACGCTGTATCTGGGTGCCTGGGTCTGGGTGTCTGGGTCTGGGTGTCTGGGATTCTTGGTGTCCTGTGTCTGGGCCCATAACCTGTCTGCACAGCTTCTGAATCCACACCTTTGCAGAGGAAACTTCACAGAGCAAGTTGCATGGGATAACAAGAGTTTACTTCTCTGAACATGAGGTGAAGGAATAATGCACAGACATTACAGCATTGCATCAGCAAACATGAACAAAACGAAAGTGAAACTAACAAGAGACTAATTCTTATACAATACATTAAAGAAGGAAACGTTACACAACATCGCCATCTACTGTCAGGTCAGCATAAAGTCCTCCCTCACACATATATAATAAGTTCTGATCTGTTGCATATGACAACAACTGTCTGTATGATTCCCAAATCATGGACATGACACTGCCTGTCTGAAATCTTTAGATTTCATGATGATTCCATTTTGACATGATGTTTTCTAATGATGTCCACCGCCGATCTTGGAGTGATAAAAGATTAAAAAACTCACAAACATGCAATAATAATAAACTATAACAGTTATAATACAAGACGAGGAGAGTCACTTCACCCACTGGAGAACATTTGGTGCTGCAACAGCTGGTAAAGATTAGAAAAGATAAATCCAGCTTCCAGGAACATCCATTTTAAAATCCAAATTTAGTTTATTAGAAAAATATTTTTTAAAAAGTTGCAACTACATAACAATTGTAAAAGCAGACGCTTTTCAGACACAACCGTCTTTAGTCATTGCATACCAGTAAATGAATGGATCGGCTTTATATGTCCTGTTTCCAATAATCATAGGACAATAATGAATCAACACACACTAATGCAAGGTATTGTTCATAGGTGAGCAATTTAACAATTTTATAGGAAAACCCAATGTTGTATTAATTATATTACTGACCATATTCAAATGTTATGATGACTTACATCTTGGCTAAGATATAAACCTGGTTTGTAATGTAAAGATCCACCACGATTCACAAGTCAGCAATTCTCTCCTGTGCTCTCTCCACCTCTAGTTATTTTTTAACTCTTTCTATGCCTTTAATGCGGCATGAGATGGTATCACCATTATGTTGTTCTGAGAATCCTTTAGATACCACAGAGCATTTTATTACAATTTTTTTGCCACATCTGATAGATGTCTACTAAAGCAGACTTTTAGTAGTCCCATAGTGAAGTCGACATCTTGTAGGCTGCATGTAACACAAGTGATTAAATAGACTACAAAAGTCGTATCACAATTGATCATAGAATCATAGAATGGTAGAGTTGGAAGGGACCTCCTGGGTTATCTGGTTCAACCCCCTGCTCAATGAGGGATTCACTAAATCATACCTGACAGATGTCTGTCCAGCCTCTGTTTGAAGACTTCCATTGAAGGAGAACTCACCACCTCTCGTGGCAGCCTGTTCCACTCATTGATCACCGTAACTGTCAAAAAGTTTTTTTTCTAATATCTAATCTGTGTCTTCTCCCTTTCAGTTTCATTCCATTGCTTCTAGTGTTTCCATGAGCAAATGAGAATTTAGATGATTCTTCTACAATGTGACAGCCTTTGAGATATTTGTAGACAGCTATTAAGTTTCCTCTCAGTCTTCTTTTTTGCAAATTACTCCTTCCCAAATCCTGTAACCGTTCCTCATAGGACATGGTTTGCAGACCGGTCACCATTCTGGTTGCTCTTCTCTGAACTTGCTCCAGTTTGTTGATGTATTTTTTAAAATGTGGTGCCCAAAACTCGACACAGTATTCCAGATGAGGTGTGACCAAAGAGGAGTAGAGGGCAATAATGACCTCACGTGATCTAGACTGTATGCTTCTGTTAATACATTCCAGAATTGTAGTTGCCTTTTTTGCTGCTGCATCACACTGTTGACTCATGTTCAGTCTGTGATCTATTAGTATACCCAAGTCATTTTCACATGTGCTTTTGCTTAACCCTATTCCTCCTATTCTGTATGTTTTTTTTTCATTTTTATTGCCCAGATGTAGTACTTTGCATTTTTCCTGTCAAATACCATTTTGCTAGTTGCTGCCCACTGCTCCAGTTGATTTTTATCTTTTTGCACCCTCTCTCTTCTCTAGTATTAGCTATCTCTCCGAGCTTTGTGTCATCAGCAAATTTAATCAGTTTACCCTCAATTCCTTCATCTAAATCATTGATAAAGATGTTGAACAATACAGGGCCCAAAACAGAGCCTAGTGGTACCCCACTTGAGACATTCTTCCAACTGGATGTGCAGCCATTTACTGACTACTCTTTGGGTCCGATCACTAAGCCAGTTATAAATCCACCTAACAGTTGCCTTGTACATTCCATACTTAGTCATTTTTACAATAAGGATGGTTTGAGATACTTTGTCAAATGCTTTTCTGAAGTCAAGATATACTATATATATAGCATTTCCCTGATCCACCCAGTTAGTGATTCTGTCATAGAAGGAAATTAAGTTAGTCTGACATGACTTATTAGTTACAAACCCATGCTGACTTTTGTTAATCACTTCATTCTAATCCAGGTAGTTACATGCATGTTGTTTAATACTTTGTTCAAAGATCTTTCCTGGTAAAGAAGTCAGACCCACTGGCCTATAGTTCCCTGGGTCCACCTTCTTGATATAAGACTTGATATTGAGAGTAGTGTATGTAGTTAGTGAGTCTGATTAACATGATTGCCACATGTGCAAATATTATTGTCACAAGGAAAACATTCTTTATTATCTAACCAGGTATGATTGTTACTATGTTTATTGCTAAGATATAAACTCGGAGACAGAAAATTACCCAAAGTGTGTGCGTTTGCTACAAAATTAATAGGACTATTGAGTACATGTCTCAATTTTTGGACTAGATGTAGCATTGGTAAGTGTATTTTATTATATGAGTAATTTCATAGAACTGTGGACTATAAGTGGAACTAAAATAAATTTGATTGTCTATCTTATTTTTAGGGGAATTTTTTTGTAAGCTTGCCATTTCTATCAATATCCTGTATGATGTAATTCCCCCCATTAATCATCCAGTATGTGTATTTTCGTGTTACTAATTTGTCTGTCATAACCTGTGATTCCTTAACAAAATGTGGCCTTAAAGTAGTATTGCATTTTGATCTAAACAAATTCAGCGACTGGGATATATTTTACCCCTTTTCTTTCAAGGGTGATTTGCACGTTAATGACCAGGCCAATTTTTACAATTCTGACCACTGTCCCTTTATGAGGTAATAACTTTGGAACGCTTCAACGGATCCCGATGATTCTGAGATTGTTTATTGTGACATATTGTACTTCATAACAGTGGTAAATTTTCTTTGATATGACTTCCGTTTATTTGTGAAAAAACTAATTTGGTGAAAATTTTGAAAATTTAGCAATTTTCCAAATTTGAATTTTCATGCCCTTAAATCACAGAGATATGTCACACAAAATACTTAATAAGTAACATTTCCCACATATCTACTTTACATCAGCACAATTTTGGAACCAACATTTTTTTTTTAGAAAGCTAAAAGGGTTAAAATTTGACCAGCGATTTCTCATTTTTACAACACCATTATTTTTAGAGACCACATCACATTTGAAGTCACTTTGAGGGGTCTATATGATAGAAGATACCCAAAAGTGACACCATTCTAAAAACTGCACCCCTCAAGGTGCTCAAAACCACATTCAAGAAGTTTATTAACTTCAGGTGCTTCACAGGAATTTTGGAATGTGACTGGAAGACTGGAATGTGGAAAAAAATAACATTTAACTTGTTTTTCCCAAAAAAATTACCATATGTACTAGAGTATAAGCCGACCGGAGTATAAGCCGAGGCACCTAATTTTTCCACGGAAAACTGGGTAAGCTTATTGACTCGAGTATAAGCCGGGTATGTATTGTCCCCTCATCCCTGTCCTGCTCTGTGTGGCTCTCCCATCCCATCCTTCCTTGTATGGCTTGGCTCCCCCATCCCATCCTTGTATACATTGCTCGGCTCCCCCGTCCCATCCTTCTATACATTACTCAGCTCCACCCAGTCCCATCCTTCTATGTATGGCTCGGCTCTCCACTCTCCTCCATCCTCCTCCGTGTTCCCCCATCCTCCTCTGTGTTACCTCCTCCTCCTCTGCACTCCCTCGTACTCCATCATGCTCCCTCATCCTCCTCTGTGCTCCCCATTGCTCCCCCATCCTCCTCTGTGCTCCCCCGTGCTCCCCTGTCTTCCTCCATGCTCCCCCATCCTCCTCCGTGCTCCCCCATCCTCCTCTGTGCTCCCCTGTCATATTCACCCTCCCCGTGCCATCGCCGAACGTCCCTGCGTCTCAATTGTCCCCGCTTCCTGCAGCTCTCATGTGCTGAGGGTCACTTGGTACCGCTCATTAAGGTAATGAATATGCACTTCACGCCTATTGGAGTGGAGACGCGTGCATATTCATTACCTTAATGAGTGGTACCATGTGACGGCTCAGAACAGGAGAGCTGCAGGAAGCCTCGACAATGGAGATGCAGGGATCTTCAGCGATGGCACGGGGAGGGTGAGTATGATATCACAGCCGACGGCTCCTGCTGCTCCCCTCCCCCGCTGGCTTTCTGCACAATGACTCACATATAAGCCGAGGGGGGCATTTTTAGCACAAAAAAATGTGCTGAAAATCTCAGCTGATACACGAATATATATGGTACCTCAGATCCAATTTATTTATTTTGACAAGGTTAACAGGAAAGAATGGGCAAGAAAATTTGTTGTGCAATTTCTCCTGGGTACGCCGATACCCCGTATAACGGCTCATTCCCACTTGCGATTAAACCGGACTAATGCAATCTGATAAAAAATTGGATTGAATTCGGACCAATGTTATTCTATGATTGTGTCTTCATCTGCGTTTTTTTTCAGCTTGGATCGGATCACAGTTGGACTGAAAAAAAATTGCAGCATGCTGCGATTGTAATTGGTATTTGGATCGCATCCCGCAATCGAAGTTAATGGGTGCAAAAAAAAAAAATTGCGAGTGCTGTCCGATTTTAACGCACCTGTGTCCTTTGAAAAGCCGGCAATTCATGTGCGGTGTACAGTAAAATCATATTGACAGGTAAGAAAATAATAGATATATATACATAGAATATATATATACAGTACAGACCAAAAGTTTGGACACACCTTCTCATTCAAAGATTTTTCTGTATTTTCATGACTATGAAAATTGTAGAATCACACTGAAGGCATCAAAACTATGAATTAACACATGTGGAATTATATATTTAACAAAAAAGTGTGTAACAACTGAAATTATGTCTTATATTCTAGGTTCTTCAAAGTAGCCACCTTTTGCTTTGATGACTGCTTTGCACACTCTTGGCATTCTCTTGATGAGCTTCAAGAGGTAGTCACCGGGAATGGTTTTCACTTCACAGGTGTGCCCTGTCAGGTTTAATAAGTGGGATTTCTGGCCTTATAAATGCGGTTGGGACCATCAGTTGTGTTATGCAGAAGTCTGGTGGATACACAGCTGATAGTCCTACTGAATAGACTGTTAGAATTTGTATTATGGCAACAAAATAGCAGCTAAGTAAAGAAAAACGAGTGGCCATCATTACTTTAAGAAATGAAGGTCAGTCAGTCCGAAAAATTGGGAAAACTTTGAAAGTGTCCCCAAGTGCAGTTGCAAAAACCATCAAGCGCTACAAAGAAACTGGCTCACATGAGGACCGCCCCAGGAAACAAAGACCAAGAGTCACCTCTGCTTCTGAGAATAAGTTTATCCGAGTCAACAGCCTCAGAAATCGCAGGTTTACAGCAGCTCAAATTAGAGACCAGGTCAATGTTACACAGAGTACTAGCAACATATATAATCCCAAGTTTTTGAAACTAAAGCAACCCAGATAGTACATTAGTAAATACCACATCTGGCTACACTATGCCAGCTCAAAGAAGGCTGAAATTTAGGAGAACAAAGAGCTAAACAGCATTTTAATGTATCAAAAAGTACAAACTTTATTTAGTAATAAATATTACATATCAAAGAATTATGCAAATACGAGCATATACATAAAGTGACAATACAAGGAAGTAACTCCTCACATTGATTTCAGATGCCTCGAAAAAACTTTATACAATCAGAAGTTATGCCAGCGGTCAATATAATGATATGACTGACCGCTAGTACACATTGATAATAGGTACATCATATGTAAGGCATCATTGTTGTAATCATGTGTTCATAGATATGTCTCACAGTGGCAAGCAAATGGTCTAAATGGCTAACGAAGTCGCAAGTAACGCCAGTAATAAATCATTAGATAGTTATCCAGCAGCACGACGCTGGTGAGAAGTAGCAAGCATGATTAATCAAACACAGATTGCACATGTATAAAGATAAATGTCAATGTGCATGGATATACCTCACAGTGGCAAGCAAGCAACTAATCTTAAATGGCTAAAGAAGTCACAAATAACGCCAGTAATAAATCATTAGATAGTTGTCCAGCAGCACAACGCTAGTGAGAAGTAGCAAGCATGATTAATCAAATACAAATTGCACATGTATAGAGATAAATGTCAATTAGTAGAAACGATAGTCATATGCAAAAAAAATTTTTTTATCTTTTTTTCTCACCAGGTAAAAGAGGGAGGTAGGAGAAACCAATGTAGGGGGATGATAGCGCCCCGACGCGCGTTTCGCAACAGCAGCGTGTTGCTTCCTCAAGGGGATGTATCAATTGCTGCAGAAGGACCTTTAAAAACCGCCCGGAATTGTATCACATGGCAGGGAAGGACCAATGGTATTGTAAAAAATCTGCGCATGCGCAGTAGGAATAAAAGGACCTGCGGCTCAGAAAGAGTATTTCATGACATCAGCGCTTGCGTCGTTAATGGCAAAACTTTATTAGATCAGTGGGAGTGTCCAACTCATGATAGGAAAAAGGCATGGTTACCATGGTGTCCACATATGATCAAAATGAATTTAGAGACATGTAATTCTCAAAAATATTGCGCAATATTAACGTTTATATGGGGGAAGATAAAAATTCCTGAAATGGGTTGAAACAATCCCATTGTCAGCCACACGCGCATGCATAGAAAGAAAAAATAAAATATTTAGGTCCTTGAAAACCATGAGGATGTCTTTATATATATGAAGTATGTGGTGAAGTGGTGAAGTATAATGGCGCATGCGCCCCAGATCCCAAACAGCCCCAGGCGACAAGATAGACGTCAAGGAGACATCTCCCCAACGATCAGATACCGAGGGATATGAGGCGATGCGCACCATCACCACTCCACAACACATTATAGGGAGCATATTAAAAATATAATGAGTTATAATGTAAGCATCACTATAAAGATTATACATATTTTATTTAGAGGAAAAAGAGACTTTCTTAAATTAAATCCTCAAGTTGAAATTAATCAAATGCCGCATCAAACAATATATATATGTGAATACACTCAAGGCAGATGTAAGCGTGTCAAAAAGCGAAATAGTATGAATAAGCATTAGTCATTAAAAGAACAATATATTTCATTTAGGAAAAGTATAATCAAGTTAAGTCATATCAATATGACATGGAAATGCCCGAGTATGAGTACACATAAATACATTTATGGATTCAAAAGGAGACACAATAAAGGTCTTCATCTGTGTCTTCATGGTGAGTTTGATGATGTAGAGGAATAAATTCGGATTCAATTACAATCCCTGGTAGTCCAGATAAAGGTCAAATGCAACAATATGGTCACTTAATAGAAAAAATAAAAGAAAATTAAAAACCAAAGAATAAAAGCACGATAACACAAACATCGCCCTACATAAAATGTGAGGTGAATACGGAGGAATGTCCGAAGAGGAAGAATTATTTGAAAATGAAAAGAGCCATGAGTGTCTGAAGTTCACGTAGAGACATGCAGAGCTACAGAAATGGAGCGAAACTCAAGGATTCATTAAGGCCCATGGGAGTGACCGTATCCAAAAGAACGATCCAACGTGTTTCCATTTGAGCCAGGAGTTTTTTATGGTTCCCACCCCTTATTCCCAAATGGAGAACATCAATTCCCCTGATTTTGAGTAATCCGGCATCACAATTGCGATGTAATAGAAAATGTCGGGGGATCGTTTTAAGATCAGCTGTATCAGTCACAGACTTGGCCGCGCCAATGTCTCGCACATGCTCCCGCCCTCTGATGCGTAGCTCTCTAGTAGTAAGACCGACGTATATCTTGGGGCACGGGCATGTTGCATAATATATCATGTTATTTGTGCCGCAAGATATACGTCGTCTGATGGCAAAGTTCTTTTTTCCATCAGCTGAGGCGAAAGATGAGCAGCGCAAGACATTGGTGCAGGCCAACCTCCATTACTAACCTCGGGGCTTGATGTCACAAAGGTGACATCAACCCCCAACTATTACCCCACTTGCCACCGCTACAGGGCAAATGGTAAGAGCAAGGCTATGTGCCAGAATTGGCCTATCTTAGAGATGTGCCTTCTCTGGGGCGCCCGAGAGCTGATGTTTTTAGTGGGGGGGCCAGTATCCATGGCCCCTTCCTATGCTATTAATATCAGCCCGCAGCTGTCAGCATAGCCATTGCAGGCTATTAATTACAAGGGGACCCTACGCCATTTTTTTCAGATAAATAATCTTTTATTAAATACTAGAGATGAGCCAGCAGTAAAATGCTCAGGTGCTCGTTGCTCGGGTCGAGTAAATTGGAATGATCGGTTGCTCGACCTGAGCAACGAGCCCAATGTAAGTCTATGGGAAACCTGAGCTTTTTTGCCTCGACCCCCCCCGTAGGTCTCTTTAGGGAATCAAAACGTCATAAATCTATGGGATCAGTGCTCAAATGACATGGGAACATCATGGGGAATACCCCTGGAAGCATTTCTGACTCGTAGGTCACTGCTGTGAACGATTTTGTCAGAGTATTATGCCACTTTTACAGGAGCACACTAAAACATACAAAAACGAAACTAAAATGAATTTTCCTGGGAAATATGTTAAGGAACATCCTTTCCAGGGTAATGATTTGTATGTAAGGCAAAACAAATAACCCAAAAAAAATGTACCTCCACCACTTGGGCTATGTTCACTCATGCGTTTTTCAAATTTAGCATTGATTTCAACCAATACAAATGCATTCACTGGGAAATGTCATTTTAACATTTAACAACCTTAGCTGGCCTTTTTTTTACTCCCATACAGTCTGCCCATGAAGTGAATGAAAGGCCTGCCCTGCCATAAACTTACACGCACCCAATAACACTTGGAACAGACGTCCAGGATGGCCACATGATACCAAAGTTCCCATTATTATAGAAATTTTGTACTGCCACACTGTTTGCCTATGCACTGAATGCAAGGCTCGCCTTGCCACAAACTTGCATGCACCCCAATAACCCTTTGAACCGATGTAGTGGATGGCCAGATGAAACCAAAGTTCCCATTATGCTTATTTTTTTTTTACTCCCATGCATTTTGCCCATGAAGTGAATAAAAGTCCTGCCCTGCCACAAACTTACACGCACACCAATAACACTTTGAACCGACGTACTGGATGGCCACATGAAACCAAAATTTCCATTATTAAAATTTGGTTGTCCCATACTGTTTGCCCATGCATGTAATGCAAGGCCTGGCCTTCCGCAAAGTTACACGTACCCCTATAACCCTTTGCACTGACGTATTGGATGGCCACATGAAACCAAACTTCCCATTATTAGGAAGTTGGTACTACCATACTGTTTGACTATGCAGTGAATTGTGTTAAGCCTGAAGAACCTGCATCGGACAATTGCAGTGCTTTTGGATGAAGAAACTGCAGTGGAGAATTGCAGTGTTGAGGATGAAGAGCCAGCAGTGGAGAATTCCAGTGGTGAGCCTGAAGAACCTGTAGTGGAGAATTGCAGTGTTGATGCTGAAGAACCTGCTTGGGTGAATTGCAGTGGTGTGGCTAAAGAACACCTGGCAGTGGAGAATTGAGGTGTTGAGTCTGAAGAAACTGCAGTGGAGAATTGCATTGTTGAGGATGAAGACCCTGCATTGGAGAATTTTAATGTTGAAGCTGAAGAACCTGCAGTGCAGAATCTCAGTGTTGAGGATGAAGACACAAAAGTTAAGAATTGCATTGTTGAAGGAGCTGACCAACCCCTACAGTTCCCATTATTATGAACTGGGTTTCCCATACTGTTTGGCTATGTAGTGAATGCAAGGCCTGCCCAAATTTGCACGCATCACAATCTCCTTTAGAAGAAACGTGAAGGAGGGCCTCATAAAAATTTTTTGCCATTACAAAGGAGCGGGTCTCCTATACTTGTGATTAGTGATAAACGAGCACTAAAATGCCCGGGTGCTCGTTGTTCGGGTCCAACAAATTAGAATAATTGGGTACTCGACTCGAGCAACAAGCCCAATGTAAGTCTATGGGAAAACCAAGCATTTTTGCCGCGATCGCCCCGGGGGTCCTTTTAAAGTCTAAAAATGTCTGAAAATTATGGAACCAGTGCACAAATGACACGGGAATATCATGGGGAATGCCCCTGGAAGCATTTCTGACTCCCAAGTAACAGCTGTGAAAAATGTTGTCAGAGCGTTACGCCATTTTTACAGGCGCACAAAAAAACAAAACAAAACCAAAATAGATTTTCCTAGGAAATATGTTAAGTAACATCCTTTCCAGGGTAATGACTATTATGTAAGGCAAATTTATTAACCGAAAACAAAAATATTCCTCCACCACTTGGGTTATGTTCACACTTACAGTTTTTCATGCATTTTTTAACTTTAGCATTGCTTTCAACCAATACAAATGCATTCACTGGGAAATGTCATTTTAACATTTTAACAACCTTAGCTGGCCATGTGGTGTGTGACACATCATCAGATGCATCCTGCTTCATTTATGAAGGAAGGACTCTAAAAGTCTCAAAGCCTAGGCATCAGGCGGCATTAATCTTCTCAAAGGGCCATCAGCTGGCTATGCTTTGTTTTTCCCATTATTAAACAGTGTGTCTCCTATACTGTTAATGCCTATGCAGTGAGTGGCTGGGCTGCCAAGAATTAGGACGCACCCCCATACCCCTTTGACAAAACGTACAGGAGGGCCTCATGAAAAAGTGTTCCAATTGTAAGAAAATGGGTCTCTCATAGTGTTAGCCTATGCATTGAATGCAAGGCCTACCCTGCACCAAAGTAACACGCACCACAATAACACTTGGAACAGACGTCCTGGATGGCCACATGAAACCAAAGTTCCCATTTTTTCCATTTGGTACTGCCATACTGTTAGCCTAGGCATTTAATGCAAGGCCTGCCTTGCATCATAGTAACATGTACCCCAATAAGCCTTTGAACCCACATCCTGGATGGCAACATGAAAACCAAGTTCACATTTTTTGCATTTGGTACTGCCATACTGTTTGCTTATGCATTGAATGCAAGGACTTCCGTGCACTAAAGTTTCATGCACCCCAATGAGCCTCTGAACCCACGTACTGGATGGCCACATGAAAACCAAGTTCACATTATTCGTTTGGTACTCCCATACCGTTTGCTTATGCATTGAATGCAAGGCCTGCCCTGCACCAAAGTAACACGCACCACAATAACATTTGGAACAGACTTCCTAGATGGCCACATGAAATGAAAGGTTCCAATTTTTTCCATTTGGTTCTGCCATACTGTTAGCCTAGGCATTGAATGCAAGGTCTGCCCTGCACCAAAGTAACACGTACCTCACTAAGCCTTTGAACCCATGTCCTGGATGTCCACATGAAAACCAAGTTCACATTTTTTGAATTTGGTACAGCCCTACTGTTTACTTATGTATTGAATGCAAGGCCTGCCCTGCACCAAAGTAACATGCACCCCAATAAGCCTCTGAACCCATGTACTAGATGGCAACATGAAAACCAAGTTCACATTATTCATTTGGTACTCCAATACTGTTTGCCTATGCATTGAATGCAAGGTCTGCCCTGCACCAAAGTAACACGAATCCCAATAAGCCTTTGAATCCACGTACTGGATGGCCACATGAAAACCAAGTTCACATTTTTTTGCATTTTGTACTGTCAGACTGTTTGCTTATACATTGAATGCAAAGCCTGCCCTGCACCAAAGTAACACACACCCCAAAAAGCCTTTGAACCCACATACTGGATGGCCACCTGAAAGCATTGTTCCTATTAATTTGGTACTCCCATATTGTTTGGCTACGCAGTGAATTGTTGAGCCTGAAGAACCAGCATTGGAGAATGTCAGTGTTGAGGATTAAGACCCGGCAGTGTAGAATGTCAGTGTTGAGTCTGGAAAACCTGCAGTAGATAATTTCATTGTTGTTGCAGAAGAACCTGCATTGGACAATTGCAATGTTGAGGCTAAAGACCCAGCAGTGGAGCATTGCAGGTTTAAGGCTAAAGACCCTGCAGTGTAGCATTGCAGTGTTAAGGCTGAAGAACCTTTATGGTAGCATTGCAGTGTTGAGGAATAACACACAGCAGTGGAACATTTCATTGTTGAGCCAAAAGAACCTGCAGTGGACATTTGCAGTGTTGAGGCTGAAGACCCGGCAGTGGACAATTGCAGTTTTTATTATTATTATTATTATTATTATACATTTATATAGCGCCATTTATTCCATGGCGCTTTACATATGAAAAGGGAAAAATATAGACAGGTACAATAAACATGTGCTAGACAAGGGACACACAAGTACAGAAGGAGAGAGAACCCTGCCCGCGAGGGCTCACAGTCTACAGGGATGGGTGAGAATACACTAGGAGAGGGTAGAGCTGGTCGTGCGATGGTTCAGTACACTGGGGATCATTGCAGGTTGTAGGCTTGTCGGAACAGGTGGATCTTCAGGTTTTTCTTGAAAGTCTCCATTGTTGGTGAAAGTCTGATGTTTTGCGGCAGGGAGTTCCAGAGTATGGGGGAAGCCCGGGAGAAGTCTTGTATGCGGTTGTGGGAAGAAGAGATGAGGGGGGAGTCGAGAAGGAGATCTTGAGAGGATCGAAGGTTGCGTGTGGGTAAGTAGCGGGAGACCATGTCACAGATGTATGGAGGAGACAGGTTGTGGATGGCTTTGTATGTCATGGTTAAGGTTTTGAACTGGAGCCTCTGGGCAATAGGAAGCCAGTGAAGGGCCTGGCATAGTGGGGAGGCTGGGGAATAGCGGGAGACAGGTGGATTAGTCGTGCAGCAGAGGCTAAAGACCCGGCAGTGGACAATTGTAGTGTTGTGGATAAAGACCCAGTAGTATAGCATTACAGTGTTGAGGCTGAGGAACCCTTATGGTAGCATTGCAGTGTTGAGGAAGAACACCCGGCAGTGGAACATTTCAATATTGAGCCAAAAGAACCCTGCAGTGGAGTATTGTAGTGTTGCGGATGAACACACATCAGTGGAACATTGCAATGTTGAGTCTGAAGACCCTGCATTGTAGCATTGCAGTGTTGAGGCTGAAGAACTCACAGTGAAGAATTGCATTGTTGAAGATGAACAACCAACAAAGATCACATTATTAGGAAGTGGGTCTCCCATACTGTTTGCCTATGCAATGAATGCAAGGCCTGTCCCAAATTTGGATGCACCCAAATATCACTTGGAAGAGATGTGGAGGAAGTCCTCCTAAAAATCTGTTTCCATTACAAAGGAGCGGGTCTCTTATACTTGAAATGCCCATACAGTAATTGCATAGGCTGACAAACAATTCCCCCTCAATTACTGTCTCAACATTTTTGTTATGGGCATAAACACCCTTCAAAAAAATTATGTGGCTGTTGCATCACGGAACACATTCACCCTGGTGATCTAATCGTGTTGGAAGAGACGTGGAGTATGGCCTACGAAAAATATCTTTCCAGTTTAAAGGAGCGGGTCTCCTATACTTGAAATGCCCATACACTAAGTGTATAGGCTGACAAACATTTTCCCCTTGGTGGTACACATCAACATAATATGTAAACATTTTTTTTAAGGGCATCAAAAACACCCTTTAACACAAAAGCGTGGCTGTTGCATCATGGACCATAGTCACCATGGTAAAATAGTGGTGCTGGATGATGAAGATGAGGAGAAGCAGGAGAACAACAGCAAATAGGCGAAATCAGGAATCTTATACCCATGTGTGGGTGTGAAGAGGTGCATGGTAATAGAGTTCCCAAAAAAAGACACTGAATTACAGTTTATGTTTCGCTGCTATCATTCAGTGGTGTACAGAAGTCAGGCCCAATCCAGCCCTTGTTCATTTTTCTAAGAGTCAGCCTGTCAGCATTTTCAGTTGACAGGCAGATGCGCTTATCAGTTAGAATTCCACCAGCCGCACTAATACCCGCTCTGACAAAACGCTAGTGGCAGGGCAGGCCAGGACCTCAAAGGTGTACAGAGCCAGTTCATGCCACGTGTCCAGCTTGGATACCCAATAATTATAAGGCAAGAGGAATCACAGAAGACTTTGGGACTGTCAGCAATGTACTCCCTTAGCATCTTCCAAAACTTGACACTCCTTGTGAGAGTATACCGCGCCTCAGGATCTGTGCGATGGGAGGGTCAGAGAAAATTCTTCCAGAACTTTGCCAGTGTTACCCTGCCTCTGCTGGATTGGAGTTGTGTCTCTCACCTGTACTCCTTGGTTGTCCAATGAACTGTGACCTCTGCCGCCAGTGTTTTCTGATGGGATTTTTTTAATAATTACACAACAAGGGCCCTCTGGTACTGCACCATTTTAGTAGACCTGTCTGCCTCTGGAATAAGAGATAGAAAGTTCTCCTTGTAGCGTGGGTCTAGAAGTGTCACAAACCAATAATGACTGACACCCAAAAATTTTGAGAATGCGAGGGTCATGGGAAAGGCAGCTGTTGTGAATACCTTGGAGGTGACTTCTGAGCTGGGGCTCCCTCCGGTGGTTGCTGAGGGTAATGAATTAATTACTGAATGGCCTTCAGCTGGCTCTGAATGGTATGATATAAGTGACCTGAGTTCCCAGCAGCCTTGCCGGTAATCAATTGTTCCTCCTCTGCTCTTGCTTGGAGCACATCTTGTTTTCCTGCTCTCATTCAGAAAAGTGTTTAGGTTTTTTTTTTTTCCTCTTTTGGATTTTCTCTGCTGGTTTGCTGCTTGCAGTGGACTGCAGCCTGGTCCCCTTTTGGGGTCTTGCGCTGCAATTGTGCTCATTGTGTGTTTGCATTTTTGCTTTGTTCCTTTGTCACTTTTTGTTTGCTGTGTTGCTGTGTGTTACACCAGAGATCTGATTTAGGTGGTAGAGATCGTGTGATCTCAGGTTTTTTGTTAATCAAAAGTGTTAGTATTTTTGTCAGGGTCTTTTTTGGGTTGCAGTCAGAATTCTTTCCTATACTTTTCTATCTAGACAGATTGGGCCCCAGTGTTTGCTCATTCTATTTTTTGTCTGTGTCCGTGTTTTCTTCTTGTCTAACCGCCATTACATGTTCGGGGGCTTCCTATTTCTTTGGGGATTCTGCTCCGGGGCAGATAGCATTCATCTTTCTGCCTTTAGGTGTAGCTATCTCTTCGGCTGTGACGAGGCGTCTAGGATCACCATAGGTACGCTCTACGGCTGCTTCTAGTGTGGCAGTTAGTTTACGTTACTGCAATCCAATAGTTTCCAGCCTTTCTGGTGTATTGCTACTTTGGCTATTTTTTGCAGTTTCTCCTCAGCTACCGAAACATAACAGTATTACCTGCCCAACTGAAAATTATATGGTACTCATTGAAGGGAAAAATAGTAAAGAGGAAAAAGTTTGTTACATTTTTTTTCCCTCTATTTCTCTGGGTGCTGAGGAGGAATTTTTCTTTTTCTCAATGGAGCTTGCACAGTTGTCTGGCCGTGTGGAGAAGCTTGCCACTGAGGTTCAGAATATTTCTACCTATCCTGCTAGGTTGCCAGTTGTGGAACCTAAGATCCCCATGCCAGATTTATTTTTGGGGGATTGGTCTAAATTTCTGAATTTCAAAAATAACTGTAAGTTGTTTTTTGCCTTAAAGCCTAAGTCCTCAGCACAGCAGGTTCAAATTGTCATCTCTCTGCTGTGCGGCGACCCTCAGGATTGGGCTTTTTCCCTGACACCTGGGGATCCTGTTTTGAATGATGTTGATGTATTTTTTCAGGCTCTGGGGTTATTGTACGATGAACCTATTGTCACTGATCAAGCTGAAAAGACCCTGTTTGCATTAAATCAGGGTCATGAAGACGCTGAGCTGTACTGTCAGAAATTTCGAAAATGGGCAGTCCTGACCAAATGGAATGATGATGCTTTGGCAGCCCTTTTTCGGAAGGGTCTGTCAGAAAATGTAAAGGACGTTATGGTGGGATTCCCTGTTCCCTCTGGTCTCAATGATTCTATGTCTTTGGCTATTCAAATTGACAGACATTTGTAGGAGGGCAGAGGTATACGTGAGATAGTATTGCCTTGTGAGCCAGCTCCTGAGCCCATGCAGTGTGATGGAGTGACTTCTGGGGCTCAGCGTCATGAGTTTTGCAAGCGCAATGGGTTATGTTTCTAATGTGGTGACGCTTCCCATGCTATTTCCGTCTGCCCTAAGCGGGGAAGACGTTTTGCGCGCTCAGTTGTCTTGGGTAGTGTTCAGACTAAATTTCTGTTGACTGTTACCCTGATTTGCTCCCTGTCCACATTTTCGGCTCAGGCTTTTGTTGATTCAGGAGCAGCTATTAACCTAATGGATTTTGACTTTGCCAAACGTTGTGGGTTTCCCATGATACCCATGCGGAAGTCTATTCCTTTACTCGGCATTGATTCTACCCCTTTGGCGGAGAATAAACCCCAGTTTTCTACTCAGGTGATAATGAGGGTTGAACCAGATCATCAGGAGAGTTGCAAATTTCTGTTGTTGCATAATCTGCATGACATTATTGTACTTGGTTTCCCTTGGTTACAGACTCATAATCCTGTTTTGGATTGGAAATCTGTGTCTGTGACCAGTTGAGATTGCCAATGTGTTAATACTCACACTCCTGTTTTTTCTGCCTCTCCCCAGTCTCAGGAAGTCCCTGACTTTTTGACTGATTTTTCTGATGTGTTTAGTGAAAGTAAATCTGCATCCTTACCTCCTCACAGGAGCTATGATTGCGCTATTGAGTTAGTGCCTGGTGGTAAATTTCCTAAAGGTCGCCTTTATAATTTATCTGTACCTGAACACGATGCTATGCGATCTTATATCAAGGAGTCATTGGAGAAGGGTCATATCAGACCATCCTCCTCACCCTTGGGCGCCGGTTTTTACTTTGTGGCCAAAAAGGATGGTTCATTGAGGCCGTGTATTGATTATCGCCTCCTGAATAAGATCACTGTTAAATATCAATATCCGTTACCTTTGATTTCTGACCTATTTTCCAGAGTGAAAAGTGCTAGTTGGTTTACCAAGCTTGACCTCAGGGGGGCGTATAACCTTATTCGCATTAAGCACGGGGATGAATGGAAGACGGCGTTTAATACCCCAGAGGGGCATTTTGAGTACCTAGTGATGCCTTTTGAGCTCACTAATGCCCCTTCCATCTTCCAATCCTTCAAGAATGATATTTTCAGTGATTTTGTGGATAAATTTCTGATTGTTTTTATTTGGAAGATATCTTGATTTTTTTCAACGACTGGGACTCTCATGTGAAACATGTTCGGACTGTGTTCCAGATTTTGAGAGAGAATGCACTGTATGTGAAGGGATCAAAGTGTCTTTTTGGTGTACAGAAGATCTCATTTCTGGGATTCATTTTGTCTCCGTCTGTTATTGAAATGGACCCGGTCAAGGTTCAGGCCATCTGTGATTGAGTTCAACCTACTTCATTGAAGGCTCTTCAGAGATTTTTGGGTTTTGCCAATTTTTATTGCAAATTTATTGGTAATTTCTCCGGTATTGTTAAACCATTGACTGATTTGACCAAAAAGGGTTCCAATGTGGTGAATTGGCCTCCTGAGGCAGTTTCTGCATTTCAGGAACTTAAGCAGAGATTCATTTCTGCTCCTGTTCTACAGCAGCCTGATGTTTCTCTGCTGTTTCAGGTGGAGGTTGATGCCTCTGAGATTGGGGCAGGTGCCATTTTGTCCCAAAGGGATCCAGAGACCTCTAAGAGTAACCCTTGTGCCTTTTTCTCTCGAAAATTTTCTCCAACTGAACGTAATTATGACGTGGGTAATCTGGAGTTATTGGCTATGAAGTGGGCCTTTGAAGAGTGGAGACAACGGCTGGAAGGAGCCAAACATCAGGTGGTGGTCCTCATGGACCATAAGAACCTGGTTAATCTCGAGTCAGCCAAGCGACTTAATCCTAGGCAGGCCAGGTGGGCCTTGTTTTTCACACGTTTTAATTTTGTGGTTTCTTTTCTTCCGGGCACTAAGAATGTTAAGGCGGATGCCCTCTCGGTGGAGTTTCTTTGCGGATTTTCCTGAGTTATCTGATCCTGCTGTTATTTTGAAAGAGGGTGTAGTTCTTTCCGCCATCTCGCCCAATTTGAGACTGGCTCTGGAGGGGTGTCAGGAGGATAAACCTTAGCGCTGCCCTGTTCGGAAATTGTTTGTCCCAGACCAGTGGAAAAAGAGTGCGATGTCTGAGATTCATTGTTCCGCATTGGCTGGTCATCCCGGGATTTTTGGTACCAGAGACTTGGTGAGTCAGTCCTTTTGGTGGCCTACTTTGTCTCGTGACATCAGGGACTTTGTGCAGTCCTGTGGGACTTGCTCTCGTTCCAAGCCTTGCTCTCGTTCTAGTGGTTTGTTAATGCCATTACCTGTACCCAAGAGGCCATGGACCAATATTTCTATGGATTTTATTTCCGACCTTCCTGTCTCTCAGAGAATGACCGTTATCTGGGTAATCTGTGATAGGTTTTCCAAGATGATACATCTTGTGCCATTACCTAAGTTGCCTTCCTCCTCCAAATTGGTGCCTTTGTTCTTTCAGCACGTGGTTCGGTTACATGGCATTCCTGAGAATATTCTGTCTGACAGAGGAGTCCAGTTTGTTTCCAGATTTTGGAGGACATTTTGTTCTAAACTTGGTGTTCAGTTATCTTTCTCCTCTGCATTTCACCCTCAGACCAATGGACAAACCGAGAGAACAAACCAGACCTTGGAGACTTATTTGAGATGTTTTGTGTCTGCTGATCAAGATGACCGGGTCTCTTTTTTGCCTTTGTCTGAGTTTGCTCTTAATAATAGGGCTAGCTCTGCCACCTTGATTTCTCCATTTTTCTGCAATTCTGGGTTTCACCCTCGATTTTCTTCAGGACAGGCGGAGGCTTCTGTCTGTCCGGGGGTTGACTCTATTGTGCAGCGTATGCAGCAGATTTGGGACCAGATAGTGGAGAGGTTGTCTCTCTCTCAAGAGAAGACCCAGCGGTTTGCCAACCGGCATAGGACTGATGGTCCTCGCTTTAAAGTGGGGACTTGGTTTGGTTGTCCTCAGGAAATATCCCTATGAAGGTTGCATCTCCAAAATTTAAGCCAAGGTTCATGGGACCTTATAAGATCATGGCAATTATTAATCCTGCTTCCTTCCGTTTGCTTCTTCCAGGGACATTTAAGATCCATAACGTGTTCCACAAGTCCTTATTGAAGAGGTTTATCGAGCCAGTGGTTCCTATGGCTGCGCCTCTTGATCCTGTTTTGGTTGAGGGCAATTTGGAGTATGTGGTTGAGAAATATTGGATTCTCATTTTGCTAGACGGAAACTCCAGTATTTGGTTAAGTGGAGAGGTTATGGTCAGGAGGACAATTATTGGGTGTTTGCTTCGGACATCCATGCTGGGAGACTTATCCGTGCCTATCATCGAGCTCATCCTGATCGGCCTGGTTGTGCAGGTGAGGGTTCAGTGACCCCTCCTCAAGAGGGGGGTACTGTTGTGAATACCTTGGAGGCGACTTCTGAGCTGGGGCTCCCTCCGGTGGTTGCTGAGGGTAATGAATTAATTACTGAATGGCCTTCAGCTGGCTCTGAATGGTATGATATAAGTGACCTGAGTTCCCAGCAGCTTTGCGGTAATCATTTGTTCCTCCTGCTCTTGCTTGGAGCACATCTTGTTTTCCTGCTCTCATTCAGATAAGTGTTTAGCTTTTTTTTTTCCTCTGTTGGATTTTCTCTGCTGGTTTGCTGCTTGCAGTGGACGGCAGCCTGGTCCCCTTTTGGGGTCTTGCGCTGCAATTGTGCTCATTGTGTGTTTGCATTTTTGCTTTGTTCCTTTGTCACTTTTTGTTTGCTGTGTTGCTGTGTGTTACACCAGAGATCTGATTTAGGTGGTAGAGATCGTGTGATCTCAGGTTTTTTGTTAATCAGAAGTGTTGGTATTTTTGTCAGGGTTTTTTTGGGTTGCAGTCAGAATTCTTTCCTATACTTTTCCATCTAGACAGATTGGGCCCCAGCGTTTGCTCATTCTATTTTCTGTCTGTGTCCGTGTTTTCTTCTTGTCTAACCGCCATTACATGTTCGGGGGATTCCTATTTCTTTGGGGATTCTGCTCCGGGGCAGATAGCATTCATCTTTTTGCCTTTAGGTGTAGCTATCTCTCCGGCTGTGACGAGGCTCCAGGATCACCGTAGGTACGCTCCACGGCTGCTTCTAGTGTGGCGGTTAGTTTAGGTTACTGCAATCCAATAGTTTCCAGCCTCTCTGGTGTATTGCTACTTTGGCTATTTTTTGCAGTTTCTCCTCAGCTACCGAAACATAACAGGCAGCGTAACATAAACTCAGCCATGTGTGCCAGACTGCTATTAGGCAAGACTTCTTTGTCCTCACCAAGATGATGACTGACCATGCTCTCCTCCTCCTCCTCCCTGTCATCAGGCCATCCACGCTGAACAGATGGTATATTTGTGCTTGTAGTAACATCTAGAGTGCATGAAAGTAGCTCCTGTTCCTCCTCCTCCTCTTCCTCACTGTCACCCAATCCACGTTGGGATGAGATGAGGCTGGGCTGTGTGTAATCACCCTGTATGGTTCCTTACTCTGTCTCATCAGTCTCCGCCTGCAATGCATTTTCTTTGATTGTGAGCAGAGAGCATTTCAGAACACAGAGAAGTGGGCTTGTGATGCTAATTATGGTGTCATCGCCTCTCACCATCTTGGTGGAGCCCTCAAAAGCCACAATTATTAGCCCACAGATAGGCGAGGCATGTGACGGAGATACCACCCTGTAAATTATGTGGCCTGTATTTATATTTTTTACAGCAAAGTAGTGTCACTAACTAGCATAGTGTATATCAAGAAAGGCACATCCAGCCCATGAATGGCAGCGCTTCCCAGGACTCACATCCAAAGATGATATTTCATATTTTTTTATTTAATAAGTTAAAATGGAGGAGATACAACGCGTTTCGGATACAGTATATATCCTTCATCAGGTATCATAAAAACACAGTACAAAATATCATCTTTGGATGTGAGTCCTGGGAAGCGCTGCCATTCATGGGCTGGATGTGCCTTTCTTGATTTACTCATCCTGTGTGAGCCTGAATCTGGCTCTTTCACTTGGATCCACCCGAGGCAAGCTGCAAGCCCTGTCTATTGAAAAGTATCCCAGAAGGATTTTTGAGGATACATAATCTAAAGCCATATTAGTCTTCTATCAGGTGAGTGCATAAAATTGTGCACACTCTAAAGACTATAATATTGTTTTTACGCACTTAGGGCGCCACGATTTGTCTATTCTTCTCTCCCAAACAGGGTTTTTTTTTTGTTTTTTTTTGTATAACTAGCATAGTGTGTCGTTCTCAGTGGTGTATGGCTGAAGGTTGCACTCCTGACAGATTATGATGTATATTACGGTGGCCAAGCTTTCCGTCAAGAGAAGAGTCATTCCTTCTCAAATGACACACACACAGGAAACTCCACAATACAATGTTTGCACAGTAACTGCCTCTAGGCAGAATATGATGATGTTGGTAGTAGTTGGTGTATTGATCTTATCTAGTTTCTTTGGCAAGAAAAGAACAGCTCCATCAAAACCACCTGCTTTTCCTATTAATTCATCATGCTTGTAAAGTAGAGATGAACTCAGGGATCTAGATTCCATCTATGGACTGTAGTCAGCATGGTACTGGGACAAGACCAACTGGGGTCTAGCAATCAATTTGACATAGTTTGTGCACAGCTGAATAGAGTTGCCAGAAAAGCCAGATGTTGATTCTGTGACATGTTGGATGGATTGTCTAGTGGAAACACCCATATCTTGGAAGTCACGTCTATGACCACCACGCTCTCCATTTGGTAAATCTTGAAATCCAGCCAAAATGTCAAAATCTCTAGCTTTTGGTCTAGCAACTGCAGGGGCTCCTTTTTGACGTCCTCGTCCAACAAGTTCAATATTAGTAGGTGATGGCTTGTCAGAATCCGGCCCAGGAAAACCAGGCTTGGGTAGTTGCGAGTCCTTGGTCCTGTAACATAATAAAGTAGAGATTTTCATACAGACATGCATTTAGCAAAACCACCCCAACCCTTCATCTGCTGGTCTGATAACCACATCAGAATTATCCTTTAGCTGTTTTATATGAATATTGAATATGAATATTATAAATCCTTGGAGATTCATGTATTTTCTTTTTTAATAAGTGTAGATCTTCTTCCATAGCTTCTTGAATAGGAGTAGGAATAGTAAGATGAGACTGAATTGGATGAAAGAAGAGGCTCTTAGAGCAGAAGAGAGAGTTCAGATCTGTTGAAACATCCTTAGATTCCATAGATAGTTCTTTAAGATATAGTATAGCACATTGCTCTTTAAAGGACCTCAATTTCTTGATTTCCCTAGTTGATGTAGATGGTTCCTCTAAATCAGCGGTTCTCAACCTGTGGGTCACGACCCAAACACAGGGGTCGCTTAAAGCCATCGGAAAATACATATTTCCGATGGCTTTAGCCCAGTGGTGTAGCAGGGGCATAGCGTGGGCGGGCGTAGGGCGCGGGCGTAGGGCGTGGGCGTAGCATGGGCAGGCGGGGGGGCGGTCTGCCCCAGGCAGCACGTGTGTGGGGCGGCGTAGCAGCAGCAGCAATTCCTCCTCTCACGGAGTCACAGTGCAGCGGCCCGGGACCCTCCGGAGCTGAGCGGCGGGTCGGTGAGTCCACTGTGTGGGGAGAGGGGGGACCCGGCCTGAGCAGGCGGCGCAATACTTACCTGTCCCCGTGCCTCCGTAGCTCTGGGCTCCAGGGGGCGCCTGCAGGGCGCCCGCGCTTCCTGTCACAGCAGCGCCACTGGATGACGTCATCATTCAGCGGCCGGCTGTGGCAGAGAGCGCGGGCGCCGGACAGGTGAGATGTGAGGTGTATGTGTCTGTGTGTATCAGTGTGTGTGTGTGTGTGTCTGCCTGCGTGTGTGTATGTGAGAGAGTGCTGAGGTGCTGTCTGTGTGTGGTGCTGTATGTGTGATGGTGATGGGGGGAAGCAGTGATGGTGGTGAGGAGGCAATGATGTTGATGGGGAGCCAATGATGATGGGAAGGCAATGATGATGATGGGGAGGCGATGATGATGGGGAGCCAATGATGATGGGCAGGCAATGATGATTATGGGGAGCCAATGATGATGGGCAGGCAATGATGATGATGGAGAGCCAATGATGATGGGCAGACAATGATGATGATGATGGGGAGGCAATGATGATGGGGAGGCAATGATGATGATAATGGGGAGTCTTTCCACAGTGCCCTTTCCTGAGCTGTAACAGTGCAGAACGCAGCACAGTGCAGAGGAGAGCTCCATATTTTGTATGGAGCATTATATGGGGACCAATATTCTTTATGGAGCATTATATTTGGCCCATAATACTGTATGAAGGACTATGTGGTGCCCATAATATTGTATGGAGGACTGTAATTATTTTTTGGTTTGGGGGTCACCGCAACATGAGGAACTGTATTGCGGGGTCACGGCATTAGAAAGGTTGAGAACCACTGCTCTAAATCACCACCAGAATTACATGCACACATCTCCCCATCAGAAACATGGCATCGCAAAGTAAGAGCTCTAACAAATTTATTCACATCTAATTTTTTGTTTAGATGCTGAATTCATTCATCGGTGAAAATGTCAATCCTCTAGATAATAATTATATTTGAGGTGTAGATAGTATGTAGCTGGATAAATAATCATCTGAGTAAGGGCTAGGGGCTGAAAAAGTAAGCAAAATGGGGGTAAGAACAGGACAATTGTTCCGCAAACAAATGTGGATAGGAAAATGACACCATAGCAGTCATAGTAAAATAGGAAGTTAACAGTGTCCTCACAGAGAATGAGGCTTTCTACACCCAATCCAGTTAAAAATTTCACCCACAGAGCATGAGGCAGAGTACCCCCACAGAAGCAGGTTATAAATTTCACCACAGAGCATGTTTTCTCATTAACCCTACTGCTCTAAAATTTCAGCTCCACTTATGTACAATAAAAATACTGCATATGAAAGGCTGGTAGTATGACCTTGGATTGAACTCATGGTCTGCTATGAGGCTTGCTACCAGCAGTTCAGTTAAAAATTTCACCCACAGAGCATGAGGCAGGGTACCCTACCGAAGCAGCCTACAAATTTCATCGACAGAGCCAAATTTTTATCTTCAGTAGAGTGCAGTAGAGCAGTCCTCCGCGAGGCTTGCTACCGCTAGTCCCAGCTCATTTGCCTTGGGACGTCTCCAGAAAGCTGTTGCCTTAGGCTCTCAGGGGCCAGAAGTGATTCCATTGAAAAAATAGTGTTCAAATTAGGCAACTACACCTGAATACTTCAGCTAGGAATAATGGAATTGTACTCCATTTTCTTGTGCATTCGAACTGGGGTCATGTTTAAGAAGTGACCAGGTGGAACACAATGTGAAAGAACTGGAGGCAATCTCAGCCATCCAATCTCAAACCGCCCACAGGCGGGGTTGCAGAGTACACACAAGTAGTAGAAAATAAGGGTTCTGTTCCGGAGTGGCAGCCTGATAAACGGATAGTACATCCAAGGAAGGCAGCAGTCATGCAAATTAACCACTTCTCAACTGAGTCAGCAGTTGATATAGCAAGACAAAATAGTTATCCATAATCATTTAGAGGCTCTGTAATTGGAATGAGTCATTAAATACTTTAATGAGCTTTAGGCCCGGCCACAAAGGTAGAGTAAAATTATTTTTTAGGCCCACTACTTGTACAGATATGGATACAGAGTACACAGAAGCTTTTGGGAACAGTAGCCCCACCGAAGCTGATAAGAAATTTAACACACAGAGCATGTTTTCACATTTTCCCCACGGGAGTTGATAGCAAATTTCACCCAGAAAGAATGTTTCCACATTTCCCCCACAGACGCTGATAACAAATTTAACCCACAGAGCATGTATGACATTTCCCTCAGAAAGCTGATTAAACATTTCACACCTAGACAATGGGACACAGTACCCTCACAAGCAGGGTTGCAGAGTACCCACAGCAGCTTAAAGACTTAGTATTCCTACAGATATGGGTTAAAGTATACACACAGCTGTTTTTGGCACAGTATCCCCACAAAAGCTAATAACAAATTTCACCCACAATGGCATGGGGCACAGTACCCCCATCGAAGCTGATAAATTTCACTTATAGAGCATGCTTACACATTTGACCCACAGAAGCTGATTTCACACCTAGACAATTGGGCACAGTAATCTCACAAGCAGGGTTCCAGAGTACACACAGTGGCTTAAAGGTACAGTGCACCCACACATATGGGTTAAAAAATACACACAGTGGCTTTTGGCACAATACTTCCACAGATATGGTTTGATGAATACATACAGCGGCTTTTGGCACAGTAATCCCACAGATATGGGTAAAAGAATATTCACAGCGGTTTTTGGTACAGTACTATCACAGACACGGGTGCAGAGTAGACATAAAGAATGTTTTTGGAAAACTGCACACACGTAAAACCTATTACTGTCCCTCACTACAGCTGTGTCCTCTCCCTACGCTAAGCAGGGCAAAATTAAAAAATAATAATCTTGAACCAGGAGAAACAGATCCAAGTGGAGGAGTAGGTGGACCTGGTGGTATAGATGGAAGAGGAGGAGTAATCCAAGGTTTTTTTTGTATTTTTTTTTCTTTTTTTTCATTGTCTTTATTTTTATTTGTTTTTTTATTTTTGTTATGAACTGACTAGAAACAATATAGAATTTACAAAATTGAAACTAGTTATCTAGGACCACGAGGCATAGGTCCAACTGGAAGAAGAGGTGGATGTGGTGGTATAGTTGGAAGAGGCAAGGGAGGAGTAATCCAACTTTTTTTTTTTTTTTATGGAACTGACTTAAAACAACCTAGACTGAACAAAATTAAAAATAGCTATCTTGAACCGTGAGGCACAGGTCCAAGAAGAGGAAGAGTTGGACATGGCAGTATAGGTGGAAGAGGTGGAGGATGAGGTAGCCAACAGTTTGCTTGGATTTTCTATTTGTGAAGGAAACACCAAAATCAAACGAGTGGCAACTAGAGTTGAATACTGGCTGGGTGCGCCTGCTGAGCTATAGTTATCTTGCCAGCCAAAGGTATGACCAAGTCCTGTGGGATCCACACCTGGTTCATTTTTAAGGAATGTTATGTTTCCCACACTGGATGTTGACAGGTGCATGTGATCACACTCCCTGCAGTGTTAAACACAGGTTCCAACAGGACACTTGCCCAGAGCAGGCCAGCACCTCCAAGGCATAATGGGCAAGTTCAGGCCATCTGTTCAATTTTGAGATCCAGCCCTCACTGTAAGGTGGGAAAGCCATCAGTAGTTTCTCTACATGCATCTGCTTGTATTCACGCATTTGGCACTCCTGCACCAGTGACGGAAGTAGTGATGGCACGTTATTCTTGTAGCGGGGATCTAGGACAGTAATATACAAGCAACTTGGCAGCCATTGTATTAGCTCACATGTGCCAAGCTGCCCAGAGGCAACGACAAGCTGTTCTCGAGGCTTATCGTCTGTATCGTCTAGGTACTCTGTATCCCCCAGCCATGTTCCAGTGATGCCCAAGAGCTGATATGATTTGCACCCTGCTCTGGACACTGTTGCTCCTCATCCTTGTCATCATCATCATCATCAGCCTCCCAAATTGTCCCCTGGCTGTACAGTATGGTACCTGGCCACTGTTGGGACAGTAGCCCACCCTATGAGTCATGTATAGATGACAGGCTTGATAATGGTGTGAATTGGCCCTACTCCTCCTGACCTCTTCTTCCGGTGCCACCACCTCATCCATCATGGCCTGAATTGTTTTTTCCAGCAGGCAAATTAGTGGTATAGTGATGATAGCATAATCAGTGCTGGCCATATTGGTGGAATATTCGAAGCACATCAAGACGGTACACATGTCCCACATGGAGGCCCACTCATTGGTGGTGAAGTGGTGTTGTTCTGCAGAGCCACTCAGCCGTGCGTGCTGCAACTGAAACTCCACTATTGCTTGCTGCTGTTCGCACAGTCTCTCCAGCATATGTAAGGTGGAGTTACACCTTGTTGGTGCATTTCATATCAGCAGGTGAGCGGGAAGGCTGAAGTGACGCTGCAGCGCAGACAGGTGAGCAGTAGCAGGGTGAGAATGTTAAAAGTGCACACACACTGCCTGCAATTTCTGCAGCAGCTGCTACATTTTAGTGCTTGCTCATCACTATTGGGGACCAATGCCTTTAAATATGATATGATTGATAGCGGTCCATGCTAATCTATTCTATTCTATCGTCTTATTCTGTCTGTCTGTCTGTCCAGGAAATCCTGCGTCGCTGATTGGTCCGACCGTGGCCAATCAGCGACTCAGGGCTAACTCTGCCCATGTGGTCATGTGACTCACCAACTGCCCATGATATACTGAACATGTTTTGTCAGTTACAGTGTCTGTTGTATTTCTGTCACGTTTACTGAACACGGGTAATACACAGTGACATGAGGTAATACACAGGTGACATGAGGTAATACATAAGTAACATAAGGTAATACACAGTAAAATGAGGTAATATACAGTAACATGAGGTAATACACAGTAATATGAGATAATACATAGGTAACATGAGGTAATATGAGGTAATATACGGTAACATGAGGTAATACACAGTGATATGAGGTAATACACAGTAATATGAGGTAATACACAGTAACATGAGGTAATACACAGTGACATGAGGTAATACACAGGTAACATGAGGTAATATACAGTAACATGTGGAAATATACAGTAACATGTGGTAATATACAGTAACATGAGGTAATACACAGTAAAATGAGGTAACATACAGTAACATGAGGTAATACACAGGTAACATGAGGTAATATGAGGTAATATACGGTAGCATGAGGTAATACACAGTAATATGAGGTAATACACAGTGACATGAGGTAATATACAGTAACATCTATCTAATATATATAATCGTCTTATCCCGTCTGTCTGCCTGTCCAGGAAATCCCACGTCGCTGATTGGTCCGGCCGCGGCCAATCAGCGATGTGAGATTTTGGAAAAAATATGGCGGCCGTTAGCGGCTTATCTGCCGCACGGAGGTCAGCGGCGATGCAGCCGGGAGATGACCAGCGCTAGCCGGTCATCTCCCGGCTGCTCGCAGCAGAAGTACCCTGACCGGCGGCGCCACTTCTGTTTAATAATTTTGTTCAGTTGTATTAAGTTCTATGAGCAATAACATTTAATGATAATGTATATATTTTACCTGAAAAATCCTGTGTATTCATTGCATTATTCTTAAATCTTCATAAATAAACTACATACATATTCTAGAATACCCGATGTGTTAGAATCGGGCCACCATCTAGTGATTACAATAAGAGGGACCGCTGTGCTTCTGCAGGCACTATATTGTTCATACCATCACAGCGACTTGTGCAAACACCTAGTATTGCAAGCTAGCTTTATTCACAGAAACTGCAGTCCAATTGCACAGAAAAAACCACCATACGTGGGCCAAATGGAGGATATACTGAGCCTCAGAGCCCAAATGTTCAATCATTGATGGCTTGTCATAAGCACAGATCTTCAGTATTTAGGTCACAGAAAACCTCTTAAGGTCTCCCTAACACATCAGTTTGTTAAGCATCCTTCATATGTCGGTACAAGAAAAGAGAATAGGTCTTGATCAGTGATTTTATTTATCTCACTGTTTTAGCCAGTGTCACATTTTTACCATGGGTATGGCTTTTGTTTTTCTTGTATGCAAAAAAAATAGATAAAAAATTCCAAGCCACTCCCATTAGACAGTGAAAAGGGGCAGTACTATGTATTGTATCTGTGTACTGCCCTTTTTATTAATGGACCCATTGATCAGAATGATTCACAAAGAGGATCAAAATAAGACATATCTGGTTATTTTTTTATTCATTCATAATATTAAGAAAATCAGTCCACAAAAAGAAATGGATATTGGAACATGTCTTCAGACTTTAGCATGTGTCCGATTTGCTAAAATAAAGAAGCAGATAGTACACAAATATGTGGGCCTTGGGCTCTATATACTTTGCATGCTGTGCTGATAGAGAACAGCTCCTGGATGGTGGCCAGTATCAATAAATCCTAAGTAAACTAAGCCGTAATACAGTTAGAGGTAGATGACTTCATTGAATTGGTTAAGGTCTATTTTCACTTCCAGTATATTGTAGAAGTTCAGTTTGATTGTTCTGCATTTTCAATCAGTAATTATAAAATACACAAATGCTCACATGTAATAAATCTTCTTCTGTCTGTTTTGCAGGGAATGCACTGTCTACATCCAGTTCTTAGTCATTGATTTGGTTCCTTTATTGAAATCATCAGTATAGTTTAATAGTTACCTGGAGATTTTTCTGGACATGGCCATAAATCAAATCCAGATGTTGTCTTAGGTATTTGATTAATAGTGAACAGTTCTCCGAGCTACCGCTTTGACACGAGGATGTCTTTAGCCAGAAGAAAGAACATGCTGTTTCCATCTACTAAAGAAAAGGAGATTGTGTCATGATGTTCTCTATACAGAACGTGTTTACAGAACACCTATTATCTTCATAGTGGGTTCTTGTTCTGATAGCACATATCTGTAGCATCATTGATAACAAAGCTTTGAGTAATATTTAGTTTAATGAGAAATAAATCATTAAAAATATATCCTATATTAATGACTAATAATGTAAGAAATGAGACAATATGTGAATTGCAGGGTGACAATTGGGCATTATCAATTTCAGTCCGTTCACACTCTGTATCATTCGATCAGTGCTGAGGGTGAGACTAGGAAGGGATATACCGCTTTGACAGAGGGAAAGGAAGGAACTATTGTCAATTTATTTATACATATTCAGGAAGAATAACAGAACAATAATAGCACAACTTGTTTAATGGGAAATGCAAGTCTCTACGAAAAACAGACCTCTCAGGAGTTATGGCTACAACAGTGATTCACTAGGCAGGCGATATGCTCCACTGCTTCATTTATTTCCCATGAGATTGATGATGATAACAGAGGGCTACACTTGGGAATCATTGCCATAGACTTGGAATAGAGCGTCTGGGGTCCTTCACCGATCTTATAGTTATCATCTATTCAGTGAATTGGTTGCTACATGTGTTTGACAAGTTACAGAACACCACGATGAGCAAAGATCAATAGCTGTATACCAGACCTCAAGCCATGTCATGGGACCGGGCAGGCCAGATTAACTGATATTATTCTCTTTCCTGAAGGGCTCAAGCCTCATTCAGACTCTGCGTTCAAGAAAATCAGACCAATTACTCTGATCAAACTCTGATCAGATTGTGAAAGCTAGATGAGCTCACTGGTGAAGGGATCCACCATAGGTTTTGGAGGTCCAGCAGGCCCCTAGGCCCGGGCAAGTAAATCCAATGTAAAGACAAAAAGCCAGCATCTCTGCTATAATCTTTGTAGCTTTATTACATTTTCATAAAATCTGGTCACAAACAGGGCAGTGTTCTGGTGTTGAAGCGTCAACTTCAAGTTATCCGATTTTTCTCACTGAGCCATTGCTTTGCATTGCTGATTTTGATCTAAGCCTCAGAGAAAAATTTGGACATGTCTCCGATATTTTCCGTGGCTTACACAGTCCGGGAAAAAAATTGGACATGTGAATGGCACCATAGACTATCACAGGTATGTTAAAAACATGGCTAGCACTTGTACGTGAAAATCAGATGTGTGAATGAGATCTTATTCAGACAGGCATATTACAAGGACTCGCGCGAGTGAAGATCAAACACCAACTTGACCAACGTACTTAAATAATGCTTTTCGGATGACAGTATTTTCACATGGAGACAAAAATCGCAGCCTGCCCTATTGTCTGATATTGATGAAACTCAGATCCAAAACACTGATGACACTCATACCATTTTTTGAGTATGAAAAAAATCATAGACTTTTAAATGAGGCCTTAGTATTGAATGTGGCTTTTATGGAATGAAAAGTTGGGGAAATAAAAAAGATAATCTGTGTAGTATCTAAGATTTACAGATAACGTGCCATGATGTAAGTCAATAGGGCGGCTCAGATGATAGTTTTATCACACGGACTGAGTGTCCAAATGAAACAAATCACAGCATACATTAGTCTCTTCCATATCTCAGGTGAGACTTGCCTATACAAGTCTATGGGTGCATAAAAAATTACAAATCCTATATGGATCACTCAGTATGGCATCTGATTTTTACAAATATTATTAACCTAGGAAACTGGTAATGAGCATATACAATTTAAACAGTTGATGTATAAATATGGATGGCACTTGGATGTCTCACATATGTAAAATACGGACACACAGATGGAACATGGATGACAGTACAGATGAAAAGTGTAGAGTATCCTGGATAAAAATTGGATTTCTTTTCATACACCTGTCTAACCATGGCCTTAAAGGAAATCTGCATAATGTAGGGGCAGAGACCTTTATTCTACTGATGTGTGACTTACTGAGCTGCTTGCTGCAGTTTTGATAAAATCACAGTTTTATCAGCAGGAGATTATCACTAGAGTGCTGTCTGGTAGTGAGGCATATCTATAAGCTTTGGATAACCCCACTCCTATCACTGATTGGCAGCTTTCTGTTATACTGTGCAAAGGCAGAAAGCTGCCAATCAGTGGTGTGGGCAGGGTTATACAGAACTCATAAGTAAGAGAACTGGTAGATCTGCAGCAGAGAAAACAGGGATTTTATCAAAATGACAGCACGCAGCCCAGCAAGTGTTACAACGCTGGAATCAAGGTCTCCGCCTCTACATTATACTGCTGTCACATGGGGTAGAAATATTCTGGTGAGAGATTCCCTTTAAAAGCAATTTGTATAGGTCAATTCTACCTTGCTATTTCTGTCACACGTCCTTTATGGTATATCTGCAGCTCAGGACCCAGGTGCTATTGTATCTCCTGCATTCCCCACCGCTAAACTCCTGTACACATATCCACATTAAAGGGTGTCACATTCAGTCAAAACTAAACATCATCTGAAATGGAAAAATATGCATGAAGTGACATGTAACAGAAATGTGATACAGCCAAAGAACTGAAAGTCATAAGACTCTTTTTGTGTCTAAAAAAGAAATAAAATAATGTACAGTACACTACAATGGATTGTTAACACATAAAAGAAAATCTCAAGGGAAGACATGGGCAATAAAGTATTTGTAGGAAGCTTCAGGAACATCACAGGACTTGTTGCTAAGTAACCGCACTAAAACTTCTACCGTGTCCCAGATTTTATATCACACAGTTATAGCATTAAAAATAAGTAACCACATAAAGAAAACTAATAAGCAAGCTAATTGAAAATGAATGTGGAGACTGTTTTATATGGATTTAATGTCCTCACACAACAAATTCTATATATAGAGAAGCCTCCGCAAGATATATCCTGTGACTTAACCTTTCTTACGAGCATAAAAATGTGTAATTCATCATAGCATACTCAATAACCTCTATGTAGCCTGGTAAGGTGAAACTAACTAAGGCATGCGGAATACACACCAGATGCACCAAGGTCAACTTCTAACCCTTCACCCCCAAGCCTCTTTTCACCTTAATGACCAGGTCAAAATTTACAATTCTGACCAATGTCAATTTATGCGGTAATAACTCTGGAACGCTTCAATAGATCCCATTGATTCTCATACTGTTTTTTCATGTCATATCATCTACTATATAATTGTCTAACTTTTCACTTCCGTCTGTAACGGAAATCCTGCGTTGCTGATTGGTCGCGCCCGGCCGGACGCAACCAATCAGCGACAGGCACATCCGGCCCATGCCACCGCTATCGTAGGGAGATCAGCGGCGCTAGCCGCTGATCCCCTGACGGTAGCTGCGGGTCATCTCCAGTACATACTCACCTTCCATCCCTGCATCCCTGTCCCGGCGCGTCTGCTTCTATCCTGTGCGGTGCGGTAACGTAGAACCGCTCATTAAGGTCATGAATATGGACGCGACTCCACTCCCATAGGCGTGGCGTCCATATTCATGACCTTAATGAGCAGGACCACGTGATCGCACCACAGAGGAAGAAGCTGACGCGCCAGGGATAGAGTTGCAGGGACGTGCAGCGATGCAGCGAGGAGGGGAAGTATGATGGGGGAGGATAGGGAGGACGGGGGAGCCCAGTGGAGGGTGGGAGTGGAGTCATGTATACAGTGTGGGAGCGGAGCCATGTATATAGAATTGGGGGTGGAGTGGTGGCGCCATGTATACAGGATGGGAGGGTGGGAGCAGAGCCATGTATATAGGATGGGAGGGTGGGAGCGGAGCCTTGTATATAGGATGGGAGGGTGGGAGCGGAGCCGTGTATATAGGATGGGAGGGTGGGAGCGGAGCCGTGTATATAGGATGGGACGGTGGGAGCGGAGCCGTGTATAGAGGATGGGAGGGTGGGAGCGGAGCCATGTATACAGGATGGTAGGGTGGGAGCTGAGCCTTGTATACAGGATGGGAGGGTGGGAGCGGAGCCATGTATATAGGATGGGAGGGTGGGAGCGAGCCTTGTATATAGGATGGGAGGGTGGGAGCGGAGCCGTGTATATAGGATGGGAGGGTGGGAGCGGAGCCGTGTATATAGGATGGGACGGTGGGAGCGGAGCCGTGTATAGAGGATGGGGTGGGAGCGAGCATGTTACAGGATGGAGGTGGAGGTGTAAGATGGAGGGGGAGCGGCGTGAGTGGGGGGGTGTGGAGTGGGCGGGCATGTATACAGGATGGTAGGGTGGGAGCTGAGCCATGTATACAGGATGGGAGGGTGGGAGCGGAGCCGTGTATATAGGATGGGAGGGTGGGAGCGGAGCCGTGTATATAGGATGGGGGTGGGAGCGGAGCCGTGTATAAGGATGGGAGGGTGGGAGCGGAGCCATGTATAAGGATGGAGGGTGGGAGCGAGCCATGTATAAGGATGGGAGGGTGGGAGCGGAGCCATGTATATAGGATGGGAGGGTGGGAGCGGAGCCTGTATATAGGATGGGAGGGTGGAGCGGAGCCGTGTATATAGGATGGGAGGGTGGGAGCGGAGCCGTGTATATAGGATGGGGGTGGGAGCGGAGCCGTGTATAGGATGGGAGGGTGGGAGCGGAGCCATGTATACAGGATGGAGGGTGGGAGCGGAGCCATGTATACAGGATGGGACGGTGGGAGCGGAGCCGTGTATATAGGATGGGAGGGTGGGAGCGGAGCCATGTATACAGGATGGGTAGGTGGGAGCTGAGCCATGTATACAGGATGGGAGGGTGGGAGCGGAGCCAGTGTATAAGGATGGGGTGGGAGCGAGCCATGTATAAGGATGGGAGGGTGGGAGCGGAGCCAGTGTATAAGGATGGGAGGGTGAGAGCGGAGCCATGCATAAATGCGAGGTCGACATCATACCAAGGATTATAGTACAGCCAGCAAAATGCAGCCTCTATATACACCCCAGCAGCCTCTATATACACCCCAGCAGCCTCTATATACACCCCAGCAGCAGCCTCTATATATTAACACCCCAGCAGCCTCTATATACCCAGCACCTCTATATACACCCTACATAAATATATTCTAGAATACCCAAATGCGTTAGAATCGGGCCACCATCTAATACTTCATAATAGTGGAAAAATATGACTTGTGTTAATATGTAAAAAAAAGGAAATTTGGGGTAAATTTTTAAAATTTGCAATTTTCAAACTTTTAATTTTTATGCCCTTAAATCAGATTTGTGTCACACAAAATAGTTAATAAATAACATTTCCCACATGTCTACTTTATATCAGAACAAATATTGAAACATAATTTTTTTTTTTGTTAGAAAGGTTAAAAGTTGACCAGTGCTTTCTCATTTTTAGACCAACATTTTTAAAACCATTTTTTTAAGGGACCACATCACATTTGAAGTCACTTTGAGTGATCAATATGGCAGAAAATACTCGAAAGTGACACCATTCTAAAAACTGAACCCCTCAAGGTGCTCAAAACCACATTCAAGAAGTTTAGTAATCTTTCAGCTGCTTCACAAAAACTAAAATAATATTGAAGGAAAAAATGAACATTAGTAGTGTAACAACTGACCGAATCGTCAAACTCAATTTGACAGGTGGTCCCGCCCCTATCATTTTGCTGTGTTCTTGATAGTGTGTTTGGTATGGCTGTGATCAAAAGCTGCTCTATCAAAGTGCCTCTGATTCTCATTTTGATATGATTTTATATTCCTCTATTTTATTTGAACCACACTTTATATCGTGTCAGTATGATTCTCAGCTTATAGTCGACTTATAACACATTTTGATAGTGTGATTTTATAGTAATGTACAGTCATGGCCAAAAGTTTTGAGAATGACACAAATATTAATTTTTACAAAGTCTACTGCTTCACTTTTTCTAATGGCAATTTGCATATACTCCAGAATGTTATAAAGAGTGATCAGCTTAACAGCAATTACTTGCAAAGTCAATATTTGGCTAGAAAAGGAACTTTATCCCCCAAAACACATTTCAACATCATTGCAGCCCTGCCTTAACCCCTTAGTGACAGAGCCATTTTGCAGCTTAATGACAGGGCCAATTTTTACAATTTTGTCCACTGTCACTTTATGAGGTTATAACTCTGGAACGCTTTAACAAATCCCGCTGATTCTGAGATTGTTTTTTCGTGACATATTGTACTTCACGTTAGTGGTAAAATTTCTTTGATATGACTTGTGTTTATTTATGAAAAAAATGGAAATATGGCGAAAATTTTGAAAATTTAACAATTTTCAAACTTTAAATTTTTATGCCCTTAAATCAGAGAGATATGTCACACAAATTTCTTAATAAATAACATTTCCCACATGTCTACTTTACATCAGCACAATTTTGGGACCAAAATTTTTTTTTGTTACGAAGTTATAAGGGTTAAAAGTTGACCAGCGATTTCTCATTTTTACAACACCATTTTTATTTTAGGGACCACATCACATTTGAAGTCACTTTGAGGGGTCTATACGATAGAAAATAGCCAAAAGTGACACCAAAACTGCACCCCTCAAGGTGCTCAAAACCACATTCAAGAAGTTTATTAACCCTTTACGTGCTTCACAGGAAATTAACATTTAACTTTTTTTGCAAAAACTTTATTTCGGAACCTATTTTTTTTATTTTCACAACTGTTAAAAGAAAAAATGAACCACAAAATTTGTTGTGCAATTTCTCTTGATTAAGCCGATACCCCATATGTGGGGGGTAAACCACTTTTTGGGCGCACGGCAGAGGTTGCAAGGGAAGGAGCGACATTTGACGTTTTCAACGCAGAATTGGCTGGACGCCATGTCACGTTTGTAGAGGCCCTGATGTGTCTAAACAGTGGAAACCCATCACAAGTGACCCCATTTTGGAAACTAGACCCCTAAGGAACTTATTTAGATGTGTGGTGAGCACTTTGAACCTCCAAGTGCTTCACAGAAGTTTATAACATAGAACAATGAAAATAAAAAATCATATTTTTTCCACAAAAACAATCTTTTCACCCCAATTTTTATTTTCCCAAGGGTAACAAGACCCCAAAAGTTTTTGTGCAATTTGTCCTGAGCATGCTGATACTCCATATGTGGGGGTAAACCACTGTTTGGGTGCAAGGCAGAGCTTGGAAGGGAAGGAGCGCCGTTTGACTTTTTCAGCGCAGAATTGGCTGGACGTCATGTCGTGTTTGTAGAGGCCCTGATGTGTCTAAACAGTGGAAACCCATCACAAGTGACCCCATTTTGGAAACTAGACCCCCTAAGGAACTTATTTAGATGTGTGGTGAGCACTTTGAACCTCCAAGTGCTTTACAGAAGTTTATAACATAGAACAATGAAAATAAAAAATCATATTTTTTCCACAAAAACAATCTTTTCACCCCAATTTTTATTTTCCCAAGGGTAACAAGACCCCAAAAGTTTTTGTGCAATTTGTCCTGAGCATGCTGATACTCCATATGTGGGGGTAAACCACTGTTTGGATGCAAGGCAGAGCTTGGAAGGGAAGGAGCGCCGTTTGACTTTTTCAGCGCAGAATTGGCTGGACGTCATGTCGTGTTTGTAGAGGCCCTGATGTGTCTAAACAGTGGAAACCCCCCACAAGTGACCCCATTTTGGAAATTAGACCCCCTACGGAACTTATCTAGATGTGTGGTGAGCACTTTGAACCTCCAAGTGCTTCACAGAAGTTTATAACATAGAACCGTGAAAATAAAAAATCATATTTTTTCCACAAAAACGATCTGTTCACCCCAATTTTTATTTTCCCAAGGGTAACAAGACCCCGAAAGTTTTTGTGCAATTTGTCCTGAGCATGCCGATACCCCATATGTGGGGGTAAACCACTGTTTGGGCACACGGCAGGGCTTGGAAGGGAAGGAGCGCCGTTTGACTGTTTCAAACCAAAATTGGCTGGAATTGAAATTGGACACCATGTCGCGTTTGGAGAGCCCCTGATACGCCTAAACAGTCGAAACCCCCCACAAATCACACCATTTTGGAAACTAGACCCCTTAAGGAACTTATCTAGATGTGTGGTGAGCACTTTGAACCCCCAAGTGCTTCACAGAAATTAATAAACGTAGAGCCGTGAAAATAAAAAATCATTTTTTTCCTCAAAAATGATTCTTTAGCCCGCTATTTTTTTTATTTTCCCAAGGGTAACAGGAGAAATTGGACCCAAAAAGTTGTTGTGTAATTTTTCCTGAGTACACTGATACCCCATATCTGGGGTGAAACCACTGTTTGGGCGCATGGGAGTGCTTGGAAGGGAAGGAGCGCCATTTTGTAATGCAGATTTTGATGGAATGTTCTGCGGGCGTCATGTTGTGTTTGCAGAGCCCTTGATGTACCTAAACAGTAGAAACCCCCTGCAAGTGACACCATTTTGGAAACTAGACCCCCAAGGAGCTTATCTAGATGTGTGGTGAGCACTTTGAACCCCCAAGTGCTTCACAGAAATTTATAAACGCAGAGCCGTGAAAATGAAAAATCATTTTTTTTCTCAAAAATGTTTTTTTTAGCCAGCTATTTTTTATTTTCCCAATGGTAACAGGAGAAATTAGAACCCCAAAATTGGTGTGCAATTTGTCCCGAGTACGCTGATACCCCATATGTTGGGGTAAACCACTGTTTGGGCGCACGGCAGGGCTCGGAAGGGAGGGAGCGACATTTGACTTTTTGAAAGCCACGTCGTGTTTGGAGACCCCCTGATGTGTCTAAACAGTGGAAACCCCCCACAAGTGACCCCATTTTGGAAACTAGACCCCTTAAGGAACTTATCTAGATGTGTGGTGAGCACTTTGAACCCCCAAGTGTTTCACAGAAATTTATAAACGCAGAGCTGTGAAAATAAAAAATCATTTTTTTTCTTAAAAATGATTTTTTTAGCCAGCTATTTTTATTTTCCCAAGGGTAACAGGAGAAATTAGAACCCCAAAATTGGTGTGCAATTTGTCCTGAGTACGCTGATACCCCATATGTTGGGGTAAACCACTGTTTGGGCGCACGGCAGGGGTCGGAAGGGAGGGAGCGCCATTTGACTTTTTGAAAGCCACGTCGTGTTTGGAGACCCCCTGATGTGTCTAAACAGTGGAAACCCCCCACAAGTGACCCCATTTTGGAAACTAGACCCCTTAAGGAACTTATCTAGATGTGTGGTGAGCACTTTGAACCCCCAAGTGTTTCACAGAAATTTATAAACGCAGAGCTGTGAAAATAAAAAATCATTTTTTTTCTCAAAAATGTTTTTTTTAGCCAGCTATTTTTTATTTTCCCAATGGTAACAGGAGAAATTAGAACCCCAAAATTGGTGTGCAATTTGTCCCGAGTACGCTGATACCCCATATGTTGGGGTAAACCACTGTTTGGGCGCACGGCAGGGCTCGGAAGGGAGGGAGCGACATTTGACTTTTTGAAAGCCACGTCGTGTTTGGAGACCCCCTGATGTGTCTAAACAGTGGAAACCCCCCACAAGTGACCCCATTTTGGAAACTAGACCCCTTAAGGAACTTATCTAGATGTGTGGTGAGCACTTTGAACCCCCAAGTGTTTCACAGAAATTTATAAACGCAGAGCTGTGAAAATAAAAAATCATTTTTTTTCTTAAAAATGATTTTTTTAGCCAGCTATTTTTTATTTTCCCAAGGGTAACAGGAGAAATTAGAACCCCAAAATTGGTGTGCAATTTGTCCTGAGTACGCTGATACCCCATATGTTGGGGTAAACCACTGTTTGGGCGCACGGCAGGGGTCGGAAGGGAGGGAGCGCCATTTGACTTTTTGAAAGCCACGTCGTGTTTGGAGACCCCCTGATGTGTCTAAACAGTGGAAACCCCCCACAAGTGACCCCATTTTGGAAACTAGACCCCTTAAGGAACTTATCTAGATGTGTGGTGAGCACTTTGAACCCCCAAGTGTTTCACAGAAATTTATAAACGCAGAGCTGTGAAAATAAAAAATAATTTTTTTTCTCAAAAATGATTTTTTTAGCCAGCTATTTTTTATTTTCCCAAGGGTAACAGGAGAAATTAGAACCCCAAAATTGGTGTGCAATTTTTCCTGAGTACGCTGATACCCCATATGTTGTGGTAAACCACTGTTTGGGCGCACGGCAGGGCTCGGAAAGGGAGGGAGCGCCATTTTGACTTGTTTGAAAGCCCTCTGTTTGGAACCCTGATGGCCTAAATCTATGAAACCCTCAATCCTACTATCCAACCCTAATCCAACCAATACCTAATCCAACCTAATCTAACTAAATCCCAACCTATCACCTAATTGTAACCCTAACTAATTGTACCCTAACTCTATTGTAACCCTAACCCTAATTTAACCCTAACCCTAATTGTACTAACCCTAATATAACCCTAATTATAACCCTAAGGCTAGGTTCATTTTGCGTTTTACCAGCCCGTTCAACACATAGCGTTGACGGGCTGGTAACGGTATAGCATAACGCGATCGCGTTATGCTATACCCGCTAGCGCAGAGGAATCAGCAGATGATTCATCTGCGCTAGCGGTGACGGAGCCCAGACGCTGCAGCCCGCGTCCGAGGCTCCGTCACTGAATTATGGCACGTCGCAAACGCATGCCGATTTACGGCATGCGTCGCGATGTGCCCTCAAATGGGGGTGAATGGCAGCGTTAACGGACTGCGTTACACCGCGTTATACCTCGGTGTAACGCAGTCAGTCTAACAGACTGCCATAACGCAGTATGAACCCAGCTTAACCCTAACGCTAATTATAACCCTAACCCTAATGCTAACCCTAACCCTAATGCTAACCCTAACCCTAATTATAACCCTAACCCTAATTATAACCCTAACCCTAACAGAAAAATGAAAATAAATATAATTTATTTTTTTTATTATATGTCCCTAATTAAGGGGGTGATAAATGGGGGGGTTATGTACTGTTTTTTTTATTGTGATCACTGTGATAGTTTATCACAGTGATCAAAATGCACTTTCTGGAGAATGAATGAAAAAAATTTTGAATCTGCCGCCAAGCAGATCGGCGGGCGCACTGCGCATGCGCCCGCCATTTTTTTTGCAGGAAGAAGACGCTGGGTTCCTGGGGCCTGCGGGAGGACGGAGGACACCGGTAAGTATACGGGGGGGGATCGGGGGACCTGTTGACCCTCATTTTCTCCCCTCTGATGTGCGATCACATCAGAGGGGAGAGAAATCATTTTTGTTTTTTTTGTTTTTTTGCGATCGCGTCTATGCTTGCATAGACGCGATCGCAACACCGGGATCGGTGAAAACCGACCCGGATCATGTTCCAGAGAATATTTGCCCATCCCCCCAGCACACAGCGACACATAGCGGCGGGCGCACTGAGCATGCGCCCGCCATGTTCTTCATCGCGCCGGCCCCGGGGGACACCGGAGGGCCCTGGGGCCACATGCAGGACATCGGGGGTACAGTGGGGGTCCCGGGGACCCTTTTTCTCTGTCCTCTGATGTCCGATGACATCAGAGGACAGAGAAATTAAATGGCACAACTTTTTTTTTTGTTGTTGCGGTCGCCGTTATAGGGTTAATAACGGCGATCGCAACATCGGTGTCGGTAAAAACCGACCCGATTCATGTTCTCTGGGGTCTCGGCTACCCCCGGTAGCCGAGACCCCGGAGAAAATGCGCCTCTGGGGGGCGCTATTCACTTTTTCCACAGCGCCGTTAATTAACGGCGCTGTGGTTTAAGTACCCTTAATAACCGCCGTTAAAAGGCGTATCGGCGGTCGTTAAGGGGTTAAATGGACCCGCTAACCTCTTTTCAGTGATTGCTCCATTAACACAGGTGTGGGTGTTGATGAGGACATGGCTGGAGATCAATCTGTCATGATTAAGTAAGAATGACACCACTGGACACTTTAAAAGGAGGCTGGTGCTTGGCATCATTGTTTCTCTTCTGTTAACCAAGGTTATCTCTAAAGAAACACGTGCAGTCATCATTGCAATGCATAAAAATGGCCTAACAGGGAAGAGTATCGCAGCTAGAAAGATTGCACCTCAGTCAACAATCTATCGCATCATCAAGAACTTCAAGGAGAGAGGTTCCATTGTTGCCAAAAAGGCTTCAGGGCGCCCAAGAAAGACCAGCAAGCGCCAGGACCGTCTCTTAAAAGTGTTTCAGCTGTGGAATCGGGCTACCAGCAGTGCAGAGCTTGCTCAGGAATGGCAGCAGGCAGGTGTGACTGCATCTGCACGCACTGTGAGGCGGAGACTCTTGGAGCAAGGCCTGGTCTCAAGGAGGGCAGCAAAGAAGCCACTTCTCTCCAGAAAAAACATCATGGACAGACTGATATTCTGCAAAAGGTACAGGCAGTGGACTGCTGAGGACTGGGTAAAGTTATTTTCTCTGATGAATCCCCTTTTCGATCGGTTTGGGACATCAGGAAAATGCCTCATTCGGAGTAGACAAGGTGAGCGCTACCACCAGTCTTGTCTCATGCCAATTGTTAAGCATCCTGAAACCATTCATGTGTGGGGTTGCTTCTCAGCCAAGGGACTCGGCTCTCTCACAGTCTTGCCTAAAAACCAGCCATGAATAAAGAATGGTACCAGAATGTCCTCCAAGGGCAACTTCTCCCAACCCTCCAAGAGCAGTTTGGCGATCAACAATGCCTTTTCCAGCATGATGGAGCACCTTGCCATAAAGCAAAGGTGATAACTAAATGGCTCAGGGAACAAAACATAGAGATTTTGGGTCCATGGCCTGGAAACTCCCCAGATCTTAATCCCATTGAGAACTTGTGGTCAATCATCAAGAGACGGGTGGACAAACAAAAACCTAAAAATTCTGACAAAATGAAAGCATTGATTGTGCAAGAATGGACTGCTATCAGTCAGGATTTGGTCCAGAAGTTGATTGAGAGCATGCCAGGGAGAATTGCAGAGGTCCTGAAGAAGAAGAGTCAACACTGCAAATATTGACTTGCTGCATTAACGCATTCTAACTGTCAATATAAGCTTTTGTTACTCATATGTTTGCAATTATTATATTTCTGTCTGTGATAAAAACATCTGTCAAACACACATAAAAACCAGAGGGCAGCAGATCATGTGAAAATATAATATTTGTGTCATTCTCAAAACTTTTGGCCATGACTGTATATTTCATGTATGTTATTTGATAGCGAGAGGCTCCCATAGCCCAAAATGAGTGTGTGTTTCTGCAGCATTTGATAGGAATTTATATCTTAGTAGAGTATTTACAGACTAAAAGTATTTTAAATCCATCACTATGATTGTGATTTTATATGAGACTTATAACCCCCGTCTCATTGTACGGGCATATTATATATATGGCCGTGTTACAACATCACTCACTATAAAACGGCTGTTTTATACGTATGTAAAAAAGCAATGACGCGGTATTGTAAAAGTTTAAAAGATTTTATTGTAATAAATAAATACATCTCAAAGACATTTTCAATAATATAAAAAATATCATTAAATACAGCTCAAATACATCTCAATCATTTAAAAGTTCATACAGAATGATATAAAAGCATCACATATACAACTTAACATATAGCATTATACATCATATAAAATAAATAATTAATAAATAATTAACAAGTACAGCGGCTACATCACGAGCCACATGGATTGTAGTATCGGTAGAGACCTTTATTTTAGGTAGTAGAGTGTGGTGCCTAATGACGGCGAGTGGAAATAATGAATTGTACGGGGCGAGGGGTCTAGCCTCATCGGTGTAGATCAGGGGTGGGGAACCTCAGGCTCCAGAGCCATTTACGGCCCTCGATGACCTTTAATCCGGCCCCTGGGCAGATTCTCAGGGATCGCAGTGCTTTGGCAGGGAGCTGTATTTTGATTGCCACCAGCTCATTAACTTCTTCTTGCTCTGCAAGCACACACGCAGTGTTCACTACTGAACACTGAAGGTCCTGCAATGAAAGATTACGTCCTGACACCAGTGCCAGAGTCAGGATGTACTTTGTGGGTGGAGTTTGTATGGCCCCCGAAGGATGGTATAAATATCCAAATGGCCCTTGGCAGAAAAAATATTCCCCACCCCTGGTGTAGATACACCTTCGCTGGCGGACATTTTTAATTCGTCTAAACGCTGTCTACTAGCGGGATTACCCACGACTGTAGATGGTATATTTAGTTTGGCCATAGCCCACATAAACGAATCCCAGCCCCTAGGTAAATTCCTGCTGGTCAGAGCGTGACTCTGCGTTGTACTGCGTTCCAAATCCAGTAAGTTAGACCCTGGTATTACAGAGCTTTTGAAAATAAATTTGGCTTTATCATTTCAGGCTGTCACATTTTTATTCTGGAGTAACCTGTTTAGTAAAAATTCAGCATTCTTTTTATATCTTTGGTTTATATGGCTTACAATTTCAGAGACCTCTTGATTTTTATCAGAGTCGGTATTTGGCGGTTGTTGGTGATCAGGATCAGGAGTGCTAACGAGATTTAAAGTTGTTAATTCTTTTGAGCCGTGTCTCGTATGTACCAAATAGTGCTCCAGCATGGAGCTGTACATTTTAATTTTCACATCATCGGGATGTCGCGAGTTGTAAAACGGAGTTAATTTCATCATCAAGGTGGCGAATAACAGTTTCGCGTATGCTCTCGGTAGTTGGGGTTCTTAGTTTGACCAGCTTCTGTTTGGGGACTAGATACATTTTCTCTGTATGCTCCATTATTTTGCCTGCAAGCAGACTCGTTATTATCGGTATTGCAAAACCTAAAAGAGGGACGATAAATCCTTCGGTCTGATTCAGTACTCGTTTCTTTTTCTTTATGGACTGCGATCTATCACTCATGGTTCTTATAGCTTTACGCCACTTCTTCAGTATGACTTTCAGCGGGATCCTGCCTTTTAAGATGTTTAAAGCAATCTCACCTATGGCTGTGATTAAATCCACGCTCGCATTGTGCAAAATAGATTTCCGGACGGATGGGGTTGCTTTCACCAGGGTTTTTAAGAGAGCCCAGTTAAGCCGGAGTCTCTCAGACATCTTTACATCACAACGCACACAGCGTGGAATGTGCGGTGCCGCATATAATTCACTTTTTAGAAGTGATTTTCTTTTGAACATAGACAGCGGGCAACTCCGGTGGAAACAATCCCGTCCACAAGCGGAGATCCTCAGGGGTATTAGTTCTCAAATCGACCAGCAAATACCCATAAGGCTCTCGCATGGAATCCTCAAACGCTTCTAGGAAAAAACATGTTTTTTCTGGGGTACATCTGACGAGCTACAGTTAAAATTTTGTAATTTATCTCGAGGATTATTGAAAAGCACCATGTACTTTGTGTTTAAATTTATGGTGCGACTTTTCTTACCCTGACAAAATATGTCTTGTACCAGGTAGAAAATACTGAGATTTCTGTGGTGCACATACTTGGTAAATGCTTTTTCTATCTCACAATTTTCGTTAGCACTCTCCATGAGATCATCAACAATCGCCAAATTCACCTTGTCCGGCGGGAATAATTTGTCATCTACGAATGTATTCGGCAGACCCTCCACAAATCTGGTGTTAGGAAAACAGAGAGAGATTTCATCATATAGTTTCTGCCAGCATGAATAAAACCAAACAATATTATCCGGTTTGTGAGAAAAATTAGTTCAATATTATATAGCAATTGTTTTACAAAATAACTCTTTCCAGAATTAGACGGCCCCGCTAGAATGCATAAGAGCGGGTGTTGTAGCCGCGTATCCATCACAATACTCAGCTAATAGCCAAACGGCAGGGTGGTGAATTCGTATAATAGTCGGCGCTTTGTGTAAACACACTTTTGGGTTTTTTGTAGGACACGCGATTCAATTTTCCAATATTTTTTATCTCTCACAATGCCCTGTTGCTGTGCGACGATGCGCTTCTGAGTTTCTGCGGCTGAATTACGGGGGTAGTCCAGAACTAGATCTTTCAGACTGCTAAAATTAATAGATTGAGAGTTACCAACATTTAGTGTTATTCCCTTCACTTTTAACCCCTTCACCCCAAGGGTGGTTTGCACGTTAATGACCGGGCCAATTTTTACAATTCTGACCACTGTCTTTTTATGAGGTTATAACTCTGGAACGCTTCAACGGATCTTCGCGATTCTGAGATTGTTTTCTCGTGACATATTGTACTTCACGTTATTGGTAAAATTTCTTCGATATACCTTGCGTTTATTTTTGAAAAAAACGCAAATATGGCGAAAATTTTGAAAATTTTATATTTTTCAAACTTTGAATTTTTTTTCCCTTAAAACAGAGAAATATGTCACACAAAATAGTTAAGAAATAACATTTCCCACATGTCTACTTTACATCAGCACAATTTTGGAACCAAAATTTTTTTGTTAGGAAATTATAAGGGTTAAAAGTTGACCAGTGATTTCTCATTTTTACAACAAAATTTACAAAGCCATTTTTTTAGGGACCACCTCACATTTGAAGTCACTTTGACGGGTCTATATAGCAGAAAATATCCAAAAGTGACACCATTCTAAAAACTGTACCCCTCAAGGTACTCAAAACCACATTCAAGAAGTTTAATAACCTTCAGGTGCTTCACAGGAGCTGAAGCAACGTGGAAGGAAAAAATTAATATTTAACTTTTTAGCCACAAAAATGATCTTTTACAAACTTTTTTTTATTTTCACAAGGGTAAAAGGAGAAAATGGGCAGATAAAGTTGTTGTGCAATTTCTCCTGAGTACGCCAATACCCCATATGTGGGGGAAAACCACTGTTTGGGCACACGGCAGAGCTCGTAAGGGAAGGAGCGCCGTTTGACTTTTTCAAACTAAAATTGGCTGGAGTTGAGATTGGACGCCATGTTGTGTTTCGAGAGCCCCTGATATGCCTAAACAGTGGAAACCCCCCACAAGTGACACCATTTTGGAAACTAGACCCCCTAAGGAACTTATCTAGATCTGTTGTGAGCACTTTGAACCCCAAAGTGTTTCACAAAAGTTTATAATGCCTAATGCCTGGGTGTGAAAAAAAAAAAAACAATTTTCCACAAAAATTATTTTTTAGTCCCAAGTTTTTGATTTTTCCCAAGGAAATTGGACCGCAAAAGTTGTTGTCCAATTTGTCCTGAGTACGCTGATACCCCATATGTGGGGGGGGGAAACTTTTTGGGTGCACGGCAGGGCTTGGAAAGGAAGCAGTAACGTTTTGGAATGCAAACTGTTGTGAATGTGTTGGAGATGAGTTCTGAGCAGAAGCTCCCTCTGGTGGTTGCTGACAGTGCTGAACCATTTAGTGAAGATTGGCAATCAGGAGTTACAGACTGGTCCTATATAAGGGAGTTTCCCTCCCATCAGGGTTGCCGGTGATCAATTGTTCTTGTCTAACTGCTGTTGTTCCTGGTTCACTTGGAAGCCTGCTGAATCTTGCCTCTTCTCCTGCTCTCAGATAAGACATTTTCTGTTTTTATTTCTGTGCTTGCTTTTTGCATTGTTTCCTGCACTCTTGTGGAGGTCAGCCAGGTCCCCTCCGGGGGGCTTCTGCTCCTCTCAGTTTATCTGAGCCTCTGTTATTTGTTCATTTGCATTTTCCAGTTTTTTCAGTGGCTGCGGCTTAGTTTTGTTACACCAGAGAACTAATTTAGGTGGTAGAAGTCGTGTGATCTCAGGTGTTTTTGTAATTAGTAGAGTTGGTACTTTTAGGGTTTTTTGGGATTGCAGTAAGTGTCCTTCCTATCCTTTTCTGTCAAGGAAGATTGGGCCGCAGCGTTTGCCCATACTATTTTCTGTCTGTGTTTGTATTTCCTCTTGTCTAACCGCCATTACATGTTTGGGGGCTTCCTATGTTCTTTGGGGATCTGCTCCGGGGCAGATAGTTTTCCTCTTTCTATCTTTAGGTGTAGTTAGCTTCTCAGGCTGTGACGAGGCGTCTAGGACCAACGTAGGTACGCTCCACGGCTGCCTTTAGTTGTGGTGGTTAGTCAGGGTACTGCAATCCAGTAGATTCCAACCTCTCTGGTGTATTGCCGTTTTTGCCTGCTCTCCTCAGCTACCAAAACACAACAGTATCACCGGCCAAACTGAAAATTATATGGTACTCACAGAAGGGGAAAAATAGTGTAAAAAAAAATAATAAAAAAAAAAGTTGTCAGAGTTGTCAGAGATTTTTTTTTTCTGTTTGTTGCATTTTTTTTCCTCTGTTTCTCTGAGTGCTGAGGAGGATTTTTTTTTTTTTTCTCTCAATGGAGCTTGCACAGTTGTCTGGCCGTGTGGATCAGCTTGCCACTGAAGTTCGGAGTATTGCTACCTATCTTGCTAGGTTGCCAGTTGTGGAACCTAGGATCCCCATGCCAGATTTATTTTTGGGGGATCGAGCTAAATTTCTGAATTTCAAAAATAACTGTAAGTTGTTTTTTGCCTTAAAACCTAAGTCCTCAGGGAACGCAGCACAGCAGGTTCAAATTGTTATCTCTCTCCTGCGCAGCGATCCTCAGGATTGGGCTTTTTCCCTGACACCTGGGGACCCTGTTTTGAGTAATGTCGATGCATTTTTTCTGGCTTTGGGGTTATTGTACGATGAACCTAATGTCACTGATCAAGCTGAAAAAACCTTGTTGGCATTAAATCAGGGGCTTGAGGACGCTGAGTTATACTGTCAGAAATTTCGTAAGTGGGCAGTCCTGACCAAATGGAATGATGATGCTTTGGCAGCCCTTTTTCGGAAGGGTCTGTCAGAGAATGTAAAAGATGTTATGGTGGGTTCCCTGCTCCCTCTGGTCTCAATGATTCTATGTCATTAGCGATTCAAATTGACAGACATTTGCGTGAGCGTAGAGGTATGCGTGGAATAGTGTTGCCTTGTGAACCAGCTTCTGAACCCATGCAGTGTAATAGAGTGGATTCTGGGTCACAGCGTCATGAGTTTCGAAAACGCAATGGGTTATGTTTCTACTGTGGTGACGCCTCTCATGCTATTTCAGTCTGCCCTAAGCGGGGAAGACGTTTTGCACGCCCAGTTGTCTTGGGTAGTGTTCAGACTAAATTTCTGTTGACTGTTACCCTGATTTGCTCCCTGTCCACATTTTCTGCTTCCCTGTCCACATTTTGTTGATTCGGGAGCAGCTCTTAACCTGATGGATTTTGATTTTGCTAAACGTTGTGGGTTTCCCTTGATACCCCTACGGAAGTCTATTCCCCTACTGGGGATTGATTCTACCCCTTTGGCTGAGAATAAACCCCAGTTCTCTACTCAGGTGATAATGAGGGTTGAACCTGATCATCAGGAGAGTTGCAAATTTTTGGTGCTGTATAATCTGCATGACATTATTGTACTAGGTTTCCCTTGGTTACAGTCTCATAATCCTGTTTTGGATTGGAAATCTGTGTCTGTAACCAGTTGGGGCTGCCAATGTGTTAATGCCAACACTCCTGTTTTTTCTGCCTCTCCCCAGGCTCAGGATGTTCCTGACTTTTTGACTGATTTTTCTGATGTGTTTAGCGAAAGTAAATCTGTATCCTTGCCCCCCCATAGGAGCTATGACTGCGCTATTGAATTAGTGCCTGGTAGTAAATTCTCTAAAGGTCGCCTTTTTAACTTGTCTGTACCTGAACATGATGCTATGCGGTCTTATATCAAGGAGTCATTGGAGAAGGGTCATATCAGACCATCCTCTTCACCCTTTTGTGCCGGTTTTTTCTTTGTGGCCAAAAAGGATGGTTCATTAAGGCCGTGTATTGATATCGTCTCTTGAACAATATCACTGTGAAATATCAATATCCGTCACCCTTGATTTCTGACCTGTTTTCCAGGGTGAAAAGTGCTATTTGGTTTACCAAGCTTGACCTCAGGGGGGCGTATAACCTTATTCGCATTAAGCACGGGGATGAATGGAAGACGGCATTCAATACCCCAGAGGGGCATTTTGAGTACCTAGTGATGCCCTTTGGGCTCACTAATGCTCCTTCTGTCTTCCAGTCCTTCATGAATGACATTTTCAGGGATTTTGTGGATAAATTTCTGATTGTTTATTTGGATGATATCTTGATTTTTTCCAATAACTGGGACTCTCATGTGAAACATGTTCGGACTGTGTTCCAGATTTTGAGAGAGAATGCTCTGTATGTGAAGGGATCAAAGTGTCTTTTTGGCGTACAGAGGATCTCATTTCTGGGATTCATTTTGTCCCCATCTGTTATTGAAATGGACCCGGTCAAGGTTCAGGCCATCTGTGATTGGGTCCAACCTACTTCATTAAAGGCTCTTCAGAGATTCTTGGGTTTTGCCAATTTTTATCGTAAATTTATTGGTAATTTCTCTGTTATTGTTAAACCATTGACTGATTTGACCAAAAAGGGTTCTGATGTGGTGAATTGGCCTCCTGAGGAAGTCTCTGCGTTTCAGGAACTTAAGCAGAGATTCACTTCTGCTCCTGTTCTACGGCAGCCTGATGTTTCTCTGCCATTTCAGGTGGAGGTTGATGTCTCTGAAATTGGGGCAGGTGCCGTTTTGTCCCAAAGAGATCCAGAGACCTCTAAAAGTAACCCTTGTGCCTTTTTCTCTCGAAAATTTTCTCCAACTGAACGTAATTATGACGTGGGTAATCGGGAGTTATTGGCCATGAAGTGGGCTTTTGAAGAGTGGAGACATTGGCTGGAGGGAGCCAAACATCAGGTGGTGGTCCTCACGGACCATAAGAATCTGGTTTATCTGGAATCAGCCAAGCGACTTAATCCTAGACAGGCCAGGTGGGCCTTGTTTTTCACACGTTTTAATTTTGTGGTTTCCTTTCTTCCTGGCACTAAGAATGTTAAGGCGGATGCCCTATCGAGGAGTTTCCTTGCGACTCTCCTGAGTTATCTGATCCTGCTGTTATTTTGAAAGAGGGTGTAGTTCTTTCCGCCATCTCGCCCAATTTGAGACTGGCTCTGGAAGGGTGTCAGGAGGATAAACCCGAGCGCTGCCCTGTTGGGAAATTGTTTGTCCCAGACCGGTGGAAAAAGAGTGTGATGTCTGAGATTCATTGTTCCCCGTTGGCCAGTCATCCCGGAATTTTTGGTACCAGAGACTTGGTTAGTCGGTCCTTTTGGTGGCCTACTTTGTCTCGTGACGTCAGGGAATTTGTGCAGTCCTGCGGGACTTGCTCTCGCTCCAAGCCTTGCTCTCGCTCTAGTGGTTTGTTGATGCCATTGCCTGTGCCCAAGAGACCATGGACCCATATCTCTATGGATTTCATTTCCGACCTCCCTGTTTCTCAGAAAATGACCGTTATTTGGGTGATTTGTGATAGGTTTTCCAAAATGATACATCTTGTGCCATTACCTAAGTTGCTTCCTCCTCTGAATTGGTGCCTTTGTTCCTTCAGCACGTGGTTCGGTTACACGGCATTCCTGAGAACATTGTGTCTGACAGAGGAGTCCAGTTTGTTTCCAGATTTTGGAGAACTTTTTGTTCTAAACTTGGTGTTCAATTGTCTTTCTCCTCGGCTTTTCATCCTCAGACCAATGGACAAACTGAGAGAACAAACCAGACATTGGAGACCTATCTGAGATGCTTTGTGTCTGCTGATCAGGATGACTGGGTCTCTTTTTTGCCTTTGGCTGAGTTTGCTCTTAATTAGTGTTGAGCGATACTGCTCGATATCTAAAAATATCGGATCGGAATGGTATCGCCGATATCACTAAATATCGGCGATATCCGATTCCGATACCGGAAGTCCCATGTAAGTCTATGGGAACAAAATATCGCAACTAAAAAAAACCTTTATTTCCTTGTAAACACTAAATATACACACATAGAATACATATATATATATATATATATATATATATACATGTCATTGTGACATGTATATATATACATATATGTATAGTTTATACACTTCTACATAGTAAAATATCCTCTGATTCAATTGCCGGGTAAAGCCGGCTTCTGTGAAAAGACAGAAGCACCCGACATGAAATGACACTTGGTGTACATAGGGTTAACCATGTCTTTTCATGTCTTTTGCAATCTGATTTGCACAAACAATTACATCAGTCTATGTGTGCAAAATTTCACACTGTAGGGGTTAATTAAAGGTGTAAATTCGTTGTAAAAAGAATTTACACCTTTAATTAACCCCTACAGGTGTGAAATTTTGCACACATAGACTGATGTAATTGTTTGTGCAAATCAGATAGCAAAGGACATGAAAAGACATGGTTAACCCTATGTACACCAAGTGTCATTTCATGTCGGGTTCTGCATTTTCACAAAAGCCGTCAATTGAATTAGAAGTGTATGAACTATAAATATAAATATATATATATGTGTCACAAATTCAATGACATGTATATATATATATATATATATATATATATATGAGGTGTAAAATTGTTTAAAAAAAATGCGTGGGCTCCCGCCCTATTTTCGCAACCAGACAGACAAAGCCAGCGAATGGGGCAGATAATAATAGCCCAGAGAGGAACCATTATTTTTGGCCCCCCCTGGCTACTAACATCTGCCCCCAGACACCCCAGAAAAGACAAATCTATAATTAGATTCGCCCTTTCTGGCACTTTGCCCGTCTATTCCATTGCCCTGTAGCGGTGGCGAATGGGTTAATATGGGGTTAAAGCCACATTGCAATTGAAAGGTGACCTTAAGCCAGGTTAATAATTGAGAGCTGTCAATTAGACAACTATCAATTATTAATCCTATTGCATGAAATAAAAATAAAACACACACACTTTAATTAAAAATCATTTTAATGAAATAAAGACACATGTTTTTGACCATCTTTTATTTGACTGCAAAAACCATTTCCTGTAATAAAAATAAAATAAAAAAGCAAACTTATTCTTACCTATCCCATGCACAGTCAGGTCCCACGGTGTAATCCTTCAGAAAGGGTTAATGTTTACTGCAGGGACCGCAGCTAATGCTGCAGCCTCACAGTAAACCCCCAAATGAATGAGTTCCTCTCCTGGCTGACAGGAGAGGAAGTGGAAAGCTTAATTGATTGCTTTCCACTTTCACTTCAGGTCAGCCAGGGACACAATCAGTGATGTCAGAGGGAACTGATTAACAAAAATAGGGGTTCCCTTCGAATAAAAAATGGCGTCGGGTCCCCCCTATTTTTGTTAACCAGCCTGATGAAGCAGACCGCTGAGGCCTGGATTTTCAGGCTGTTAAGGAGCCAAGATCCATGGACCTTGCCAGCCTGATAATACCAGGCCACAGCAGTCTGCATATCTTGGCTGATTAACAAAAATAGGGGATCCCCTCGAAAAAAATTGGCGTGGGGTCCCCCCTATTTTTGTTAACCAGCCAGATGAAGCAGACCGCTGAGGCCTGGATTTTCAGGCTGTTAAGGAGCCAAGATCCATGGACCTTGCCAGCCTGATAATACCAGGCCACAGCAGTCTGCATATCTTGGCTGATTAACAAAAATAGGGGATCCCCTCGAAAAAAATTGGCGTGGGGTCCCCCCTATTTTTGTTAACCAGCCAGATGAAGCAGACCGCTGAGGCCTGGTTTTTCAGGCTGGTAAGGATCCAATATCCATGGACCTTGCAAGCCTGATAATACCAGGCCACAGCAGTCTGCTTAGCTTGGCTGGTTAACAAAAATAGGGGATCCCCTCGAAAAAAAAACGGCGTAGGGGTCCCCCTATTTTTGTTAACCAGCCAAGTAAAATGCAGACTGCTGCGGCCTGGTATTAAAAGACTAATAGAAAATGAACTCGGCACTCAACTTTAGTATAGTGAGAATAAAGATTTTTATTCACAATAGTAACACGAAACGTTTCGGTCCTATATCATGGACCTTCATCAGTCACTACATTTATAAAAAAAACAGAAGAAAAAAATTATATTAACAAAATAAAGTATGTACAATCAAAATTTGGTCAATAGTAAAGGTAGAGAGTAGTTGTATACAATGCTTCAGGAGATTTAGAGAGCAATCATAGGTCAGAGTTGTATCAGAGGTATCACAAAGGCAGAAAGAATATATATGGTGAGGACATACCAGATACTACTGGGAAGGGGGTTGATCCACATAGGGAAGAAAAAAAGGGCTGGATATAGCTGTAGGTGAAAATAAGATAAACGTAAGTGCCGATATACTTTTATGTATAAGTAGATTTTGTGCCTATGCCTGTAGATGTGACATACCCTGTGTTGGTGGGGTGAGATGAGGAAGAGGACAATGCCTCTATTGCACTAGTAACCTGTAGAAACAGCGCAAAACATAGATACCATAAATATCACAACTATCAATGTGATGGTGAAGCGGTGGAGCCGCTATACTTGTCTGTGACTGACCTGTTGTGAAGGAGTCCGGTAGTGAGGATAGGTCTCTGCATTGGACGCGGTGTCCACCGCTAGTCTGAGTGCAGAGAAAGCTAGAAAGCTGCATGTATATGAGAGGAAGAGGCGGGACTATAGTGTCAGTCAAACAGAGCATTAGACAGGAAGTGAGGTGGCAGGAAGTTAATGGACATGCGTTCCAAGTGAATACTAGGTAACCAGAGGCCGTCCTACAGGTGGGAGGAGTAAAGGAGCGGCGTGCTGATGGAGATGTGCCCAACAGGATGACGTGGCAGCATTATAGTATTTAATACAAGCGGCTCTAAAGTGAATGAAAGAGAGGCATGTTAGTACAAGCATAAAGGAGTTTACAGCAATAAATATTGCGATCTTATACATTAGCTTAAAGCGATAGGAATACATAACAGGCTTGCAGCATCAGTATGCGTCAAAAGGGGCATAACAGTAATATGAGTACTGATTTAGTACATTATCATAAGACAGTATGGAAGACAAATCTGCAGGCAACAAGGAATAATTAATAACCACCTAACAGAGATCAAAGCAGCATGTGGTAAATGACAGGTGATGTGTAAACATCTGTATGCATCATTTATAAAGTAAAAGGGTGTCACAGCAAAATTCATATTGGTATAGTGCGTTATCAGAAGACAGTATGGGAAAATGGGAGCACGGATTATTAAATAAATAAACACCTGGCTGAGATCAACATATCATGTGGTATATGGCAAGTGATGTATAAAAAAGGGGGGTGGGGGAATTATAGCCTCAGTGGTCATATGCAGAATTACATGAAGGAGAGTAAATCGTATTCACGATTAAGACCCTTAGGTGATAGAGTGTCTAGGGTGTGTATCCAATACGCCTCTCTCCTTTTCAATTGAGTATGCGGTCGCCTCCTCGTCGTGAATGTGGTATTTGTTCCAAAACTTGGTATTTTAATTGGGCTATGGTATGTCCCATTGTGATGAAGTGGTGTGGGATGGGGAGTAAGGTATTCTTACATCTTATGGTTGATTTGTGTTTTGAAATGCGTTGTTTTACAGGTTGACTAGTTTCCCCAACATATAATAACCCACAAGGACACTTAATCACGTATATCACGAAGGCCGTGTCGCAAGTAAAGAAACCACGGACTCTAAATGTTTTTCCCGTATATGGGTGATGGATGGTTTCTCCTCTGAGTACGTTATTACATTGAGTGCATCCCAGACATGGGAAAGTGCCCGTTCTTGGTTTTTTCAGGAATTGTTGTGTAGTTCCTGATTTTTTAGGGCCTAAGTCAGCTCTGATCAATGCATCCCTTAGGTTGGGTGCACGGCGGAAGCATGGGAGAAAAGGTCTAGAGAATTCTTTAATGTCCGGGTGCGCAGTCTGGAGGAGCGGCCAATGTTGGCGAATGGATTTGTGCAATATATACGCATAGGGGTGGTAATGGTGTACGAAAGCAATTCTGCCCCCCATATCTTGTTTATTGCGAGTGACCGTAGTTCTGGAACGATCCAGGACCCCTTGTGGATAGCCCCTCTCTCTAAATTTTGAATTCATTTCTGAGAGGCGGGTTTCCTGAGTGGTATGATCGGAGACTGATCTTTTTGACCCGATAGAATTGGGATGTCGGAATGGATTTCTTCATGGCGACTGGATGGAAGCTATTAAAATGAAGTAAGCTGTTACGATCTGTCGTTTGACATATAGATCAGTGGATAAACAGCCACTGGAATCCTTTATAATCACAGTGTCTAGGAAATTGATCCTGGAGTGGTCGTGTGAGATGGTAAAGCTGAGTCCGGGCCAAGAGCAATTCAGAAATTGATGAAAGAGTGCTAAGGACTCGAACGTGCCCCCCCATATGCAGAAGACATCGTCTATGTAACGTTTCCAGACAATGGCGTTGTTCTTGAATAGAGGGTTTGTGTAGATCAATGTCTCCTCAAAATGGGCCATGTAGCAATTTGCATATGGGGGTGCTACGTTCGAGCCCATCGCGGTCCCGCGTATCTGCAGGTAGAAATCATCCTGGAACATAAAGTAGTTGTGTTAAGTACGATGGTTAACAGATCCAGACAGAGAGCGATCTCTGCTGGATTAAAGTCCGATTTTTCAAGTAAGCGTTGGACAGACCGTATACCGTTCTCATGAGGTATGGAAGTGTAGAGGTCTTTTACGTCAAATGTGACTAATAGGGAATTAGCTGGAACTTGATTGATGGAACGGATCATGTCCAGAAACGCTCCAGTGTCCAAAATGAATGATTTGCTAGTTTTGATTAGAGGAGTGAAGATTTTTTCTAGATAAATTGCCAATGGTGAGAAAATGGAGTCCGAGGCGGCCACGATTGGCCTGCCAGGGGGTTGCTGGAGGTTCTTATGGATTTTGGGGAGTATGTAGAATACAGGGATGATCGGATTATGAGAGATTAGAAACTCATGAGTTTTACTGTCCAGGATGCCTGCATCACAATGTTGTCTTAGTGTGTCGCTAATGCGGGTCCGTATATCATTGGTGGGATCACGCGGTAATTTCTGATAAATAGTGATGTTGTCGAGTTGCCGGAGTGCCTCAGAGATGTAATATGAGCGGTCCATCACGACAATTGCACCCCTTTATCCGCAGGTTTTATGATGATATTTTTATCATCTTGTAAGGATTTAAGGGCATGATGATCAGTAGCCGTGAGGTTATGTGGGTAGTGTAATTTGCCTTTTTCCATGTCAGATTTAAGACCATGGAAAGAGGAATAAATGAAATCAATAAAGGTCTCAAGAGCATTCGATCCGGGGGAGGTCTGAAGAGGCTCTTTGTTCTCAGGCCCAGAGTAGTGGCTGAGAGTCGTCCCGGTTCTCCCGGAGACTGTATAGGTCTAGGTGCGGGAGGTTGAGAAAAATACACCCGTAGTCGAGGAACGAAAAACTTAGTCTTCAGGAACGAAAAAAGACCTCTACACTTCCATACCTCATGAGAACGGTATACGGTCTGTCCAACGCTTACTGAAAATCGGACTTATCCAGCAGAGATCGCTCTCTGTCTGGATCTGTTAACCATCGTACTTAAACACAACTACTTTATGTTCCAGGATGATTTCTACCTGCAGATCGCGGGACCGCGATGGGCTCGAACGTAGCACCCCCATATGCAAATTGCTACATGGCCCATTTTGAGGAGACATTGATCTACACAAACCCTCTATTCAAGAACAACGCCATTGTCTGGAAACGTTACATAGACGATGTCTTCTGCATATGGGGGGGCACGTTCGAGTCCTTAGCACTCTTTCATCAATTTCTGAATTGCTCTTGGCCGGGACTCAGCTTTACCATCTCACACGACCACTCCAGGATCAATTTCCTAGACACTGTGATTATAAAGGATTCCAGTGGCTGTTTATCCACTGATCTATATGTCAAACCGACAGATCGTAACAGCTTACTTCATTTTAATAGCTTCCATCCAGTCGCCATGAAGAAATCCATTCCGACATCCCAATTCTATCGGGTCAAAAAGATCGTCTCCGATCATACCACTCAGGAAACCCGCCTCTCAGAAATGAATTCAAAATTTAGAGAGAGGGGCTATCCACAAGGGGTCCTGGATCGTTCCAGAACTACGGTCACTCGCAATAAACAAGATATGGGGGGCAGAATTGCTTTCGTACACCATTACCACCCCTATGCGTATATATTGCACAAATCCATTCGCCAACATTGGCCGCTCCTCCAGACTGCGCACCCGGACATTAAAGAATTCTCTAGACCTTTTCTCCCATGCTTCCGCCGTGCACCCAACCTAAGGGATGCATTGATCAGAGCTGACTTAGGCCCTAAAAAATCAGGAACTACACAACAATTCCTGAAAAAACCAAGAACGGGTACTTTCCCATGTCTGGGATGCACTCAATGTAATAACGTACTCAGAGGAGAAACCATCCATCACCCATATACGGGAAAAACATTTAGAGTCCGTGGTTTCTTTACTTGCGACACGGCCTTCGTGATATACGTGATTAAGTGTCCTTGTGGGTTATTATATGTTGGGGAAACTAGTCAACCTGTAAAACAACGCATTTCAAAACACAAATCAACCATAAGATGTAAGAATACCTTACTCCCCATCCCACACCACTTCATCACAATGGGACATACCATAGCCCAATTAAAATACCAAGTTTTGGAACAAATACCACATTCACGACGAGGAGGCGACCGCATACGTCAATTGAAAAGGAGAGAGGCCTATTGGATACACACCCTAGACACTCTATCACCTAAGGGTCTTAATCGTGAATACGATTTACTCTCCTTCATGTAATTCTGCATATGACCACTGAGGCTATAATTCCCCCACCCCCCCTTTTTTATACATCACTTGCCATATACCACATGATATGTTGATCTCAGCCAGGTGTTTATTTATTTAATAATCCGTGCTCCCATTTTCCCATACTGTCTTCTGATAACGCACTATACCAATATGAATTTTGCTGTGACACCCTTTTACTTTATAAATGATGCATACAGATGTTTACACATCACCTGTCATTTACCACATGCTGCTTTGATCTCTGTTAGGTGGTTATTAATTATTCCTTGTTGCCTGCAGATTTGTCTTCCATACTGTCTTATGATAATGTACTAAATCAGTACTCATATTACTGTTATGCCCCTTTTGACGCATACTGATGCTGCAAGCCTGTTATGTATTCCTATCGCTTTAAGCTAATGTATAAGATCGCAATGTTTATTGCTGTAAACTCCTTTATGCTTGTACTAACATGCCTCTCTTTCATTCACTTTAGAGCCGCTTGTATTAAATACTATAATGCTGCCACGTCATCCTGTTGGGCACATCTCCATCAGCACGCTGCTCCTTTACTCCTCCCACCTGTAGGACGGCCTCTGGTTACCTAGTATTCACTTGGAACGCATGTCCATTAACTTCCTGCCACCTCACTTCCTGTCTGATGCTCTGTTAGACTGACACTATAGTCCCGCCTCTTCCTCTCATATACATGCTGCTTTCTAGCTTTCTCTGCACTCAGACTAGCGGTGGACACCGCGTCCAATGCAGAGACCTATCCTCACTACCGGACTCCTTCACAACAGGTCAGTCACAGACAAGTATAGCGGCTCCACCGCTTCACCATCACATTGATAGCTGTGATATTTATGGTATCTATGTTTTGCGCTGTTTCTACAGGTTACTAGTGCAATAGAGGCATTGTCCTCTTCCTCATCTCACCCCACCAACACAGGGTATGTCACATCTACAGGCATAGGCACAAAATCTACTTATACATAAAAGTATATCGGCACTTACGTTTATCTTATTTTCACCTACAGCTATATCCAGCCCTTTTTTTCTTCCCTATGTGGATCAACCCCCTTCCCAGTAGTATCTGGTATGTCCTCACCATATATATTCTTTCTGCCTTTGTGATACCTCTGATACAACTCTGACCTATGATTGCTCCCTAAATCTCCTGAAGCATTGTATACAACTACTCTCTACCTTTACTATTGACCAAATTTTGATTGTACATACTTTATTTTGTTAATATAATTTTTTTCTTCTGTTTTTTTTATAAATGTAGTGACTGATGAAGGTCCATGATATAGGACCGAAACGTTTCGTGTTACTACTGTGAATAAAAATCTTTATTCTCACTATACTAAAGTTGAGTGCCGAGTTCATTTTCTATTAGATACGGTGTGGGAACCTACTCTGGCACCTTCTTGGTTGTGCACACGGTTATTTTTTCATATGGTATTAAAAGACTGTCAAGGCCCATGGATTTTGGCCCTCAACAGCCTGATAATACCAAGCTACAGCAGCCCCACATTTGGCGCATCAAAAGATGTGCCAATTGTGGCACTTTACCCTGCTCTTCCCACTGCCCTGTAGCGGTGGCAAGTGGGGTAATAAGGGGTTAATGTCACCGTTGATTGCACGGTGACAATAAGCCCGGTTAATAATGGAGAGGTGTCAATAAGACAAAAATTATCCCACAAAAATTATCTCTTAGTCACTATTTTTTTATTTTCCCATAGGTAACAGGAGAAATTGGACCACAAAATTTGTTGTCCAATTTGTCCTGAGTACGCTGATACCCCATATGTGGGGGGAACCACTGTTTGGGCGCACAGCAGAGCTCGGAATGGAAGGAGCACCATTTGACTTTTTCCAACCAAAATTGGCTGGAATTGAGATTGGACGCCATGTTGCATTTGGAGAGCCCCTGATGTGCCTAAACAGTGGAAACCCCCCACAAGTGACCCCATTTGGGAAACTAGACCCCCTAAGGAACTTATCTAGATCTTTGGTGAGCAATTTGAACCCCAAGTGCTTCACACAGTTTATAACGTAGAGCCGTAAAATTAAAAAATCATATTTTTTTCACAAAATTGATCTTTTCACCCCAATTTTTATTTTCCCAAGGGTAACAAGACTCCAAAAGTTATTGTGCAATTTGTCCTGAGTACGCTGATACCCCATATGTGGGGGTAAACCACTGTTTGGGTGCATGGCAGAGTTTGGAAGGGAAGGAGCGCCGTTTGACTTTTTCAGCGCAGAATTGGCTGGATGCCATGTCATGTTTGGAGAGCTCCTGATCTACCTAAACAGTGGAAACCCCTCACAAATGACACCATTTTGGAAACTAGACCCCTCAAGGAACTTATCTAGATGTGTGGTGAGCACTTTGACCCCAAAGTGCTTCACAGAAGTTTATAACGTACAGCCGTAAAAATAAAAAATCTCTTTTTTTTTTTACAAAAATGATTTTTTCGCCCCAATATTTTATTTTCACAAAGGTAACAGGAGAAATTGGACCCCAAAAGTTGTTGTCCAATTTGTCCTGAGTATGCTGATACCCAATATGTGGGAGTAAACTACTGTATGGGCGCACCTCGGGGCTCGGAAGGGAAGTAGTGACGTTTTGGATTGCAGACTTTGATGGAATGGTCTGGGGGAGTCATGTCGCATTTGGAGAGCCCCTGATGCGCCTAAACAGTGGAAACCCCCCACAAGTGACCCCATTTTGAAAAATTGACCCCACAAGGAACTTATCTAGATGTGTGGTGAGCACTTTGAACCCGAAGTGCTTCACAGAAGTTTATAACGTACAGCCGTTAAAATAAAAAATCCTTTTTTTTTTTTACAAAAATGATTTTTTTCGCCCCCAATATTTTATTTTCACAAGGGTAACAGGAGAAATTGGACCCCAAAAGTTGTTGTCCAATTTGTCCTGAGTATGCTGATACCCAATATGTGGGAGTAAACTACTGTATGGGCGCACGTCGGGGCTCGGAAGGGAAGTAGTGACGTTTTGGTTTGCAGACTTTGATGGAATGGTCTGGGGGAGTCATGTCGCATTTGGAGAGCCCCTTATGCGCCTAAACAGTGGAAACCCCCCACAAGTGACCCCATTTTGGAAAATAGACCCCACAAGGAACTTATCTAGATGTGTGGTGAGCACTTTGAACCCCGAAGTGCTTCACAGAAGTTTATAACGTACAGCCGTAAAATAAAAAATCCTTTTTTTTTTTTACAAAAATGATTTTTTTCGCCCCCAATATTTTATTTTCACAAGGGTAACAGGAGAAATTGGACCCCAAAAGTTGTTGTCCAATTTGTCCTGAGTACGCTGATACCCAATAAGTTGGAGTAAACTACTGTATGGGCGCACGTCGGGTTCGGAAGGGAAGTAGTGACGTTTTGGATTGCAGACTTTGATGGAATGGTCTGGGGGCGTCATGTTGCATTTGGAGAGCCCCTGATGCGCCTAAACAGTGGAAACCCCCCACAAGTGACCCCATTTTGGAAAATAGACCCCCACAAGGAACTTATCTAGAAGTGTGGTGAGCGCTATGAAGCCCCAAGTGCTTCACAGAAGTTTTATAACATACAGCCGTAAAAACAAAAAAAAACATTTTTTTTTTACAAAAATGATTTTGTCGCCCCCAGTTTTTTATTTTCCCAAAGGTAACAGAAGAAATAGGACAAATTGCACAATAACTCTTGTGGTCCAGAGTACGCTGATACCCCATATGCGGGGGTAAACTACTGTTTGGGCGCATGGCAGAGCTCAGAAGTGTAGGAGCACCGTTTGACTTTTTCAACGCAGAATTGGCTGGAATTGAGATCAGACGCCATGTCACATTTGGAGAGCCCCTGATGTGCCTAAACAGCAGAAACCCCCAATTCTAACTCCAACCCTAACCCCAACACACCCCTAACCCTAGTCCCAACCCTAACCACAAACCTAACCCTAACATACGTGTTAAAAAAAAAAAAAAAAAATTACCCTGCGCTTCACAATAAATGGTGATACACATAAAGTGAATAAATGACCAGTACCTTACTGAATAGAGGCCTTCCGATGTTGAAAGGTCCTGTGGCTGTAGAGAAGATGATGTCTGTCGTATTTCTCTGTTCTTCCTTGTTAATCCTTTTGGTTCAGATTGTAAAATATAAGAGTCTTTTAACATAAGTCCAGATAACAATCCAAAGGGTTAATTGATCAGACCACAAGGGTACCGTCCCGGCCGGTGGCAGCACACCTTGCGATATTGTCTCTGAGAGAATGGAGCCGTGAAGGTGCAGCTTGGCTGCAGGACCTTCCGTGATGTCACTGGCATGTGATAGAAATCACGTGACCAGCTACAATCTGCACACAAGACCACTTCCTACGCGTTTCAAAATTCACTGATTTCTTCCTCAGGGAACCCTAACATACCCCTAACTGTAATCCCAACCCTAACCCTAACTTTAGCCGCAACCCTAAGCCTAACGGGAAAATGGAAATAAATACATTTTTTTAATTTTATTATTTTTCCCTAACTAAGGGGGTGATAAAGGGGGGTTTGATTTACTATTTATAGCGGGTTTTTATGATTGGCAGCTGTCACGCTAAAAGACGCTTTTTATTGCAAAAAATAGTTTTTTGCATCACCACATTTTGAGAGCTATAATTTTTGCATATTTTGGCCCACAGAGTCATGTGAGGTCTTATTTTTTGCGGTATGAGTTGACGTTTTTATTGGTACCATTTTTGAACACTGACATTTTTTGATCACTTTTTATTTCGATTTTTGGGAGGTTAGAATGAACAAAAATCAGCAATTCATGAATTTCTTTTGGGGAGGCGTTTATACCTTCCGCGTGTGGTAAAATTGATAAAGCAGTTTTATTCTTCGGGTCAGTATGATTACGGCGACACCTCATTTATATTATTTTTTTATGTTTTGGCGCTTTTATAGAATGAAAACAATTTTATATAAAAAATCATTATTTTTGCATCGCTTTATTCTGCGAGCTATAACTTTTTTATTTTATCGCTGATGATGGTGTATGACAGCTCGTTTTTTGCGGGACAAGATGACGTTTTCAGCGGTACCATGTTTATTTATATCAGTCTTTTTGATCGGCTGTTATTCCACTTTTTGTTCGGCGGTATGATGATAAAGCATTGATTTTTTGCTTCGTTTTTTTTTTTTTTTTTTAAGGGGTTCACTAAAGGGGTTAACTAGTGGGACAGTTTTATAGGGGGAGTCGTTACGGACGCGGCGATACCAAATATGTGTACTTTTATTGTTTTGTTTTTTTTATTTACAGGAAAAAATGAATTTATTGGGGAATATTTTTTTTTTTTTATGATTTTTTTTACCAATTTTTATTTTTATTTTTTTTACTTTTTTACTTTGTCCCAGGGTGGGACATCACAGTATTTTATCAGATCGCTGGTGTGACAGTGTGCACAGCACTCTGTCACACCAGCGATCGCTCTGGCATCGCTGCAGGCTTCCTCAGTGCCTGCTCTCAGCAGGCACTGAGGAAGCCGCCTCCCTGCAGGACCCTGGCGCCATCTTGGATCCGGGGACCTGGAGAGAGGACCGACCCTCGGAACAGCGCGGACAAATCGCGTTGCTCTGAGGGTCTCAGGGGAGCGCGCAGGGAGCCCCCTGCCTGTGCGATCCTCCCCTGTGCCCCCGGTACACCGCGATCATGTTTGATCGCGGTGTGCCAGGGGTTAATGTGCCGCTCCTGACACATAGTGCTGGGTGTCAGCTGTGATAAACAGCTGACACCCGGCCGCGATCAGCTGCGCTCCCCCCGGGAGCGCAGCTGATCGCCCATGACGTACAATTCCGTCCATGGGAATTAGGTCCAGGGTCACATGGACGGAATAATACGTCTGATGGAATAAAGAGGTTAAGATAGTTTCCCCCGTTTCGAGTTTGTAGCCGTAAGTTTTGGGCCCAGCAGAAACAAACTCTGATGTATGTGCCCTCGGGTATTTCACTCATCAATTCCCCCAGGTAATCGCCTAAAGGCTGTTGGCACTCACCTTCCCTGCGCACAAAAATAAACGAATCTGTATCGTGATAAAGGCACCTCTCCTGCAGGCGGGCCAACAACGAATATATCTCTACCCGTGCATACGCGATTGTAAAGCAGTCTATAAAATACAACATTGAAATGTCATAGTAGGGCATGAACAGTTAGCTAAAAACCACACCTGGCTACCCAACAACGTTGGTGCATGTTAGATTAGGGTGCTGAGCAAACCTGTCCCATAAAGAATTTAAGAAAGACTTGGAGATCTGTCTATGTGTGTATTCCGAGGCCTGTGAATTTACAGCGTGTGTATTGAAAAGGGGTGACATTAATTTATTGTCGAGTTTTAGTGGGTGAACAGGAAAAAATAAATCTCTCGCCGGATAGGCCTTGAATTTAGCATCGCCAAAGTATTTTTTAATGAAAGCGAAATTGTCATAGATGATGTCGGGGTACCCTACAGGGTATGTTCTAGTTTTGTTTACAAAATTTTCAACCAATTCACGCCACTCATGCACCCACAGAGGGCTTATGGAGTGTCCGCAGTTCTGTAGGTAGCTCTTTATAGCTAAAAAGACGTAATATAATTGTCCGTAGGTGGTGATTGTGACCTTATTTGTATCATTTTCATTATAGCACACCGCACAACCGTGGTAAAAACAGCATGGAAATTCATAGTCTATGTGTTGTGCGCTAACATGTGCATCACCATCTAAAAAATATTTCACATGTTTTTCACCCCCTCTCAGAGCATATTGAATGTCAGTGTTCACTGTGCCTGCTACATACATGACAAATGAATGTACACGCTCCAAACTTACAAATCTATAATGATTGGTATGTATGCGAGCTGCGAAATTGGGTAGGTCCAGCTGATGCTGATAAAAATGTTGTAAAAATTCTGAATGATCTAGGGACACCACACTATCATAAACACTATTACCTACAGAGGCTGCATCATGAGGATTTTTTGTGTGTGTATCAAGATGCTCGTTGCTTTGAACATTTGGATACTCACGGCTGTTGCCATCTCCAGGGTCATCATAGTTGTGTAAATGGTATGCGAGATCATGTAACAGCCTCTGGGAGTAACGCTTAGCTATTGTGCCGTGAGATGACTTTCGCCCGCCTCTAGCGGCTTGCGAACTTATGGAGCTAACCAACATCTCTAGAGCCTTCTTAATGACTCTAGCTCTATAAGATCTTTGTGGATTAGTTTAGTTAATTTTTTCAACTCATAATCATCCATTCTTAGTCACACAAATTTATTTAAATTCACAGATGATGATTGTACATTTGCATAATTTTGTTTAAAATCATGATAATGTCAGGTGTTGGACATGCATTTATCAGTCTTTCATACGTGTCACAGAAAGATTTTAGCTTGTTCTGCGCGAGTTTGGTGTGCATGTACTGTGCAGACATATCAAGAAACATTTTTACGTGCTCATCACCCCACACAGGTGTCGGTGAGTAAACTGATCGATCATCAACCTTCTGCTTCATACATACACGACGCCGCAATACTGCGCATTTCTTTAGAGATAATGCATTGGCTAAATTGCTAGACGGTTCTGCGGGGTAATATCTGGGGTTTGTGTAGATTGACACAGCCATATATTCTTCCGTATACTACTCTCCGTATTCCCGGGGTGTACGGCCCATCCCGCTGCTCGATCGCTGTCGTATGGGAATATTTTCTTTTTCAAATTGCAACCTCCTGGCCACTAGTTTATCACCTGTAAATAAAATATAACTATTAGCTACCTCAGAAATTATATCTACACAGCTTACATACACAAAGCTGGGTATCGTATGTATTTCAAAGATACGTTACTAGCGTAACACATGTAAATAAAATATACATGCTAGTTATCGGAGAAATGCTATCTACACAGGATACATACACATAAAAGTGAGAATCCTGCGTGTTTCAAGGATCCGTTACCTCTTCTATTCCTGAGCGGGGTGCTTATCGAATTCCCCCATCTTTTAGGAGCGTCGGGTATCGTGTGGGTTACAGGATTATAGTCCGGTTCTACGAACTCGACATCTGAATCCTGGGAATCCTCCACGAGCTCAACATCGGAATCGCGGTGTTCGCCTGGTTCAGATGCAGCACTGTTTTCAACCACACAGTCCGCTTGGAGTAGACCGGTACCTGTATGAGAAAATGTATTTAGTTCCCTGTCTAGATACACATGTTTATTTCATCGGATATACATATAGGTTTCTTGCCTGTGACAGACTGGTGAGAGATAGATGCTCGTTGCTTGCTAGCAGAGTTGCTATTCTCTAATGGCTTCAGAGCTAGAAAATCAAGGGCTCAAAATTCTGCTTAATAAACAGGTCACCATGGGTGTAGTCAGGATGTGAACTCTCTTCTTAAATAATAAAGAATGAAATATATCATTTATATACAAAACATAGACTCAGACAACACGAGACAATACGGCGTACACTATATACGTTATAAAACATACCTAATTGTTCGGATGAAAGCAGAGTATCATATTGAGCGCAAGAATATCTGGAGTCCATCTTGAATAAAAAGGGTAAGGTATTAAGTAGGGCATGCATCGTTACACCTTATCAACACAGCATATATAACTAGATAATATTAGGTTTGTATTGCGATGGTGGAGATTATTTTAAAACAAATAGCCCTTTTAACTACTGTATTAGATAAATATAGCGTGATGGATACACGTTTATATTATCAAAACAGATGTAGCTTATGTCCATCCATCTAAAATAAAATTAAGTGCGTGAATTTTCCTCGCAACCTATATTAATTCTACACAGCGGACAAATACGCTTTATATAGTAAGCAAACTAAATTTGCGCCTAGCGCATAAATATGACTATATTAACCAGAACATGCGTAATACAGAATAAGTCTTTATAGAAGAGTAAACATTTATTAAGCGATGTATTAGATAAATTATAGTGTCATGAATATAGGGATATATTATTAAAACAAATATAGCTCAAGTATGAAAACAGTGGTAAATTATTAAAACAAATATCGGCTTTAACTATGCATACTTAAATATAATTGAGCAATTGTACATATTCATGAGACAAAATAGGAATTTCAGAGCCCTGTACACTGTGTGCAGAATTATTAGGCAAGTTGTATTTAAGAGGATTCTTTTTATTATTGAACAACAGCTATGTTCTTAATCAACCCAAAAGACTCATAAATATCAAAGCTTAATATTTTTTGGAGTTGGAGTGTTTTTTTTAGATTTGGCTATGTTAGAAGGATATCTGTTTGTGCAGGTAACTATTACTGTGCAGAATTATTAGGCAACTTAATAAAAAACAAATGTATGCCCATCTCACTTGTTTATTTTGACCAGGTAAACCAATATAACAACACAAAATTTAGAAATAAACATTTCTGACATTCAAAAACAAAAAAAAATCAGTGACCAATTGTCACGCTGTATAGCAGATATATATATGTGATGACAGTAATCTATATCAAAAGGGCAACATACAATATAACATGCGCATAGATATATGATAACATAATATTACCTGACAGAATGTCCAGTGGGTCAATACGGAATCCGTTATACGCTGTCTCCGGCTAGAGGGTGACCGGGGTCTATGCTGACCCTAAACTGGGGTCCTAACTAATCCCTCTACCTGGAGGTACTGTTAAAGGTACAGAGGTCCAGGCCACCAGCGTAAACCCTGTCTCCTATCAATCCCTGCCAACTGTATTCTAGTCCTAAGAAGGACCCTGAATACCACCAAAGGGAATGAACAGGTAACGGTTAATGAACAGAAAGACAAACAACAAAGACAAGAAATAAAGTAAATAAAGTCTTACATGCAACACTCACACACAGTAGGAACACCTAAGGTCTCAGAGAAAAACTATAAGCTGTAAGAGTAAAAACAACTAAGGAGCTCTTAGCTTAAATATTCTCAGAACCGATCCAGTCTGCTAGACTACATGAATGCTTTCACCGGCGTCTAACACCCAGACTGGCAGAAATATAAAGGAAACTAATTAGAACATAATCAAAAGCAGCCGGGCGAGGCTGCACCTAGCCTTAGCAAAGAGCTAGGAAAAATTAACTCTCTCATTACCAAAAAACAAAGAAACAGCAGCTCAGCTGTGAGAAGTCAGAATGTGCAATCGCGACGATCTTCATGGCGATGCACCCATGACAGTACCCCCCTTCTACGAGGGGCCTCCGGACCCTCATGACCAGGTCTGTCCGGGTGAGTTGTGTGAAAGGTCCGAACCAATCGATCTGCGTTAACATCAGACGCAGGGAACCACGTCCCCTCCTCAGGACAATACCCCCTCCACTGAACTAAGTACTGAAGGGATCGGCGACTGAGACGTGAGTCAATGATTTTCGACCCATGAATTTCCACGTTATCATTGACCACCACTGAAGGAGGTAGAGGTGACGGTATGACTGGTGCCACATACTTTTTAAGTAATGACTTGTGAAACACATTATGAATTTTAAACGTAGGAGGGAGGTCCAGACGAAATGCCACAGGATTAATTATGGAACTGATCCTGTACGGCCCGATGAATCTGGGACCCAACCTCCAGGAGGAAACTTTACGTTTTATATTCCTGGTAGACAACCAAACCAGATCGTTCACCTTCAGATCTAGACCAGAAACTCTCCTCCTATCAGCCATCCGTTTGTAACGGTTCCCGTAACCTTCAGTCTTAAGCGATCTGGAACTATCAGTCTCCCTGGAAGTCCCACAGGGGCGTCCCCCTGAGCCCCCAATACCTCCCCCTCAAGCTCAGAGCATACAGCTGACACTACAACTCCCTCCTGAGGAATAGGAACCGGATCATCCGTCTTCCCGGCCCTTGGGAACGTACGAGATAAGGCATCAGGAAGCAACTTTATTGAGCAGTCATATGCGCGATAAGGAGGAAACTCTTTACACCCCTCCTCTGAGAACATCTCCCCAAAGTCCTCCAGAAAAGGAGACAAAGTCCTAGGCACAACCGCACCGATGACCGTGCTCATGCAGTTATTCTTGCAAAATTCACCCCACTGGCTTATCTTTCTGGATTGCCAATCAATCACTGGGTTATGTTTAGCCAACCAAGGAAGTCCCAACACAATAGGAGTAGGTAGACCTCCAACACATAACAAGACAATTGCTCTTTATGTATTGCCCCTACTCGAAGATCTATGTTATGAACAGCTTGTACCAAGCTACCTTGACCAAGAGGTCTAGAGAATCAATAGAGAGTATAGGGACCGGTTTGGCCAATACACTCAGTTGCATACCATGCACCTGGGCAAACCGAGCGTCCACCAAATTAGCCCCGGACCCACTATCAAGAAAAACAGAAATCCTCTCAGTTCTAGTACCAATCACCACCTCCGCAGGCACGAGAAACTGAGAGGGATTTGGGGACGAAATACACACTCCCAGGTTAACTCCTTGGCTCAAAGAGGTCCGGGATGGACACCCCCCAACAAAATGTCCCTCTCTCCCGCAAAAGAAACACCTTCTAGTCTTGCGGCGCACCGCCGATTCCCTCCTACAAAATGATGTCCCTCCCAACTGCATGGGTTCCTCAGAACAGACCAGGGGAACCTCAGTATAAGGGACTTTAGTAGTAGGTGGAGTCATCATGGGGGGCGGAGTTACCTCGCGTCTTCCCCGAAGTCGTCTATCAATGCGAATAGCGAGGGCCATAGCAGCCTCCAGTGATGGAGGAGAATCATACTGAGCCAACACATCTTTTAATTTGTCAGACAACCCTTGACAAAACTGGCTCCTAAGAGCTGGGTCATTCCACTGAGTATCTGTTGCCCATCTACGGAACTCAGAAGAATATTCCTCCGCTGGACGATTTCCTTGCCGTATTTTACGTAACCTTGTTTCAGCAAGGGAAACTCGATCCGGATCATCATATACCAGACCCAGGGCAGTAAAAAATCGATCCACTGACTGGAGATCTGGGGAGCCTGGAGGAATAGAGAACGCCCAAGATTGAGGGTCCCTTGTAAGAGCGAGATAACAATTCCCACTCTCTGCTCTTCACTCCCAGATGACCGAGGCCGCAGCCGAAAGTACAATTTACATGCCTCCCGGAAAGTAAAAAATTTGTCCCGCCCACCAGTGAACCTGTCCGGGAGAGCAACCTTAGGTTCAGATCTGGTTTGCTCCGGGAGGGACAAAACCTTGGACTTAATGTCTGCAAATTCCATGGACAACCCCTGCAACTGCCGGGCCAGCTGGGCTACTGGATCCATGACAGCTGGGGAGAATCTTTAGTTGGGCCGGTGAAAATGTCACGCTGTATAGCAGATATATATATGTGATGACAGTAATCTATATCAAAAGGGCAACATACAATATAACATGCGCATAGATATATGATAACATAATATTACCTGACAGAATGTCCAGTGGGTCAATACGGAATCCGTTATACGCTGTCTCCGGCTAGAGGGTGACCGGGGTCTATGCTGACCCTAAACTGGGGTCCTAACTAATCCCTCTACCTGGAGGTACTGTTAAAGGTACAGAGGTCCAGGCCACCAGCGTAAACCCTGTCTCCTATCAATCCCTGCCAACTGTATTCTAGTCCTAAGAAGGACCCTGAATACCACCAAAGGGAATGAACAGGTAACGGTTAATGAACAGAAAGACAAACAACAAAGACAAGAAATAAAGTAAATAAAGTCTTACATACAACACTCACACACAGTAGGAACACCTAAGGTCTCAGAGAAAAACTATAAGCTGTAAGAGTAAAAACAACTAAGGAGCTCTTAGCTTAAATATTCTCAGAACCGATCCAGTCTGCTAGACTACATGAATGCTTTCACCGGCGTCTAACACCCAGACTGGCAGAAATATAAAGGAAACTAATTAGAACATAATCAAAAGCAGCCGGGCGAGGCTGCACCTAGCCTTAGCAAAGAGCTAGGAAAAATTAACTCTCTCATTACCAAAAAACAAGAAACAGCAGCTCAGCTGTGAGAAGTCAGAATGTGCAATCGCGACGATCTTCATGGCGATGCACCCATGACACCAATATAGCCACCTTTCTTTACGATGACACTCAAAAGCCTTCCATCCATAGATTCTGTCAGTTGCTTAATCTGTTTACGATCAACATTGCATGCAGCAGCCACCACAGCCTCCCAGACACTGTTCCGAGAGGTGTACTGTTTTACCTCCCTGTAAATCTCACATTTTATGAGGGACCACAGGTTCTCTATGGGGTTCTGATCAGGTGAACAAGGGGGCCATGTCATTATTTTTTCTTCTTTTAGACCTGTACTGGCCAGTCATGCTGTGGAGTATTTGGATGCATGTGATGGAGTATTGTCCTGCATGAAAATCATGTTTTTCTTGAATGATACAGACTTCTTCCTGTACCACTGCTTGAAGAAGGTGTCTTCCAGAAACTGGCAGTAGGTCTGGGAGTTGAGCTTCACTCCATCCTCAACCCGGAAAGGTCCCACAAGTTCATCTTTGATGATACCAGTCCATACCAGTACCCCACCTCCACCTTGCTGGCGTCTGAGTCGGAGTGGAGCTCTCTGCCCTTTACTGATCTAGCCTTGGGGCCATCCATCTGGCCCATCAAGAGTCACTCTCATTTCATCAGTCCATAAAACCTTAGAAAAATCAGTCTTAACATATTTCTTGTCCCAGTCTTGACATTTTATCTTATGTTTCTTGTTCAAAGGTGGTAGTTTTTCAGCCTTCCTTACCTTGGCCATGTCCCTGAGTATGGTACACCTTGTGCTTTTTGATACTCCAGTAAAGTTGCAGCTCTGAAATATGGCAAAACTGGTGGCAAATGGCATCTTGGCAGCTTCAGGCTTGATTTTCCTCAATTCATCATGGTCAGTTATTTTGGGCCTTTTTTTATTAACACGCTTCTTGCGACCCTGTTGGCTATTTGCCATGAAACGCTTGTTCGCTGATTACACTTCAAAAGTTTGGCAATTTAAAGACTGCTGCATCCCTCTGCAAGACATCTCACAATTTTTGACTTTTCAGAGTCAGTCAAATCTCTCTTCTGACCCACTTTACCAAAGGAAAAGAAGTTGCCTAATAATTAAGCACACCTTATATAGGGTGTTGATGTCATTAGACCACACCCCTCCTCATTACAGAGATGCAAATCACTTGATTTATATAATTGGCAGTTGGCTTTCAAGCCTATACAGCTTGGAGTAGGACAACAAGTATATAAAGGAATGTGATCAAAATACTCATTTGCCTAATAATTCTGCACACAGTGTATATATACTTACATCGCGATTAGTTCAGAGATGCCTGGAATTGGTTGACCCTGGGGGAAGTTTGCAGCTGTGCGATGTGCTAGAAGGCTCCAAGCCAGTGAATTTATTACAAGCTGCAGAGAGAACACGCCTTCTGTCAACACCCCCACAGAAAGAGACAGAAAAAAAAATCAGTCCTGTGACTTCTTCTGTTAGCACAATTATTGCGTAATTATACAATTGCGATATACCCAAATTAAAATCAGTCATTTTATACGCTTGAATTTCTGATCATAGCCGCAGATTCATTTATCCGATCATGGCGACTAAACGTGCTGAAATAATATTAGAGAAGCAACATTTCACGCCCGAAGCTCCAGCTTCATTCAGCGGCATTGCAAACCTATACACAGCGGTTAGAACGAGCGGTATAAAAAAACATTAAGCGATCGACTTGCTGAAAAAACAAGATGCTTACACTCTTCATAAGCCTGTAAGAAAAAAATTTGCTGTGAATAAGATTTTTTTCTCTGACGTTGATTCACAGTGGCAAGCCGATTTGGTTAGCTTAATTGAATATTCAAGGGAAAATAATGATGTGAAATATCTCCTGACTGTGATTGACGTACTCTCCAAACACGCGTGGGTTGTCGCGATGCCCAACAAGACCGGCTCGACTGTAGCTTGATCGTACGAATTAATATTTGAAAGCGACCGCCGTACGCCGCAGAAATTACAGACGGATCGTGGGAAAGAATTTATGAATTTGCACAAGAAGCATATTTGTAAAATGCATAAAATTCAACATTTTTTACCAACAATACCGTAAAGGCCGCTATAGTAGAGCGATTTAATCGCACATTAAAAAATCCTATGTGGCGCTATATCACGAAGCATAATACCTTTAGGTATATCGATATTTTACCCGGTCTGGTACACAGTTACAATCACACATTCCACACCGCGATATGCGCCCGTCTGTGCGATGTGACGAAGCAAAACTCGCTACAAATATGGAAAAATATTTATAGCGCTAGTATGACTAATATACGTATTAAACCCTCTTTAAAAATTGGAGATCATGTCAGAATATCCCGTTTTAAGAATACTTTTACGAAAGGTTATGAGCAGACGTTCAGCAAGGAGATATTTTTAATTACCACCATCTCTAATAAATTTCATAAGCCTCTTTATAAAATTAGCGATTTAGCGGGTGAAGCTGTCGAGGGATCATTTTAAAAGGAAGAGCTGCAAAAAATAGCTTTCGATGAGAATCGTGTCTACCGAGTAGAGAAGATTTTGAGAAAAAAACGTGACAGGGGCGCGATTCACTGCTATATTAACACTAGGACTACTGGACTCGTGACCCCGCCTAGAACTACTGAAAGGAGTCATTTTGACTCCTTGCTTGTTTTCGTTTATTTTTAGAGTTTCATTTGTGGTTATTTATTAATAATTATATTTTTTGTAATGTATTATTATTGTGAGATCCAACAGTAATGCTTTTGATTGTTTTTTTTCTGCTTTTCTTATTTTTCTACAGAAAATAACAATAATTATAATAGACGTTTTTCAAACATTTTTTTTTATTCAAGTGCACACATATAAACAACAACTGAAGAACAAAAAGCAGAGAAAATGTAGGTGGAGGAGCATAAAAATGAAAATATGGCGCAGAATTCACCTTCTAAACATTTGGTGTTTCGCATTTTAGGCATTGCCTTTGATTTATGGCAGTACATTGCCCACACAAAGACTTACCACAAGTCTTACAATTGCCGACAGATCTATTTTTCTTGCACTTTTCTTTGATCTGGCAAAATTTTGTTTGAACCATCACTTCTGAGCATGTAGAAACTTGGGACGTGGAACCCTTTTCCCTATCTGTGACATAAGGACACTCAACTCTCTCACAAGCGTTTGCAAAAATGGCCTTGCGTGACATTTTTTGGTGGGTTATCTCATTGAATATTATCCATGCATTTATACCCGCAAAGTCTAAGGCATTTTCAAATGCATGAACAGGCCATCTCCTTGTGCATGTTCGTGTGGTATATTTTCGTGCCATCTGATCCACTACATCTACTCCATATTTTGTTTCATTGTAAAACTTTACCGTTTCTGGAGTTTTTTTTAGCGGAATCAGACGCAACAACAACATCTGGATGGACGGAACTCAAAATGACAACATTTTTGTTGGGCTTTCCTTGATATACTGTAAGTGTAAAATTGTCTTCATTTCTAAACACTTTAGTGTTGTACAATTCCTCTTTCATGGATTTTATTTCTTTAGGCACTTCTCGCCTTATCTTGTTCAGTGTTCCCACGATGGTTGTTCCTTTGCTTTTTAGCTGTTTAGCTAATTTTACTGAAGTAAAATAATTATCGGTTGTAACATTGCGACCTTTTTTCAAAAACGGGTCCAATAACTTCATTACCACATGGTCAGCTAAACGGTCCTCAGCACGGCGTGTGTCATCTTTGCCTAGATAAGGGAAGCCATTTGCCAGATATTTGCTCTCCTTATCAACAGCTAGCCAATATTTGTGGCCATATTTATCTGGTTTGGAAGGCATGTACTGCGTGAATGGACACCTAGTTTTGCTTGGGAAAAGTTGCTCATCCACCGTTATGTATGGGCCAGGTTTGTAACACGCAATACAATTTTCATAAAACCTGTCCCACACAGTAGAAAATAGAGCAAACTTGTCCGTTTGCAGTCTCTCCGATCGAGTAGATTTCTCATCAAATCTGAGAAACCTCATAATTTCAACAAAGCGGTCCCTAGACATTGTCGCTTTGCAAAACGGTATTCCCCAGTCATTACACCAAATACTGCTAATCGAGTGACGGTTCGTGCCAGATATTCCACGAGCATAGAATATCGCAATGAATGCATCTAGCTCCTCATCAGATAGAGTAAACTGTAAATTATTGTTCCTGCATGCTTCTGCAAGCGTACAGTTCTTTATATGTGTCAATATATATGAATCAAAAATTATCATAAGATAAGAGCCTAGAGTAAACAAGCTATTTTGTTCAGCATTACACAGTAATACAAGCAGGTAAAACACAAGGAAAATGTGAAAAGTTGACATGTAAATTGAACTACATCTATATGAACATCAGGGTAAATAAGACAGAGTGAAAAAATTATGCACAAAACTTTATAGCAACATTTAGTGACAAAAGAACCTCAAAACATAGTAGGGAGTCAAAATGACTCCCTTCAGTAGTTCTTGGTAAATTTTGAAAAAAACGCGCAAATTTTTCACCAAAATTATTTATTCTCACAAAATCTTTTTTCACATCATATTTGAGGAAAAGTCACCGAGTTTCAAGCCGGAATTCTGAAAAATGTAGTCACAGAAGAGAAATAAAAAACGAAAGGAGTCAAAATGACTCCATCAGTAGTTCTAGTGTTAAATGGAAAGGTTATCCTGACAAATTTAATTCTTGGATAGCCGCTTTGGAGCTGACGGACATATAACCATGGAAGCCGGATCATTAGTGTTGAGCGATACTGCCCGATATCCCTAAATATCGGATCGGATTGGATTGGCCCGATACTCAAAAAGTATCGGTGATAAAAGACACCAGAGTTAAAAAATAATAATAATAATGCTAAAAAAGCATAAGGGTACACTCCAAAAACGAGTTTATATACAAAAGACAAAAGGAGCCATATGACCCATATAAATTCAGTAAAAAATTGTATATTTTATTATAGCTAAATATTCAATGAATCATTTTATAACATACATCTATTAAAAGGTACAAATATAATCCCATAAATGTGAAGGTCACAAAACATTAACAAGATCAGACCAGTTTACCATATATAGGACGACAGGGAATAACAAAAAAGTCTTATTATATAATATGGCAATTGTTTCGTATTCCAGTGACTTTTTTGTGATATATACTCTGAGTCCATGATTCCCGGTCCTATATATGGTAAACTGGTCTGATCTTGTTAATGTTTTGTGACCTTCACATTCAAAAAGTATCGGGTATCGCCGATCTGATACCGGAAACACAATGCAAGTCAATTGGGACAGAAATATCGGAACTAAAAAAAACCTCTTACTTTCCTTGTAAACACTAGATATACACACATAGAATACATATATATATATACATGTCATTGTGACATATAATATATAAATATATTTATAGTTCATACACTTCTTCATAGTAAAATAGCCTCTGATTCAATTGCCGGGCAATGCCGGCTTTTGTGAAATTACAGAAGCACCCGACATGAAATGACACATGGTTTACATAGAGATAACCATGTCTTTTCATGTAGTTTGATATATGGTTTTCACTAACAATTACATGAGTGTATGTGTGCAAAATTTCACACATGTAGGGGTTAATTAAAGGTGTAAATTCGTTGTAAAAAAACACATTTTTTTGCTTCGAATTTACACCTTTAATTAACCCCTACATGTGTCAAATTTTGCACACATACACTCATATAATTGTTATTGAAAACCATATATCAAACTACATGAAAAGACATCGTTAACTCTAATGTAAACCATGTGTCATTTCATGTCGGGTTCTGTATTTTCACAAAAGCCGGCAATTGAATTAGCGGCTATTATACTATGTAGAAGTGTATGTACTATAAATATAAATATATATATGTGTCAAAAATTCAATGACATGTATATATATATATATGAGGTGTAAAATTGTTGAAAAAAAATGCGTGGGCTCCCGCCCTATTTTCTCAACCAGACAGACAAAGCCAGCGAGTGGGGGCAGATAATAATAGCCCAGAGAGGGACCATTATTTTTGGCCTCCTCCCTGGCTACTAACATCTGCCCCCAGACACCCCAGAAAAGGCAAATCTATAATTAGATTCGCCCTTTCTGGCACTTTGCCCATCTATTCCCATTGCCCTGTAGCGGTGGCGAATGGGTTAATAAGGGTTAAAGCCACCTTGCTATTGAAAGGTGAGTTTAAGCCAGGTTAATAATTGAGAGCTGTCAATTAGACAACTATCAATTATTAATCCTATTGTATGAAATAAAAATAAAACACACACACTTTAATTAAAAATCATTTTAATGAAATAAACACACAGTTTTTGACAAGATTTTATTTTACTGCCATTCCTTGCGAAGCCCTTGTTCACCTGTAATAAAAATAAAATAATAAAGCAACATTATTCTTACCTATCCGATGTTCAGTCAGGTCCCCCGATGTAATCCTTCTGAAAGGGTTAAATGTTTACTGCAGAGACCGCAGCTAATGCTGACAGTCTCACAGTAAACCCCCGACTGAATCATCTCCTCTCCTGGCTGACAGGAGAGGAAGTGGTTAGCATAATTGATTGCTTCCCACTTTCACTTCTGAAGTGAACTGGTTAACAAAAATAGGGGATCCCCTCGAAAAAAAAAATGGTGTGGGGTCCCCCCTATTTTTGTTAACCAGCCTGATAATGCAGACTACTGAGGCCTGGTTTTTCAGGTTGTTAAGGAGCCAATATCCATGAACCTTGCAAGCCTGATAATACCAGGCCACAGCAGTCTGCTTAGCTTGGCTGGTTAACAAAAATAGGGGATTCCCTCGAAAAAAAAATGGCGTGGGGGTCCCCCTATTTTTGTTAACCAGCCAAGTAAAAAGCAGACTGCTGCAGCCTGGTATTAAAAGACTGTCAAGGCCCATGGATTTTGGCCCTCAACAGCCTAAAAATATCAGGCTGCAGCAGCCCCACAAATGGCGCATCCAAAGATGCGCCAATTGTGGCACTTTACCCAGCTCCTCCCACTTGCCCTGTAGCGGTGGCAAGTGGGGTAATAAGGGGTTAATGTCACCTTTGATTGATCGGTGACAATAAGCCCGGTTAATAATGGAGAGGCGTCAATAAGACACCGATCCATTATTAATCATAGTTTGTAAATTTTTTTAAAAAATACACAGCAAGAAAAAAGTATTTTAATGAAATAAAACACCACACAGTTTTCATTAATTTTATTTCACGCTCATCCTGCGACGCCATCGTTCTCCTGTAAAAAAAAACAAAAATAATAAACCAACACAAATACTCCCGTCCGATGCAGTCCAAAATCATGAGTGTCCCACACGAGTCCAGCTCTGCTACATCTGGATGACAGGCTGAGCCTGACATCCACATAGAGTAGAGCTGCTTACCATTGCGGCTTCCCTGGCGGTGACGTCATCCGGACTGGTTTACGGCCAGCTGTCGCGAGAGTACAGCTGGCCGACATTACCCAGTACCCAGCAGTCACTGCAGTTATCGCGAGATGCTGCACGTGACCGCCAGGGAGAGGGTAATCGCCGGCCTGGATGGACGGATGGACGTGACCGCCGGGGATCTTCTGCCAGGTAAGTGTTGCTGACACCTGACAGACCTGACCGACACTGACAGTGACAGTTTCGGGAAGTTCCTGTGTCACGTACACCCATAGACTTTGTCGGAAAACTCCGATTCCGGTATCCGATATGACAAAAATATCGGAACTCAGAATCGGAATTCCGATACAGCAAATATCGGCCGATACCCGATATTTGCAGTATCGGAATGCTCAACACTACGGATCATTCTTTATCACCCTCCCATCCAACGCGTCTTGCGATAAATATCCCAAAAATACAATCGCCGAGTATACCACAAAATTATCGAAGCCTGTTCATCTTTCAGGACAATACGAAGTTGCGCTAACTGAGATTCAATACCCCCATACATGGTACACATTTGAGCGGTATGATGGGAATTTCTATATAGGAAAACGGGGTGATGTGCTGAAGGAATATTATGTAAAGTCGGGTTTTTATTCCACAATCACCGACCTCATACGGGCTATTAATGAGAGAATTGATATTTTGAAGATTGCCAGCGATGGATTTAAGCTGCGCTATGACGATGTGAAGCGGAGTGTTACCCTACCGGATTCCCCTACGATACAGTTTGCCCCGGGTGAGAAATTGGGGCATATTTTAGGCCTTCAACCATACATCGCGACGTACAATAATAACCAGGCTGAGCAGAAGAAGATTTATGCCGATATAAAAGCGGGTTTCTATACATTATACGTCTACATGGACATAATTCAACACCAGCTTGTGGGCGACAGTTACGTACAACTTCTGAGAACGGCGCAGATAAGCGGCAAGAGCGGTGAAATTACCACTCTTCAATACACACGACCCGATTACGTGCCCTTATGCAAGCATCATTTTGATTCTGTGACAATCTCCATCTTATCAGACCAAGGCACCCCCGTTAAATTCAAGTACGGAAAGAGTATTGTGAGACTACATTTCCGAAGAGACGCGATTAGCTAAAAAAATGCTGGCTCAAAGGCCGCACGGTGGTACGGTGATCCCGCTGTTTATGCCCGCTACTATATTGCTCAGTCGGGGCACTGGCTAGAGGGGTTCAGCGGGACCGAGTACATGTACGGCTCGGGTCTGGCGGGGATATTTAAAGGTTTATTTCGTCGCACAGTACCACTTTTCAGAAAAGGTTTAGAATTGATAAAACCACACATGAAGACGGCTGTCAAAAACATTGCTAAAGACGCCGTCACTACTGTCTCATCAGCCCTTATGAACAGGTTAAATACGCAGCCGCAGCAAGATGTGTGGGACTAGATTATGTCGCTAAAAAATCACAAAAAAGAAAGAGGCGCTCGAGCCCCGCTTTACCACCGATGCTCATGAATAAAAAAACAACCAAGAGGAGACCCCGTCAGAAATGAATGAGACGCGCTGACGAGGACATCTTCTGATCAACATGGCTTTCCTGCATTATGCTTCTGTAGAGTGCGCAAAGTTTGAACTGGATATTTTTGACATTCCCCCACACAGACTAGTATACAGAAATCACTATTTGTGGAAGTTCAACCGGTTGCCGCTCTGTCGGACAATGCCCCGCTTGAATTTTTCATATCGGGTAGTGGGAATTATTATTACGACCTGAATAACACCCTGCTGTACATAAATTGTCGCATCGTGAAGCAGGATAATTCGGCTATCGGCGATGACGCACGTGCAGCGCTCATAAACTATCCTCTAGCCACTCTTTTTAATCAAGGGCGATATTACTCTGGGCTACTGAGTTATCTCACAATCGGACAATCTCTACAGCTATAGAGCGTACATAGAGACCCTTTTAACCCCTTCCTTACTGTTGACGGGATAGTACGTCATCGATAAGGATTCCCTGCTTTGAGGTGGGCTCCGGCGGTGAGCCCACCTCAAAGCCGCGACATGTCAGCTGTTATAAACAGCTGACATGTGCCCACAATAGGCGCGAGTGGAATCGCCATCCGCCCGCGCCTATTAACTAGTTAAAACCCGCTGTCAAAGCTGACAGCGGGCATTTAGCTAGCGTTTCCGGCCGCCGGGCCGGATGTCAGCGCATCGCTGACCCCGGCACGTGATCGGGGTCAGCGATGCATTGCTTTGACAACCAGAGGTGTCATAGAGACCTCTATGGTTGTTGCAGGCACATTGCTATGAGCGCTGCCCGGTGGTCGGCGCTCAAAGCAATGCAGTAAATCTGCTACATATAGGAGATCTGCTCATCCCCCATATGTAGCAGAGCCGATTGAGTTGTGCATGCTTCTAGCCTCCCATGAAGGCTATTGAAGCATGCCGAAAGTAAAAAAAAAAAGTGTTTAAAAATTTTAAAAAATAAAAAAACCTAAGAGTTCAAATCACCCCCTTTCGCCCCAATCAAAATAAAACAATAAAAGAAAAATCACACATACACATTTTGGTATCACCGCATTCAGAATCGCCTGATCTATCAATAAAAGAAAAGGATTAACCCGATCGGTACATGGTATAGCGAGAAAAAAATTCAAAACGCCAGAATTACGTTTTTTTGGTTGCCCCGACATTGCATTAAAACGCAATAACGGGCGATCAAAAGAATGTATTTGCACAAATGTGGTATCATTTAAAACGTCAGCTCGGTGCACAAAAAGTAAGCCCTCGCCCGACCCAGATCACGAAAAATGGAGACACTACGGGTCTCGGAAAATGGCGCAATTTGTTTTGTTTTTTTTAGCAAATTTTGGAATTTTTTTTCACCACTTAGATAAAAGAGAACCGAGACATGTTTTGTGTCTATAAACTTGTAATGACCTGGATAATCATAATGGCCGGTCAGTTTTTGCATTTAGCGAACCTAACAAAAAATCCAAGCAAAAAACAAGTGTGGGATTGCACTTTTTTTGCAATTTCACCGCACTTGGAATTTTTTTCCCATTTTCGAGTACGCGACATGGTAAAACCAATGTCAAAAGTACAACTCATCCCGCAAAAAATAAGCCCTCACATGGCCATATTGATGGAAAAATAATAAAGTTATGGCTCTGGAAAGAAGGGGAGCGAAAAACAAAAATGAAAAATCGAAAACCGCTCCGGGAGTGAAGGGATTAAATTACAGCTCGCAGACGCTGGCCTCGCAATTTACCACAGGGTTGTTCTATAAAGACACAGCGGGTCATTATAATGACCGAAGCTTGGATGGATCAAATGCAGGATTTGTTAAAAGAGCCGCTGCAACTTCCCGCTCCAAACCTCTGGACCTCTTGGTGATTTTTGGTGATATATTTAATCAGCCAAAGCTAATATTGAACGGACTAAATCTTAAGGTTAAGCTAACGAGAAATAAGGACACTTTCTGCCTCATGTCGGGTGAAGCCGATCCGCTCAAAGTGCAAATCACGCAAGCCGCTTTCTTTGTAAAGAGAGTGCAGGTATCTCCAGCGGTCCGAATAGGCCACAGTCAGGCCCTCTTGTCAGCAACAGCCAAGTACGCTATTGACTGGACATGCATGAAAGTGTACAGTATTGCCGCTTGAACACGGATCACGAACCACGAGAATCTCTTCCTAGGACAGATACCTAAAACGGTTATATTGGGCTTTGTAGATAATGAAGCATTTAGCGGATCTTATGCCCAAAACACGCTGCTCTTTCACCACAACAATATCAACCACGCCGCCGTCTACCTGGACGGGCAGCAGATCCCTGCGAGGCCTTATAATCCTAGCTTTAATGCTGATTTAGCCATCAGAGAGTATATGGCTCTCGCCCATATATCCAGTAAGCAGAAAGCTGATTTTGCCATGGCCATAGATCGTGAAGAGTTTATGGCCGGATTCACCCTGTTTGCGTTTGATTTATCACCTGATCAAGAACCCGGCGGCCATTTGTCCCTCATTAAAACAGGTAACCTGCGTGCTGAAGTCCGATTTGCGCTATCGACCCCCATACGATTAATATGCTTGTTTTTGCAATCAACCCAGCCATTCTGGAAATTAACAATAGAAGAGAGATCTTGTACGATTTTAATTAATTAAAGATGGATAGTCTACAACTTATGACATTGCTGAAGGGGGATAGCTATACAGAGCGACTGTTTGACGGTGTGTTTCCGTGTGATTTTCTTCCAACACAACGAGTAAATCAGAGGCCTGTAGGATTCATCGTGAATACAGACCCCGCGAGGCAAGCCGGCTGCCACTGGATATTATTTGTACTCTGCGATGATAAGAATGCCATATTTTTTATAGCTACGGATTATGTGGGACAGCGTTATCTTTCCACGCGAGTTTGTGACATTCTTGAACAAGAATTGTGAGACTTATTATTATCAAAACAGACACATACAGGATACGTATAGTACTGTATGCGGCCATTACTGCTATATTTTTTACATTTTTAGCTCGGAATTTACCCTTCAATAAGATTTTACAGAACTTCACTCACGATAAGCAAAGAAGTGATAGAATCGTGTCAAATTTTATATCTGAGAGAATATCAACTTTAAAAATTCCTCAGCACATCTGGTGCAATGGACAGCTAGTCCACCAAATCTGTATTTGTCTCAACAGAATTCCATGACCCTGTATGATCCCTGAGATCCTGCATGACCCTATCAATAAAGACTTTTAGCGTTATCTACATTTGTATGTCGTTTTGTTTTATCTTCCACATATGTTGCTCATTTTTCACATATGACATGTCACATAAATATCAGAACCTGTTCGGCGAAAACATAAGCGATCATCTATCATGCCTACAAAAACAGATATTTGTGTGGCAGCGATAAACACTGGTATATGTCCGCACATCACTCAGGAAACACAGGTCATTCCCAGAAAACACTAGCTAATTTATGAGCCTCCAAAATTCCTTTCTCACAGACATGGAATCACAGCAGCATTTAGTTATATAACTTTAAAATCATGCTAGCAATGTCTGAGCTACATAAAGTGTGATTCAAATAAAATAGAGGAATATAAAATCATATCATGATCAAAATGAGAACCAGAGGCACTTTGATTAGAACAAGAAAAGGGGGGAAGCCAGCGCCGCACATGGTCAGAATGAAATACATTAAGTGCATCTGCACATATTAGTTACTAACTGTTTTTTTTAAAAATGAGACATTTGGCAAATAATTGATCAATTCTTTGAGCCACCCCGCCACGACAAGGCATTCTCATATGGGGTAGTCCTACTCTACGTTTTCTATTTTCTCTGTGCCATTGCGGCCTCCTAAATATAAAAAAAACTGCAAAAATAAGACTGCAAATAAACTGCAAAAGTACCTGAAGCATTGCTGAATCACTCCCATGGTGCCAGTAAGGCAAGCACAGGTAAAAGCCGACCAGGTCCAAAGATGGACATTTCAGATCTGACCTCCACACTTGCCAAACCAGCAACCACAGATGAAGGGTGAAACAGGCCCAGACACAGGTGCACAATTACACAGAGCCTGGGGCAGGGCAGGGCTGCTGTATGTGTGTACAGCAGCCTAGGTCAATCACAAAAAGAAAAAAAAAAAAAAACAGATAAAATAGCCTGCATAACCCGGCACGCACGGCAACAAGTGGTGGTCAGCCACGTACCAATATCGAACAAGAAAAGGGGGGAAGCCAGTGCCGCACATGGTCAGAATGAAATACATTAAGTGCATCTGCACATATTAGTTTCTAACTGTTTTTTTAAAAATGAGACATTTGGCAAATAATTGATCAATTCTTTGAGCCACCCCGCCACGACAAGGCATTCTCATATGGGGCAGTCCTACTCTACGTTTTCTATTTTCGCTGTGCCATTGCGGCCTCCTAAATATAAAAAAAACTGCAAAAATAAGACTGCAAATAAACTGCAAAAGTACCTGAAGCATTGCCGTAACGGCACAGCGAAAATAAAAAACGTAGAGTAGGACTGCCCCATATGAGAATGCCTTGTCGTGGCGGGGTGGCTCAAAAAATTGATCAATTATTTGCCAAATATCTCATTTTTAAGAAAACAGTTAGAAACTAATATGTGCAGATGCACTTAATGTATTTCATGCTGATCATGTGCGGCGCTGGCTTCTCTTTTTTTCTTCGTTATTGGTATGTGGCTGACCACCACTTGTTGCCGTGCGCGCCGGGTTATGCATGCCATTTCATCTGTTTGTTTTCTTTTGGTGATTGACCCAGGCTGCTGTACACACATACAGCGGCCTTGCCCTGCCCCAGGCTCTGCGTTATTGTGCACCTGTGTCTGGGCCTGTTTCACCCTTTATCTGTGGTTGCTGGTTGGCAAGTGTGGAGGTCAGACCTGAAATGTCCATCTCTGGACCTGGTCGGTTTTTATCTGCGCTTGCCTTACTGGCACCATGGGAGTGATTCAACAATGCTTCAGGTACTTTTGCAGTATTTTTGCAGTTTTTTTTTTCAGTCTTGCTTTTAATATGTTCAGGAGGCCGTAACGGCACAGCGAAAATAAAAAACATAGAGTAGGACTGCCCCATATGAGAATGCCTTGTCGTGGCGGGGTGGCTCAAAAAATTGATCAATTATTTGCCAAATGTCTCATTTTTAAGAAAACAGTTAGAAACTAATATGTGCAGATGCACTTAATGTATTTCATGCTGATCATGTGCGGCGCTGGCTTCTCTTTTTTTCTTCGTTATTGGTATGTGGCTGACCACCACTTGTTGCCGTGCGCGCCGGGTTGTGCATGCCATTTTATCTGTTTTTTTTCTTTTGGTGATTGACCCAGGCTGCTGTGCACACATACAGCAGCCTTGCCCTGCCCCAGGCTCTGCGTTATTGTGCACCTGTGTCTGGGCCTGTTTCACCCTTTATCTGTGGTTGCTGGTTTGGCAAGTGTGGAGGTCAGACCTGAAATGTCCATCTCTGGACCTGGTCGGTTTTTATCTGCGCTTGCCTTACTGGCACCATGGGAGTGATTCAGCAATGCTTCAGGTACTTTTGCAGTATTTTTGCAGCTTTTTTTGCAGTCTTGCTTTTAATATATTCAGGAGGCCGTAATGGCACAGCGAAAATAAAAAACGTAGAGTAGGACTGCCCCATATGAGAATGCCTTGTCGTGGTGGGGTGGCTCAAAAAATTTATCAATTATTTGCCAAATGTCTCATTTTTAAGAAAACAGTTAGAAACTAATATGTGCAGATGCACTTAATGTATTTCATGCTGATCATGTGCGGCGCTGGCTTCTCTTTTTTTCTTCGTGATTGGTATGTGGCTGACCACCACTTGTTGCCGTGCGCGCCGGGTTATGCATGCCATTTTATCTGTTTTTTTTCTTTTGGTGATTGACCCAGGCTGCTGTGCACACTTACAGCAGCCTTGCCCTGCCCCAGGCTCTGCGTTATTGTGCACCTGTGTCTGGGCCTGTTTCACCCTTTATCTGTGGTTGCTGGTTTGGCAAGTGTGGAGGTCAGACCTGAAATGTCCATCTCTGGACCTGGTCGGTTTTTATCTGCGCTTGCCTTACTGGCACCATGGGAGTGATTCAGCAATGCTTCAGGTACTTTTGCAGTATTTTTGCAGTTTTTTTTTTGCAGTCTTGCTTTTAATATATTCAGGAGGCCGTAACGGCACAGCGAAAATAAAAAACGTAGAGTAGGACTGCCCCATATGAGAATGCCTTGTCGTGGCGGGGTGGCTCAAAAAATTGATCAATTATTTGCCAAATGTCTCATTTTTAAGAAACAGAAACTAATATGTGCAGATGCACTTAATGTATTTCATGCTGATCATGTGCGGCGCTGGCTTCTCTTTTTTTCTTCGTTATTGGTATGTGGCTGACCACCACTTGTTGCCGTGCGCGCCGGGTTATGCATGCCATTTTATCTGTTTTTTTTCTTTTGGTGATTGACCCAGGCTGCTGTGCACACATACAGCAGCCTTGCCCTGCCCCAGGCTCTGCGTTATTGTGCACCTGTGTCTGGGCCTGTTTCACCCTTTATCTGTGGTTGCTGGTTTGGCAAGTGTGGAGGTCAGACCTGAAATGTCCATCTCTGGACCTGGTCGGTTTTTATCTGCGCTTGCCTTACTGGCACCATGGGAGTGATTCAGCAATGCTTCAGGTACTTTTGCAGTATTTTTGCAGTTTTTTTTTGCAGTCTTGCTTTTAATATATTCAGGAGGCCGTAATGGCACAGCGAAAATAAAAAACGTAGAGTAGGACTGCCCCATATGAGAATGCCTTGTCGTGGCGGGGTGGCTCAAAAAATTGATCAATTATTTGCCAAATGTCTCATTTTTAAGAAAACAGTTAGAAACTAATATGTGCAGATGCACTTAATGTATTTCATGCTGATCATGTGCGGCGCTGGCTTCTCTTTTTTTCTTCGCACTTTGATAGAGCAGCTTTTGATATCACAGCCATATCAAACACACTATCAAGAACACAGCAAAATGACAGGGGCGGGACCACCTGTCAAATTGAGTTTGACGATTCGGTCAGTTGTTACACTACTAACATTTTACTTTTTTTTTCACAAACTTTATACTTTAAACACAATAGTTTTTTATTTTCACAAAGGTAATAGGAAAAAATGAACCAACCCCCAATTTTTTTGTGCTATTTCTGCTGAGCATGCTGATACCCTATATATGGGCGCATGGCAGGGCTCGGAAGGGAAGGCACCTTTGAACTTTTTGTACTGAAAATTAGCTGGAATAGAGAACGGATGCCATGTCGCGTTCAGAGAGAGCCCATGATGTGCCTAAACAGTGAAAAAAACCACAAGTGACTAGTGTTGAGCGATACTTTCCGATATCGGGAAATATCGGATCGGATTGGATCGGACCGATACCCAAAAAGTATCGGATATCGCCGATTCAGATACCGGAAACCAATACAAGTCAATGGGACAGAAATATCGGAATTAAAATAAATCCTTTCTTTCCTTGTAGGTTAATTCTACATGAAGGAAAACAACTAAGAATAATGTAGAATGCATTGGACAGACATCTGTCTGGGATGATTTAGAGAATCTGCTTTGAGCAGGGGGTTGGACCAGATGGCCCTGGAGGTCCCTTCCAACTCTACTATTCTATGATTCTATGATTCTATGATTCTATTGTGGAGGTGGAGGAGACCTTAAAGGCATAGAGGTTTAGCCCAATCAAATAGAATAGCAGGAATATTTTTTTTTTTTTAAGACGTACGGAGTTACAAAGATATTGACTATGTTAACCTTTTTTGTTATGTTTTGGTAGCTGAGGAGAGCAGGCAAAGACGGCAATACACCAGAGAGGTTGGAATCTACTGGATTGCAGTACCCTGACTAACCACCACAACTAAAGTCAGCCGTGAAGCGTTCCTACGTTGGTCCTAGAGCCACGTCACAGCCCAAGAGGCCAACTACACCCAAAGATTGAAAGAAGAAAGCTATCTGCCCGGAGCAGATCCCCAAAGAACATAGGAAGCCCCCAAACATGTAATGGTGGTTAGACAAGAGGAATACAGACACAGACAGAAAATAGTATGAGCAAACGCTGGGGCCCAATCTGACTTAAACAGAAAAGGATAGGAAGGATACTTACTGCAATCCAAAAAAACCCTAAAAAAAAACAACGCTACTAATTGCAAAAACACCTGAGATCACACGACCTCTACCACCTAAATTAGTTCTCTGGTGTAACAAAACTAAGCCGCAGCCACAGGAAAAAAACTGGAAAAGGCAAATGAACAAACAACAATGGCTCCAGAGGAACCGAGAGGAGACCAAGCCCCCCGGGGAGGGGAACCTGGCCAACCTCACAGAAATGCAGAGAAATATACAAATGGCAAGCACAAAAACAAAAAAAACAGAAAATATCTTATCTGAGAGCAGGAAAAGAGGCAAGACTCAGCAAGCTTCCAAGTGAACCAGGAAACAACGTTGAGACAAGAACAATTGATCACCGGCAACCATGATGGGGGGAAACCTCCCTTATATCCAGCCAGTCCGTGATCCCTGATTGCCAATCCTCATTGAATGGTTCAGTACTGTTTGCAGCCACCAGAGGGAGCTTCTGCTCAGAATTCATTTCTAAAACATTCATAACACTTTTTTATATTTTGTCAGATATGTATGTTTCACTACTTCTATGCTCTTCACCTTCTTTTTTACTTCTCCCACACTTTCTCCTTCATGATCCTCAGCAGTAGCATCTTTTTCATCAACTTCTTCTTCACCTTATTTACAGTCAGGGCCAGAAATATTTGGACAGTGACACAATTTTCGCGAGTTGGGCTCTGCATGCCACCACATTGGATTTGAAATGAAACCTCTACAACAGAATTCAAGTGCAGATTCTAACGTTTAATTTGAAGGGTTGAACAAAAATATGTGTTAGAAAATGTAGGAATTGTACACATTTCTTTACAAACACTCCACATTTTAGGAGGTCAAAAGTAATTGGACAAATAAACATAACCCAAACAAAATATTTTTATTTTCAAAATTTTGTGGCGAATCCTTTGGAGGCAATCACTGCCTTAAGTCTGGAACCCATGGACATCACCAAACGCTGGGTTTCCTCCTTCTTAATGCTTTGCCAGGCCTTTACAGACGCAGCCTTCAGGTCTTGCTTGTTTGTGGGTCTTTCCCTCTTAAGTCTGGATTTGAGCAAGTGAAATGCATTCTCAATTGGGTTAAGATCTGGTGATTGACTTGGCCATTGAAGAATGTTCCACTTTTTTGCACTCATGAACTCCTGTGTAGCTTTGGCTGTATGCTTGGGGTCATTATCCATCTGTACTATGAAGCGCCGTCCAATCAAGTTTGCAGCATTTGGCTGAATCTGGGCTGAAAGTATATCCCGGTACACTTCAGAATTCATCCGGCTACTCTTGTCTGCTGTTATGTCATCAATAAACACAAGTGACCCAGTGCCATTGAAAGCCATGCATGGCCATGCCATCACGTTGCCTCCACCATGTTTTATAGAGGATGTGGTGTGCCTTGGATCATGTGCCGTTCCCTTTCTTCTCCAAACTTTTGGCTTCCCATCATTCTGGTACAGGTTGATCTTTGTCTCATCTGTCCATAGAATACTTTTCTAGAACTGAGCTGGCTTCTGGAGGTGTTTTTCAGCAAATTTAACTCTGGCCTGTCTATTTTTGGAATTGATGAATGGTTTGCATCTAGATGTGAACCCTTTGTATTTACTTTCATGGAGTCTTCTCTTTACTGTTGACTTAGAGACAGATACAACTACTTCACTGAGAGTGTTCTGGACTTCAGTTGATGTTGTGAACGGGTTCTTCTTCACCAAAGAAAGTATGCGGCGATCATCCACCACTGTTGTCTTCCGTGAGCTCCCAGGTCTTTTTGGATTGATGAGTTCACCAGTGCTTTCTTTCTTTCTCAGGATGTACCAAATTGTAGATTTTGCCACTTCTAATGTTGTAGCAATTTCTTGGATGGGTTTTTTTCTGTTCTTGACAGCTTAAGGATGGCTTGTTTCAACTGCATGGAGAGCTCCTGTGACCACATGTTTCCTTCACAGCAAAACCTTCCAAATGCAAACACCACACCTCAAATCAACTCCGGCCCTTTCATCTGCTTAATTGAGAATGACATAACAAAGGGATTGCCCACACCTGTCCATGAAATAGCCTTGGAGTCATTTGTCCAATTACTTTTGGTCCCTTTAAAAACAGGGTGGCACATGTTAAGGAGCTGAAACTCCTAAACCCTTCATCCAATTTTAATGTGGATACCCTCAAATGAAAGCTGAAAGTCTGAACTTCAACTGCATCTGATTTGTTTTGTTTAAAATTCATTGTGGTAATGTCTAGAACCAAAATTAGATAAATGTTGTCTCTGTCCAAATATTTATGGACCTAACTGTATCTTCTTCTTGTTCTTCACCTTCTTCCTATTATTCTTTTTTTTTTTTTACATTCTTCATATTCTTCTTCTTCAAATATTATTCTTCTTCATATTCTACTTCTTCATCTTGTTCCTATTCATTTTCTTCATCATATTCTTATTTGTGACAGGCATTCCTGTAGTTGTTATCTATAAAAGTTTGAAGATTACACCTTCCGTTCTGCCTGTCACAATAGCTTTACAACAGGATTTTTCAGCGTTCAGTTTGGCCTGCCACAGCAGGCATTTTCCAGGGGCACCACTGAGGAAGAACAGACTCACCCCCATACACTGCTTAGTATTCTTCTGCTTATAATTTAGATAATATCTTTTGCTCTGATTTTTTGTCTTATGCTTAATGTTCTTCTGCTTTTTGTTCTTCTGCTTCTTGGTCTTCTGTCTCTTGTTGTTCTGTATCTTGGTGGTTGTCTTCATGTTCTTTGTCCTCTTGGTCATCTTTTTCTCGGTCATCTTTTTGGTCTTCTTTGGGGTGGTCTTCAGGGTCGTCGTCTTCAGGGTCATCGCCTTCGGGGTCGTTGTCTTCTTCGGGGTGGTCTTCAGGGTCGTCGTCTTCAGGGTCGTCGTCAGGGAGATCCAGAGTGATTACCAAAAACCATTTCAAAAAGCTTGAACTTGGAAATGTAGCAGAAGGTACAAGAAGGCTGAGGAACTGCCGAGAATCAGCTGACTGTACTGGGACACGGTTACTAAGCAGGAGGTACCTGTGCTAGAAAGCACTACCAAGGACCAGCAGACGTTGCTGGAACTCGGATACCGAGATGGAGGCACCTAAGCCAAAGGCACTGCCGAGAACCAGCTGACGGTACTGGAACCCGGATGGGTAGCAGAATCTACAAGAGCCAATGGAACTACCGAGGACCAGCTGACGGTGCTGGAATCCGGAGGGGCAGCAGAAGGAACAATAGCCAATGGCACTACCGAGGACCAGCTGACAGAACTGGAACCCGGATGGGTAGCAAAAGGAACAAGAGCCAATGGCACTACTGAGGACCAGCTGACGGTACTGGGACACGGTTACTAAGCAGGAGGTACCTGTGCTAGAAAGCACTACCAAGGACCAGCAGACGTTGCTGGAACTCGGATACCGAGATGGAGGCACCTAAGCCAAAGGCACTGCCGAGAACCAGCTGAGGGTACTGGAACCCGGATGGGTTTCAGAAGCTACAAGAGCCAATGGAACTACCGAGGACCAGTTGATGGTGCTGGAACACGGAGGGGCAGCAGAAGGAACAAGAGCCAATGGCACTACCGAGGACCAGCTGACGGAACTGGAACCAGGATGGGTATCAGAAGGTACCCATGAAAAACAAAGTTGCAAGGCCGCGAGCAGGCCGTAGTTACCGAAACCCACAGTCCTACAGGGGGTGCTTGTCCTATTTTCACTATGGAAACAGCCTTTATTGCCAGATTCCGCAGCCCACATAGGAAGCACCCAAACTGCAGGCACCATAGAGTCGGCTAACCCGACCGCAACACGACAGGACAACGTATTGGAGGCAAAGTGACGTTGACACTACCCGGAAACAGCTGGCATGCTGGAACCAGGCTGGGCAGGAGGGAGTACCCGTGCCAAAGACATTTCTGAGCAGCACCTGGCGGTGTTGGAGCCCAGGGATTACAGTAGAAATAGAGTGTAGCTAGAGGCCTAATTGGAGCAAGTTTAAAATCTGTAGTTGTGTGAGTGTGGACAGAGCAGGAGAAATTGCCAGACACAAAGCTGGGGATCAGCTGACATTACTGAACCTCACTAACATAGGAGCTAGTGTTTTTCTCTGTGCAGACGGCACTTCTGAGCAGCAATTGGCAGTGTTGGAGCCAAGGGTCAATCAGTGTGTAGACTGAGGCCTAATTGGAGCAAGTTTAATATCTGATGTTGTGTGAATGTGGAGGGAGCAGGAGACATTGCGAGACACACAGCAGGGGATCAGCTGACATTACTGAACCCCACTAACACAGGAGATAGTGTTTTTCTCTGTGCAGATGGCACTTCTGAGCCACAACTGGCAGTGTTGGAGCCCAGGGTCAATCAGGGTGTAGGCTGAGGCCTAATTGGAGCAAGTTTAATATCTGATGTTGTTTGAATGTGGAGGGAGCAGGAGACATTGCCGAACACACAGCAGGGGAGCAGCTGACATTACTGAACCACACTAACACAGGAGCTAGTGTTTTAATCTGTGCAGACGGCACTTCTGAGCAGCAACTGGCAGTGTTGGAGCCCAGAGATTACAGTTCAGGTGGTAGAAACATGAACACAACAGGAGACCTGGATACTGTTGCCAACCAATTATTTAATCTGGAAGAGGACAGGCAAATTCCGGCGAGATCCAGGCCTTGTTCATTTTCAGAAAAGTAAGCCGGTCAACGTTATCGGAGGATAGTCGCATGTGACGGTCTGTTAGAACACCACCTGCGGCACTAAAGACGCGTTCCAATAATGCACTAGCAGCAGGGCAAGCCAGCACCTCCAGTGCATACTGGCTAAGCTCTGGCCATGTATCCAGCTTAGAGACCCAAAACTTGAAGGGGGAAGAGTCGTGTGGGAAAACACTGAGAGGGCAAGACATGTAGTCTGTCACCATCTGACGGAAACGTTGCCTCCTGCTGACTGGAGCCATCTGTGATGGTGTAGACATTTGTGGCGGGACACAAAACTGTGCCACATTTTGGCCATGCTGGTCTTGCCTTGTGCAGAGGCACTGCTTCTGCTCCCTCTTTGTGCAGAGCTTCCTCCACTGCCTCGACACACTGAGCTGCTTTGTAAAGCACTAGCAGCACTGCTCTCGGGTGGAATGGAGAACATGATGGAATGCACCAGTGTGTCTTGGTACTCCCGCATTTTATGCTCCTGGTTCAACGGTGTTATGAGGCTTTGTAAGTTGTCCCGGTAGTGAGGATCTAGGAGGGTGTACACCCAATAATCAGCCGTGTTGAGAATGTGGGCGATGCGGCGGTCATTTCTCAGGCACTGCAGCATGAAATCAACCATGTGCTGCAGACTCCCAACTGGTCAAGAAACGCTGTCCCCTGCTTGAGGCGTCATCTCTGCCTGCTCTGCAACACCCCACCCTCGCTCTACATACTGACTACTAGAGCATTGTGTACCTCCCACCTCTGGACAGATGTCTTTCTCCTCCACTGACTCCTCCTCATCCTCCTCACAAAGTGTCCCCTGCCTAGGCCTTTGTGAGGAACCACGTTGCGCAGTCTGTCCCCAAGCAGATGGCATTTGTGACTCCTCATCCTCCACCTCTTCCAAAACCTCCTCCCTTAGTACTTGCAGTGTTTTTTGAAGCAGGCAGATAAGGGGGACAGTCATGCTGACTAGTGCATCATCTGCACTCGCCATCCGCGTGGAATCATCGAAGACACGCAAAACGTGGCAGATGTCCTTCATAGAGGCCCACTCAGTGGTGGTGAAGTGTGAACGGCGCAGTGCGACTTGTTTGCGCCTGATGCAGCTGGTACTCCATTACTGCTGCCTACTGCTCACACAACCGCTCCAACATATGTAACGTTGAATTCCACCGGGTGGGTAGGTCACATATAATGCGATGTTCCGGAAGGCGGAATCAGCGCTGCTGAGCTGCAATGCGTGATTTTGCCATGCTGGAACGCCGCAAGTGAGCGCACTCTATGCGGACCTTGTGCAGCAGTGTATCAAGATCCGGATAGTCCCTCAAAAAAGACTGCACGACCAAGTTGAGCACATGTGCCAGACATGGGATGTGAGTGAGGTTGCCTAGGTCCAGAGCTGCCACGAGATTTCGGCCATTGTCACACACTACCATGCCTGGCTGGAGATTTGCTGGCACAAACCACATGTCGCTCTCCTGCTTGATGGCATTCCAGAGCTCCTGCGCTGTGTGGCTTCGATTCCCCATAGAAATTAATTTCAATACGGCCTGTTGACGTTTGGCCACGGCTGTGCTCATATCGGTTGTAACAGGTAAGCGTTCACGGGTCCATGTGGAGGTACACCGTGATGGTTCCTGCAGCGCTGATTCAGAGGAACTGGAGTATGAGGAGGAGTCAATGTGTACAGACTTGATTCCTGCAATCCTTGGAGTTGGCAGAACACGTACAGCTCCACTCTCAAGATCTGTACCCGGCTCCACAACATTTACCCAATGGGCAGTGAGGGAAATGTATCGTCCCTGTCCATGGTTACTGGTCCACGCATCGGTGGTCAGGTGGACCTTGCTACTAACGGCGTTTAGTAGCGCATGTTTAATTTTTCCCTCTACATGCTTTTGCAGGGCAGGGATGGCTTGCCTGCTGAAATAAAAGCTGCTGGGCACGTTGTATTGTGGGACTGCCAATGCCATGAAGTTATGGAAGGTATCTGTCTCCACCAGCCTGAATGAGAGCATTTCAAGGGACAGTAGATTTGCAATGCCAGCATTCAGAGCCTGTGCTCGGGATGGTTTGCCGAGTATGGCCGCCTTTTCTCCCATGCCTGTGCTACCGATGGCTGTAGAGTGGCCTGGGAGTGTTAGGATGACAGGGAACGTGGTGCTATGGGGGGAATTACACTGGGTCTCTGTACAACAGTGCCAGAGGTGCTTCCATGGCGATCCTGTGAGGAAGCCAAACCAGCTTTGTGTGAGCTGGAGGAAGAGGCTACAACACAAGTTGAAGAGGTGGTAGGTGGTGCTGTAGGTTGGCCTACGTCTTCAGTGTGTCTTTGTAACTCCACCACGTGCTAGGTCCGCACATGTTTCCACATATTTGTGGTATTGAGGTTGCTGACACTTTTACCTCTTTTGACTTTCTGATTACAGTACACAGCTTGCATTTGAAAAAGCAAATGTCATCTGCAACGGTGTCAAAAAAGGACCACGCACTGCAAGTCCTGGCAACCACGTCTGTTCTCTCCCTCTCCCTCCTGTTTTGGCCGTTCGGGGAATTCTTCCTCAGAGCTGCTCCCACCACCTTCCTGTTCCTCACACCATGAAGGGTCAAGGACCTCATCATCTACACTACCCTCTTCAAACACCTGCTTCTCCTGGGTAGTCTCACCAGCACAGTACGCACCAGAAAGTGGCACCTGAGTCTCATCATCAAATGCGTACTGAGGTGTGCTGACCCACCCGCCTCTTCAGATTCAGAGAGACAAAGCAGTTGCGCATCACTGCATACTCCCTCTTCATCACATTCTAGAATGCTGCTTGGCTGGCCTCCTATTTCCAAGCCAACAGATTCAGAGAACAGAAGTAGAGATGGCTCCTGTCCAGAGCTCTCTGACTGCCTGGGCAATTTGGCAGGTGGTGAAGAGACAGATGGTTGCTCTTCAGTGCTCTGGGCCTGAGAGGATGTGGAAGTAATTGAAGTCGATGCGTTAGCTGCCATCCATCCGACAACGGCTTCAATTTGTTCATCCCGCAGCAGTGGGGTACGGTGAGCTTCAGCAAAGCTGCGCATAAAGGACTGTTCCCTGGTAAAACTGGGGGATGCTGAGTCACTGGTGCCCACAGCAGGCACAGAATCCCCACGTCCTCTGCCTGCTGAAACTCCACGCCCACGACGACGTGCCTTACTCCCTGCCTTCTTCATCTTGGTAGACTGATAAAGATAGGCAGAAAAATACTAAGGGCTTAGTGTGCTTATTCCTGAACAGCTGCTAACAGGTATAAGAAACACTAATTTTATAAAGTGTGGACTACACTTTAATATGAGCTAATATGGCCTACACAACTGTAAAGTGGAGTGTTTGGTGAAGTTTATTTCTTTTTTTATTTTCGCAAAAAAAAAAGGTTGTGACTAAAGATGTAAAAGCGATAGTATCACAAACTTTTTGTAGCTATTACAATGCAGGAAGGTAACCTACAATGCAATAGATTAGGCTCCAAAAATAGGCTAATACTAATCTGGCTGGGGCTGCAGGGCACAAGACAGCAGAAAGGCTCCTCTATCTACTCCTATATAGTGTTTGCAACCAATCTAGCTGGGTACGGATGGAAGCACACTAATAGGAGAAATTCAGGAAAAATAAGCAGCACTACAGCAAAAAAGGACAATGTATGAGGCAGTGACGCACGCTGAGCGGATTACAACCAGAGGTGTATGCAGAACACACTACAGCGTGAGCTGCACTCTCACACAGAGACCTCACAGACAGCCGTGAACAGTACAGAGAACTGTGCACTAGCAATGAAAGGCTGCAGAAAGGCTCCGCTATCTACTCCTATATAGTGTTTGCAACCAATGTAGATGGATACGGATGCAAGCACACTAATAGGAGAGATCAGTAAAAATGAGCAGCAATAAAACAAAAAAAAAAAAAAATATATGAGGCAGTAACACATGCTGTGCGGACTACAACCAGAGATGGCTGCAGAACACACTACAGGTGAGCTGCACTCACACACATAGACCTTGCAGACAGCTGTGAACAGCACTGCAAGGCAAAAGAAAGCTTTACACAGCAGTTACTAAAGTAGCCTGGGTAAAGCACAATATAGCAAATCGCTATCTCTAACTGTCCCTCAGAGTCAGAAGAGCAGCGTCCTGTCCCTAACTGAATTCACAGCAGAGTGAACCCAAAATGGCGGCGGCTTTTATAGTGCATCATGAAATCATTTCAGCAGCCAATCACAGCCATGCCATTAGTTAACATACCTACATGCCTAACAGGATGTGCCCACACTTCTTAGGATTCCTTATTGGCTGAATCAAATCAAACTGGTTTATAGCATTATGGGAACTTCCGATTCCGGTATTCGATATGCAAAAAGTATCGGAACTCAGTATTGGAATTCCGATACCATGAATATCGGCCGATACCCGATATTTGCAGTATCGGAATGCTCAACACTACAAGTGACCTAATTTTGGAAACTAAACCCCTCAAGGAACTTATATAGATGTGCTGTGAGCACCTTGAACCCTCAAGTGCTTCACAGAAGTTTATAATGTGGAACTGTGAAAATAAAATTTATTTTTGTGAAAAAAATTTCCCTTAGCCCCAAATTTTTTATATTCACAAGGGTAACAGGAGAAAATGGACCCCAAAAATTGTTGTGCAATTTCTCCTGAGTATGCAGAAACCCCATATGTGGTGGAAAACTACTGTTTGGGTGCATGGCAGGGCGTGGAAAGGAAGGAGTACCATTTTACTTTTCGAATGCAAAATCTCCTGCAATAATTGGCTGATGCCAGGTCATGTTTGGAGAGCCCCTGATGTACCTACATGGTGGAAACCACGCACAAGTGACCCATTTTTGAAACTAGACCCCTCTATGAATGTATCTAGATATATGGTGAGCATCTTGAAGCCTCAGGTGCTTCACAGAAGTTTATAGCATAGAGCTGTGAAAAAAATGTTATTTTCAAAAGGGTAAAAGGAGAAAACAGACCTCAAAATTTGCTGTGCAATTTCTTTTGAGAACCCAGATACCCAATATGTGGGGGGAAACTACTGTTTGCACACACAGCAGGGCTCTGAAAGGAAGGAGTGACGTTTTGTAAAGCAGACTTTGATGGAATGGTCTGCGGGTGTCTTGTCATGTTTGGAGAGCCCCTGATGTGCCTAAACAGTGAAAACAACCCACAAGTGACCCCATTTTGGAAACTAGACCACTCATGTAATTTACCTACAGTAGACATGTAATGATCACATTGAACCCACAGGTGCTTCACAATTTTTTACAGCGTTGATCTTTGAAAATAAATAAAATATATTTTTCCCACAAAAATGTTGTTTTATCTTCATTTTTTTTTTCATCTTCACAAGAATACCAGGAAAAATATAGCCCCAAATTTGTTGTGCAATTTCTCCAGAGTTCACAGACATGCCATATGTGGTCGAAAACTACTTTTGAGGCACAGTGCAAAGCTCAGAAGTGAAGAGGCGCCAAATTGGAGTTCAGATTTTGATGGACTGGTTTGAGAGTGCCATATCATATTGGCAGAGCCCGTGAGGTGCCAGAAAAGCAAAACCCAGTGACTCCATTTTACAAACTACACTTCTCAATGAATTCATCTAGGGGATGCAGTGATCATATTGACATTACAAGGTTGTCACAGAATTTTATATCATTGGGCAGTGTAGAAAAAATAATTACATTTTTACCACCAATATTTTGTTTTAGTTCCAGATTTTACATTTTCACACTAGGAAATGGGTAAAAATGTCACCATATTTTTTCCCACAATTTCTGCTGAATATTGAGATACCCCATATGTGGCTGTACAGTACTGATTAGCCATACATTGAGAGTCGAGAGGGAATGAACGCTTTATGCCTCGTGGAGCGCAGATTATTCTTAAATAGACTGCAGACTTCACATACAGAGCCCCAAGTGCTAGAAGAGCAAAATCCCCTTTCAAGTGACCCCATTTTGGAAATTATACCCCTTTGGGAATTTATCTACAAGTGCAGTGACAAGAAAACAACACTAAGGAATGGTGAGAAGATCAATTGGAGGGATGCAAATGTATCAAAAAAATAAATAATAAATAATAAAATATATTGATTTTAATATTTAATTAATATTTAGTTTTATTTCACTGAGTTCACACTACTTGTGCTTTGATTTGTTCCTTAGCAATTTTCATTTTTTTGTCTATCTTGCACATTGCCGCACATTTTTTTGCCATGTAACTTGTTTTCACTCCTCCATGTGCTTTTTTGGCATTGTATTTTTATTTTATTATTTTTGCATTAATTTTTTGTGCACTTATCCACCTTTATTTTTGTTTTTAACAAATCCCCTGTGTATCTTTTCTGCCTTGGACAATTAATTTTCTAGTGGAGTGTTTCAATTGTATTAATTAAATATTAAAATCAATATATTTTATTATTTATTATTTATTTTTCACTTATGTATTATTAGTGGATTTGTATGTTAACATATGTCAATAAAACCTTTTTTATCTGAGTCTATGTTCATCTTGGTTGATTTATATATATATATATATATATATATATATATAATATAATATATATTTTATTCTTTATTAAAATTTAATTTTTTAATTATTTTTTCTAATTTTATTATTTTTATTAATTATGTTTTTGATACATTTGCATCCCTCCAATTGATCTTCTCACCATTCCTTAGTGTTGTTTTCTTATATACCCGGATGGTCTGCTATCCAACTTTCTTGGCTGTGTCCTAATTAATTTTATTATTTAATTGTTTATTTATATATATTTTTATTTTTATTTGTGATTGTGATACAGCTTTGTGTGTCTATAACAAGTGCAGTGACAAGTTTGACTCCATGGGTGTTTTCCAAAAACAAGCAGCAGTAGATGATGCTGAGTGAAAATTGCAAACTGCCATTGTAGTGCCCAGTACATTGTAGTCACCAATACGTTGTTCCCAGTAGATTATGCCAAGCTCGTGCTTCTGGAGACATGCACTCATACATTAGGAGTGCTCTCATCGCTACTGAAATGCCAAGTATGTGGACAAGGCTAAATGTGGTTTAGACACACTGTGGGGCTCAGAAGGAAGGGGCATTTGGATTTGCAATCTCAGAATTTGCTGAATTTCTTTTGAGGGGCGAGAAGCATTTTTACTTTTCCCGAGCATTTGTGCTACCAGTAACATGGAAGCCTCCTATATTTTCACTAACAGATGAAGGACCTGAGTGGGGACTCAACTTTTATTGGGAACATTTTACATAATGTCTGGGATCACATTTGCCCGGTGCTCTACGCTGAGCTCTTATATCAGGGTTTCCATCTAAATCTGTCAGTGACATGATTAAGATGAAACCACTGATGGATCCTCTCAATATAATGAGGCACCAGAGTTACTCTGGACTCCGTCTGGCCTCTGTTCAGCATTGTATTTCTTTACAGAAGTGCACAAAACTGTGGCCGACTGCGCTTTTATGCAGTCCTAAAAAGACGAACACCACCGGATCATAGGCCAAATGGCGTTCACAGTGTCCCAATCTGCCTCATTGTAGGGAATCTTCCTAGTCTGTATCACGCATTTCAGAGATTTATACGGAATCCCGGATGTAAGCGCTAGGAGTAGAGCGCAGGATAAATGTGAGCTGAGACTTAGTGCGATCTTTTTTGAGGCAAAATGAAAAATCAACAGCAGGTGAAAAATTGGTTTTATTTATTTTTTACGCCACTCCTTGTGCGGTATAAGTGAGTTATTCTTTGGGTTGGTGCGATTACAGCGATACCAGATTTATGTCTTTTTTTTATGTTTGCCTGCTGTCACACACTAAAAGACACTTTTTATTGCAAAAAAATAAGTTTTTCATCCCCATATTTTGATAGCTATAATTTTTCCATTTTTCAGAGTCATGTGACGGCTTGTTTACTGCGAAACATGTTGACATTTTTATTGATGTTATTTTCAGGCAAATAACATTTTTTGATCGCTTTCTATTCTAATTTTTGGGAGGCAAAATGAACAAAAACCAGCAATTCAGGAATTTTTTTTTTTTTTATGCAGTTCCTCATGTGGTAAAATTGATATGACAACTTTATTCTTTGAGTCAGTATGATTACACCACATTTATATTGTTTTATTTATGTTTTGGCACTTTTACACGATAAAAACTATTTTAAAGAAAAAAAATTATTTTTGCATCTCTTCATTCTGAGAGCTATTATTTTTTTATTTTCCGCTGATGGAGCTGTATGATGGCTTGTTTTTTGAGGGACAAGATAACGTTTTCAGAAATACCATTTTTATTTACATTCGACTTTTTGATCGCATTTTATTCCGCTTTTTGTATGACGGTGTGATGACAAAGCATCATTTTTTGCCTCGTTTTCTATTTTTTTATGGTGTTTACTGAAAGAGTTAACTAGTGGGACAGTTTTATAGGCCGGGTCGTTCCCGACACGGAGATGCCAAACGTGTACTTTTTTTTGTTTATTTTTGTTTTTACATAAATAAATGTATTTATTGAATTAATATTTTTCTTGTTCTTTTTTTGTGATTTTTAAAAATATTTTTACAAATTTTTAAACCTTTGTTTACATTGTCCCAGTATAGAACATCACCTTTCCACTGACTGATGGCTGATCTAATACTCTGCAATGTTTTTGCAAGGCACAGCATTAAAACAGTGCATTGCCAATAGGGAGGAGGCATGTCAGCTCCTACTCTGAGTAGGAACTTAGAGGCCACCGTCCCTGGGTGAGCCCGCGACCATCTTTCAGTCCCGGGTCACCATGGGATCATCAGTGCAGCGCAATTTGTGCCAATGGCAGGAGACTGGGAGCTCCCTTCCTCTGTAATGCCCATCAATGTCACTGTCTCTTTTGACAGTGGTATCACAGGGGTTAAATACACACGATCGTGCTAGCACCGATCGTGGGCAAAGCTTCAGGGTGTCAGCTCTCATATAAAGCTGACATCCGCACCTGATCGCAGCAGCACTCAGCATGAGCTTGTACAATCATCAGGAAGTATATGTACGGTGGTGTGCGGGAATGCAGCTCCCGCAGCACTATACATTAAAACAATTTAATTTTTTATGCAAAAAGTTGACATTTTATCAGATTTTAGCAGAAAGGGAAGCAATTGAATCATCAGGATCTTCACTTAAAAACACAATTTTATTGTAATAAATGTAAAAAATGTTGCAATTTCTATACCAGGATAATCTAGCAAAAGCATTTCAGACTACCATCCTTAGTCATTGCACCATGATCCTCGGCTCTTCTGATGGATGAGCTGATTTTCTTCCATTTTTAATGCATTAGATATCAGTTATGTCTTCTCCGTAAAACAGTTAATGACCCATACACTTGAAATTAGACAGAGGAAGTTATGACTATAGATTTCCATCAGCATCCCTTATGTTAGAGCACGGAGTGGTTCAGGACCTACAAAAGAACAGAATATTTGGTCACTTTTCTTCATGAATTCTTTTGTAGGCCTTGGCTGTCTGGAGAAATGGCCGTCTGCTGTCTGTTTCAATGGATTATGGATTAAGTAATGGCCGGAGCAGAGCCTCCCTCCCCTCAAGAAAGAGGCGTGGGCGGAGGCCGGCATGACGGAGGGTTGGAGGGGTTTACTAAAGAAGGAGGAACATTCAAATGAAAGGGAGTGGTGGGGGGATTATAAGGCAATGATGGGGCGGCTCCCGGTGTCAGTTCCTGCCTTGCCCCATCAGTAGTACAGCTCACCATGTCAGTGAATGTGGCGCTGGAGCGCCTCAGGTCTGTGGCCTTGTCGCAGCCGCCAGGATGGCTGGAGGCGCAGGTAGCGATCCTTATCCAGGGAACCCCCGGGCAGTCGGCTGGGGCAGCACAGCGGGAGAGGCGTCCGAGACGGGTGAGGCCTCCGGAGCGGCTTTCGCCTGATCAGGCGCCTCGGGCCTCGCGTCGGCGCAGGAGCCCTCACGGGCCCCTCCAGGCCGGGCGCCGCATGGTGCTCGTGCCAGCAGGCTCCGGCCTGGGAGGAATCCGGCCAGCCGGCGAGGCCCTGCGGCGGTAATCACTCCTCCGCCGCTTTCCAGTCAGGGGGCGGAGCCATTACGCGCCGGGCGTCCTCTGAGAGCTGCGTCCTCGGGAGGTCGCAGCGGCGATGGGCCTGCTGCGCGGCCTGCCTCAGGCAGCACCGCTGGTACGTTGGCGGCCAACGGATTGGCCGGCTCATCAGGCCATCAATTTTCCCCCATTGACAGCGGGGGGGCTCCAGGTTCGTCGGGGGGCTGCAGCGACAGTGTTCCTGCAAGGCGGCCTGCCTCTGTGAACGGCTCCAGAGGCTCGGCGGCCGAGGCAACGGTCGGCAGTTCGGGGCAGCAGGTTTTATCCCCCATGATGAGTGGGGTTCCAGATGTGGCGGGGGCTGTCGCCGTGTGGTGTACGACGGGCGGCCTGCCTACATTACCGATTCTATAGCTGAGGCCCCTGAGGGTTTAGCGTCGGCCTGCAACACGGCAGGGCTTAGTCAGCTGACCTCGGTGGATAGCAGGTGGGGGTCCCACGCGGGTGTCACTGGACTGCAGCGGGGGGCCACTACTGGGAGCGGCATTGGAGCAGCATCGGGTGCTACTGCGACCCAGTCGTCATCGCTATTTGAGGACCAGCAGGCTGAATCCCCAATGGGGTCTGGGCCTTTCTCCCCTGGTGGTACCGACGGGGCTCCTGGACGTCGGCAACAGGTCAGCGGAGTCGTTGTGTCGGATTGCGACAGTGGGGACGAATCTTTGGAGCCAGGTTTTCCGGCTGGAGGGCTCACAGCCCCTCGCAGCCTGGTGAGTATAATTCTGTGTCAAGTGTCTGTCATTCGTTTTTGTCTTCTTCACCATTGGGGTAGTTCGGTTGGGGGTCGGTAATAGTGTTGGGGGGGCTGCAGAAGTAGCTTGGGTTAAGGAAATGTTGGTTGATGTGCGCAATTTGCTGTCACGGTTAGAGAAGGGTTTCGGTTCTCCGTCTCCGGTGTCGGCATGGGTTGGCTCGCAGGTTGGGGGGCAACTGGTTTCGAGCGTGGTGGAGCAGGAGGGGCATAGTGCCGAACCTGTGTCTGTGTCGGTGCAGAATGAGAAGGAAAAAGAGTGTCGGGTGCGTTTAGATGATAGGGCTCACGGGGAGGTGTATGTATGTTTTGAGGGCCCCTTGGGGGCGCATTTGAAGAAGGTAGTGAAAGAGCGTATTTGGAAGGATGAGTATGTTGAAATATTCTCTTTATTGCCTCTGGAGAAATTTAATTTGGACAAAAGTAAAAAAGAGGATAGCAAGAAGGAGGAGGAGGAAAAACGGAGGTGGCGTTTAATTCCTCAGACTTTTGTTAATTGGCAACAAGCGTTTGCCATTTTGGCAAGTGTTATCGGGGAAAAAGCTCCAGATAACTGTTCGGCTTTATTTTGTTACTTTGATGCCATAGGGGAGGCATATAGGGTGTATGGGGGGCAGGCTTGGCTTAGGTATGACGAGCAATTTAGGCAAAGGAAGGCTGTTCGTCCGGCAATTCGTTGGGATCAGAAGGATATTGGTCTGTGGATGAGAGTCATAGCACAGAATAAGTTTGGGTATTCCTTTCATGGGGGGGCTGGGGGCGCCAGCCAGAGTAGCAACAACGCTGGGGCAGCGGGGGGAAGCGGTCAAGGGCAAGCAGGTGGAAACAAGTTGGGGGTATGCTGGCAGTTTAATGATGGCCAGTGTAAGTTTGGGGCAAATTGTAAATTCAAACATATTTGCTCCAACTGCAATGGCGCCTCACATGGAGCGTCTAAGTGTTTTAAAAAAGGGAAGCAAAAATCTGGGGGTGGTAATTCACAAGGGAGAGACTCCAGTGAGTCTGGAAAGGATGGTCCCTTATCTAAATAGATATGTGGACAAGGAGAAGGCGGCATTGTTGTACAATGGTTTTAAGGACGGTTTTGTTATCCCGCATCCCCCGTTTGTTATTCCGCGGGTACTTAGGAATTTGCGTTCGGCCCTATTGCATAAGGAGGTAGTGGGGGAAAAACTGGCAAAGGAAGTTTCATTGGGTCGCATGGCGGGCCCTTTCATGTCGCCACCTTTTCCTGATCTAGTGGTTTCCCCTTTGGGCGTTGTTCCGAAGAAGGAGCCGAACAAGTTTCGGCTTATTCAGCATCTTTCTTACCCGCGGGGTAGATCGGTGAACGAGGCTGCGCGGTGGGTGAGGAAGTGCGGTCGTGGGGCCCTTATGGCTAAGACCGACATCGAATCTGCTTTTTGACTATTACCGGTGCATCCGAATAGCTTGAAGCTGCTGGGTTGTTTTTGGGAAGGCGGGTTCTTTGTTGACAGGTGCTTACCCATGGGGTGTTCTTTATCATGCGCGTATTTTGAAGCTTTTAGTTCCTTTCTAGAGTGGGTGGTGCGGGATGTGTCCGGTTGCGAATCAGTTATTCATTACTTAGATGATTTTTTGTGTGTTGGTCCGGCAAACTCTTTGCGCTGTCATGGGATTTTGAGAGCTGTTGAGTGGGTGGCGGAGCGTTTTGGGGTTCCTTTGCCGCCTGGTAAGACTGAGGGTCCAAGTACTTGTTTGTGTTTTCTGGGGATAGTCATCGACACGGTGGCATGGGAGTTCAGATTGCCCTAGGATAAGTTGTTGATTCTACGGGCTGAAGTGGGAAGAGCGCGCCGTTTGAAGAAGCTGTCGTTGCGGGATTTGCAGTCGTTGCTAGGGAAACTAAAATTATGCGTGTCGAGTGATGCCGATGGGGTGAGTTTTTTCATGTAGGCTGGCAAGCGCTACGGCAGGGATTAGAGCCCCTCATCACTTCATACGTGTTAGAACCCTCTTGTTAGGTTTTGTTTCAGTTTGCTGATCACATGACCTTTTTTCCCTATTTAGTCTGGCTCCGCCCTTCTGGCTTTGCTGGACTTCATTGTATTATCTACTCTTAAGCTAGCCGGGTGCTTAGGTGCCTTTCTCAGTCAGTTTTGCTTGTTCTTAGGATCTCTAAGTAATTTGTTTTCTGTTTTATTTTCCCTGCTACAATTTCTGTTAGGAGGTGTTCACCTTTTCTCCCAGTCCCTAGATCTTGTAGGGATTCCTCCCTCGCAACTATAGGTCTTCGTTCAGACTAGCTGAGGACTTTAGCGGGTCTGGTCGCAGGATCAGGTTCCCGTTACATCGTAGGGATCCAGCTTAGTTCTATTGTAGGGACAGAATTCCCATCTTTCCTTAGTGCTTGTAGCAGATCATAACAGTAAGTCCAGCCCAAAAAAAAAAAAAAAAATCTCTAAGGAAAGATTTTCTGTTTCCATCATGGTGTCGGTTCAGGATTTGGCTCAACGCCTGCAGGGACTTTCTCTGGAGGTGGCTGAGATCCAGCAACACGTGAGTAGTTGTTCTGGAGCACATTTCGTGGAGCCAAAGGTACGTTTGCCTGATTTATTTTTTGGTGAACAACAAGATTTTTTTTTCTTTTAAAAATGCTTGCTTGTTGTATTTCCGTTTGAGACCCAGATCCTCTGGTGATGAATCACAGCGCATAGGGTTCATAATGTCACTTTTGCGCAAAGAACCTCAGGACTGGGCCTTTTCTCTGCAGCCTAGTGATCCATGCTTTAGATCAGTGGATAGTTTTTTTTTGCTTTTGGGGTTATTGTATGATGATCCTGATCGTGTTTCATCAGCTGAGACAGAATTGAGACGTTTGAGACAGGGATCAGGTAATGTGGAAAAATATTGTACTCACTTCCGAAGGTGGTCCACTCAGTTGGGGTGGAACGATTCAGCTTTGAAAAGTTTATTTCTTGCAGGGTTAAGTGAAAGGGTTAAAGATTTGCTGATTGCTTATCCTATACCTGGTAACTTGCAAGAGACTATGCAATTAGCCATACGGGTGGATAGGAGACTGCGTGCAAGGGTTAATGAGAGTAAATCTGCCTTGTCAGCTCCAAGTCTGGAGAGGGACTGTACTGACATTGGAGAGCCGATGGAAATGGGAGCAATGACACCTCACTCTCGGGAAAAAGAACGCAGATTTGCTGAAGGTTTGTGTTTCTATTGTGGCAAATCTAAGCATTTTATTAAGAACTGTGCGCTTCGAATGAATAAAGAAAAAAAAAATGAGGTCAGTTTCGCCCGTATAGCTTGTTTAAACAATAAAGGTGTCTTTCTTTCTGCTACCACTGCTGTTGAGGAGGAATTAATGGAGTTTCCGGTATTTGTGGATTGTGGTTCAACTCTCAATGTGATTGATGGGAAATTTTTGGAAAAACTAAAATTAAAACCCAAACTTCTGTCTTCCCTATTAATGTGGTAGCTGTGGATGGTTCTCCCTTGAAAAATGTTACTCACCATATCTGTGAATTTCCTCTTACTATTAATGGTGTTCATCAAGAGAATTTGGATTTGGTAGTTTTGAATAATTTGCCCTCACCGGTGATTTTGGGGTTACCTTGGTTAAAAATGCACAATCCGGTACTGGATTGGTCTACCAATAAAATTAAGTCCTGGAGTCCTAATTGTTATGACAAGTGTTGTAATGGGCGTATTGCTGCTGTAGTTAAGGGGGAGTTACCTGTACCTATTCAGGATTTTTGGAAAGTTTTTTCTGATAAGGAATCGCAGGTATTGCCTCCTCATAGAGATTATGATTGTGCAATTGAATTTGTCCCTGGAGCGACTCTTCCTAAAAGTCGTTTATTTAATTTGACTATTCCTGAGAGAAAAGCTTTGGAGGAATACATACAGACAAGCTTGGCCGCCGGTCACATTAGGCCTTCCAAGTCTCCTGTGGCGGTTGGATTTTTTTTTGTTAAAAAAAAGGACGGTGGTTTACGGCCTTGTCTAGACTTTCGTGAGATTAATAAAATAACGGTACGCAATCCTTACCCACTGCCATTGATTCCTGATTTGTTTAACCAGTTAGTGGGGGCCAAGTGGTTCTCGAAAATTAATCTTCGAGGGGCATACAATTTGTTGCGCATGAAGGAGGGGGATGAATGGAAGACTGCGTTTAACACTCCACTGGGTCATTTTGAGAATCTGGTTATGCCTTTTGGGCTTTCCAGTGCTCCGGCATTTTTTCAGAATCTTATTAATGACATCCTTAGACCTTTGATCGGCAGAAGAGTGGTTGTGTATTTGGATGACATTTTGATTTATTCACCGGATTTGGAGTCTCATTGGAGGAGTATGCGTGAAGTATTACAGTTACTGAGTGATAATTCACTTTTTGCCAAGCTAGAAAAATGTGAGTTCACTGTACACAGACTTAGTTTTTTGGGCTACATTGTCTCCAGTGAAGGTTTTGAGATGGACCGGTGAAAGTGCAAGCAGTGCAGGATTGGCCTAGACCTATTGGTGTGAAATCAATACAGAGGTTTTTGGGGTTCGCCAATTAATATAGAAAATTCATTAAAAAATTTTCTGTGATTGCCAAACCTCTGACCGATCTCACCAGGAAAGATGCTGATGCGGATCAGTGGACTACTGAGGCCATTGAGGCTTTTGTGTTGCTGAAGGAGAAGTTCAGCTCTGCTCCCATCCTTACACAGCCTGATGTGACTAAACCATTTTTGGTTGAGGTTGATGCTTCTTCTGTGGGGGTCGGTGCGGTGTTGTCTCAGGAAAAGACGGATGGAGTACATCCCTGTGCTTTTTTTTCAAAGAAATTTTCTGAGTCTGAACTAAATTATGATATCGGTAATCGGGAATTGTTGGCAATTAAACTCGCATTTGAACACTGGCGTCATTTTTTGGAGGGAGTGGAATTTCCCGTTCAAGTCTTCACCGATCATAAAAATCTGGTCTACCTTGATGCTGCCAAACGCTTGAATGCCCGTCAGGCTAGGTGGGCACTGTTTTTCTTGCGGTTTAATTTTACCGTTACTTACATCCCAGGTACTAAAAATGTTAAAGCTGATGCTTTGTCTCGCAGCTTTTCTCCTATGGTGGCTACTGAGGAGGAGGAAAACATTTTGCAAGAGGGGGTTGTTATTGCTGTTTTGGACTCTGTGTTGGAAGATGAGATTCTTAAAGCACAGGAGAATGCCCCATCTAACACGCCGCATGGGAGGTTGTTTGTGCCTGGTACCCTGAGGAGAGATTTGTTTGTTGAATGTCATGACTCTCGGTTGGCAGGTCATCCTGGAATCTCTGAGACCAAGAGACTTGTGGGTCACAGCTTTTGGTGGCCTGGATGGCAGAAGGAAGTCATTAAGTGGGTGCGTCAATGCACGGTGTGTGCTAGATCTAAGTCTTCTCATACTCCTGCTGCGGGGTTGCTTTGCCCTCTGGAGGTTCCTAGTGCACCTTGGACGCATTTGGCTATGGACTTTATTACTGACCTTCCCCCCTCTGAGGGTTTCACTGTCATCTGGGTGGTCGTGGACCGTTTTAGCAAGATGTGTCACTTGGTTCCTTTCATCAAACTGCCTTGCGCTAAGACTCTCGCTAAGGCCTTTGTCAAAGAAAAAAATTGTCAGACTACATGGCGTTCCTACTGACATTGTTTCCGATAGGGGACCTCAGTTTGTGGCTCGTTTTTGGCGCGCCTTTTGTGACAGGTTGGGAGTTCATTTGTCGTTTTCATCCGGATATCATCCTGAGTCTAATGGCCAGACAGAAAGGAAAAACCAGGATGTTGAGCAGTTCTTGCGTTGTTTTGTGACTGATAATCAAGAGGGGTGGTCTGAGTTTCTGCCACTTGCTGAGTTTGCTCTTAACAACCATACATCCGCTTCTGCTGGTTGTTCGCCTTTTTTTTGTTGTACTGGGAGACATCTGTCGTTTGGGTCATTTTCCAAGTTGGGATCGGCTGTACCTGAAGAGGAGAATTTTTCTGGTGTTTTGGAGAGAGTTTGGACTGATGTGCGTGGTAATCTTCAGGAGGCTAACAAAAGATCCAAAGTGTATTTTGATAGAAAACGACAAGAGGTTTTGTTTGCTATTGGTGACATGGTTTGGTTGTCCTCTAAGAATCTGCGCTTGAGGATTCCGTCTAAGAAATTGGGTCCCAAGTTTGTAGGGCCCTTTTAGGTGCTTCAGGTTATTAACCAATCTGCTGTTAAGTTGGAGCTTCCTACCTCCTGGAAGATTAATCCGGTGTTTCATGTTTCTCTCTTGAAAAAAGCTGAGGTCTCAGATGGAGACGTCTCGGCCACTGTTCCCCTGGTGGTGGAGGACGGGCAATATGAGATTTCTCGCATCCTAAATTCTAGATGGTATAGAGGGAGTTTGCAGTACCTCGTCGCTTGGAAGGGTTATGGACCCGAGGATAACTCATGGGTGAGGGCGGATGATGTTTCTGCGTCTAGACTTGTCAGAGCGTTTCACAAGAGGTTTCCGGATAAGCCTAAGTCCTAGGGGATCCGGAGGATCCTCTTAGAAGGGAGGGTACTGTTAGAACCCTCTTGTTAGGTTTTGTTTCAATTTGCTGGTCACATGACCTTTTTTCCCTATTTAGTCTGGCTCCGCCCTTCTGGCTTTGCTGGACTTCATTGTATTATCTACTCTTAAGCTAGCCGGGTGCTTAGGTGCCTTTCTCAGTCAGTTTTGCTTGTTCTTAGGATCTCTAAGTAATTTGTTTTCTGTTTTATTTTCCCTGCTACAATTTCTGTTAGGAGGTGTCCACCTTTTCTCCCAGTCCCTAGATCTTGTAGGGATTCCTCTCTCGCAACTATAGGTCTTCGTTCAGACTAGCTGAGGACTTTAGCGGGTCTGGTCGCAGGATCAGGTTCCCCGTTACATCGTAGGGATCCAGCTTAGTTCTATTGTAGGGACAGAATTCCCATCTTTCCTTAGTGCTTGTAGCAGATCATAACAATACGGTTGTCCGGGGAACTTAAGGCGGACTTGGCAGTTTGGGATTCTTTTCTGGAGGGGTATAACGGCCGCTCATTGGTCATGGCTGAGGTTGTTGGGAACGATATGTTGGAATTGTTTACGGACGCGGCCGGCAGTGTTGGTTTTGGAGCTTATTTCAGGGGACAGTGGTGTGCGTCTCGTTGGCCTGGTGAGTGGGCATCGACAGGTTTGGTATGCAACATAACATTGTTGGAGATTTTTCCGATCCTTGTGGCAGTGCACTTGTGGGGTCAGGAATTTCGGGATCGTCTGGTGCGTTTCAATTGTGATAACATGGGAGTTGTTTGTGCAATTAATGGGCTTACGGCATCCTCTCCCCTGTCGTTCGAGTTTTGCAACATTTGGTTTTGTTATGTTTGTCATTGAATGCGCATGTGACGGTGACGCACCTTCCGGGTGTGAAGAATGATATAGCTGATTCTCTTTCTCATTTACAGTGGGATCGCTTTCGCTCATTGGCCCCAGAAGCGGAGTTCGAAGGTTTAGCCTGCCCGGAGGAGCTGTGGAAGGTGGTTTACGGTCTGCAGAGTCGCTGATTAGGGCGTCGTTGGCTCCGAAAACTTGGGCGGTTTATCAGGCAGTGTGGCTTAAATGGGAAGAGTTTTTAGCGACAGTTCCAGTTTTGGGGCATGGGGTGGATCAAAAAAGGGACTTGTTAGCTTGGTTCGGGCAGGGAGCGAGGGAAGGATGGTCTTGTGCTAAGGTATCGCGGGTTTTGGCAGCAGTGTCTTTTGGTTTCGTTTGCGTGGGACTTGTGATTTGTCAAAGACCTTTTTGGTACAGCAGGCGGCGAAAGGTTTTCGTCGAACAAAGGGGTTGGGTGACACGAGGCGCCCGGTATCCTTTGTTTTGTTAGAGCGGTTGGGCTTTATTTTGGACACGATGTGTTCCCCACGTTTTGAGGTTTTATTATTCCGTTTGGCCTTTTCGTTGGCATTTTTTGGGGCCCTGCGAGTGGGCGAGCTGGTTTCGTGTAATAAGCAGGTGGTAGGCAGTTTGTTGGCTAAGGATGTGCTATTGACGTCGCGTGGTGTTGAATTTTGGCTGCGTAGGTCTAAAACGGATCAGGAGGGGAAGGGCCGACGGGTCGTGTTGGGTAGTGTGTCGGGGTATTCGATGTGTCCGGTGTTATGTTTGCAGCGCTTTTGGGAGTTGCGCCCTGGATTGGGGGGCTCAATGTTGTGCCACGCTGATGGCGGTAGCCTGTCTCGGTATCAGTTTAACGCCATTTTTCAAGAAGTCCATTCGAGCGTTGGGTTTGGATGACTCTCGTTTTGGGACTCATTCTTTCCGTATAGGTGCGGCGACTGAAGTGGCAGTTAGGGGTTTGGGTTCGTCATCTATACAACGTATTGGGGGTTGGAAGTCTAATCGATATCGGAGTTACATTAGGCCTTAATTCGCGACGCGGGGGCGTTGGCCTTACGGTTGTGGGATGAGTGAGTCTTGGAGCATTTTCGAGGGTGTTCTTTTGGTATGTTTAGTATTGTTTTCTCGTTTCAGGTATCGCCCCCCTGCTGGTTTGGATTTTCGGCCATTCCTTCGTCCACTGGGGAGCGTTGCGAGCTGATGTCAGGACTGATGGTCGGCAACTGGGAATTCACAGGTCTATGGCGGTGGTTCGATGGCTCGGTTTTAGAGGGATGCAGTGGAGGAGGGTGTTGCCCGAAATTCATGGTTGCGCTCGTTTGGACCGTGCTCCTGATATCTTGGTACTCCACGTAGGGGGGAACGATCTCGCGGTGCGACCCTTCCGGGAATTAGTAAAGGACATTAAGCAGGATTGCTTGCGGTTATGGGTGTTATATCCGGGGGTCACCATGGTTTGGTCCGAAATTGTTCCACGCAGGCGTTGGCGGAACATGAGGTCCCTGGCTAAGATTAATAAGGCCAGGATAAAGGTTAATAGGGCTGTATCTTCTTTCATGGCTCGAAACGGCAATGTGTCCGTGCGGCATTTTGATCTGGAGAAGGGCGAGGGGGATTTTTGGTTGGCTGATGTGGCTCATCTGAATGCGGTTGGTTCGGATATTTGGGCTTTGGGTATTCAGGAAGGTATAGAAAGGGCCATTTGCGGGTTTAGGGGGTCTCGGGCCATTGAGGTTTCAATGGGGCCCTCGTTGTGGCGGCTCAGGGGGTGGGGAGAGAGTCCTTGAAGTTGTTTGGAGATTGGTTTGGGGGGACTCAGTATAGGGTCTCCACTTTCTGAAGTTACGTGGATGGTGATCTGGTGAAAGGTGGAAGGGGAGTTCACACATGAGTGGGCGGATCCCCAAGTAGCAGGGTGAACAACATATCTCGATTGTTGGTGCTCCCGAGCCTGTGGGGTAACGGCTGGGAGTAAGAGGTTGGGTGTTGTTCACAGTATTTTGGGTCAATTCACCATGATTTTGGGGCTTCAAGGACTCCTCCCTAATGTTGTTATGGTACATTATTAATTATTGTTAATATTGTTTGTATATTAATAAAGGCTGCTGTGGCCATATATATTATAAAGAATTATTGTTTCTCGTTTTTGGGGAAGGATAACGGGGTTGTTCTGTTATGGGAAGGGGCTCAGTTTGGGGAGTCCTTGGTTCCATACAAGTAAACATCTCGACAATACCAACGTCTAGTAATGGCCGGAGCAGAGCCTCCCTCCCCTCAAGAAAGGCGTGGGCGGAGGCCGGCAGGAGGGGTTTACTAAAGAAGGAGGAACATTCAAATGAAAGGGGGTGGTGGGGGGATTATAAGGCAACGATGGGGCGGCTCCCGGTGTCAGTTCCTGCCTTGCCCCATCAGTAGTCCCGCCCTCCCTCCCTGTATGTTGGGGTTGTTTATTTTGTATAATTTTGGGTCATGGCGGCTCAGGGGGTGGGGAGAGAGTCCTTGAAGTTGTTTGGAGATTGGTTTGGGGGGACTCAGTGTAGGGTCTCCACTGTCTGAAGTTACGTGGATGGTGATCTGGTGAAAGGTGGAAGGGGAGTTCACACATGAGTGGGCAGATCCCCAAGTAGCCGGGTGAACAACATATCTCGATTGTTGGTGCTCCCGAGCCTGTGGGGTAACGGCTGGGAGTAAGAGGTTGGGTGTTGTTCACAGTATTTTGAGTCAATTCACCATGATTTTGGGGCTTCAAGGACTCCTCCCTAATGTTGTTATGGTACATTATTAATTATTGTTAATATTGTTTGTATATTAATAAAGGCTGCTGTGGCCATATATATTCCAAAGAATTATTGTTTCTCGTTTTTGGGGAAGGATAACGGGGTTGTTCTGTTATGGGAAGGGGCTCAGTTTGGGGAGTCCTTGGTTCCATACAAGTAAACATCTCGACAATACCAACGTCATGCTAACGGTTGTGTCTCCTCCATCTGCTACATATTATGGATAGTCAGCAGATAACGACTTTTAAAACACAATGGGAAGTTAATCCCCTTGAAATACACAGAGATTTGGTCAAACCAAGTGTGTGTGTGTAAGCAAAGATAGCTTGGCTAACAGGTGTCTAATTTGTAAGGCCAGTTTGACTGTTAAGCCCCCGTCACACACAGCGATCTCGCTAGTGAGATCACTGCTGAGTCCCTAGTTTTGTGACGCAACAGCGATCTACCCTGCGATATCGCTGTGTGTGACACTGATCAGCGACCGGCCCCCTGCCGGGTATCGCTGATCGCTGTCCAAAGGCCAGGACATTTTTTTGATCGATGGTCTCCCGCTGGCCAGCACGCATCGCTGCGTGTGGCAGGCAGGAGACCAGCGATCAGCTGTTAACCAAGGTACACATCAGGTTTCCAGGTGCCGGGCGGCGCCTGGAAACCCGATGTGTACCTTGGATACCAGCGCACTTTGTAGGGGAGCTGGTAACCAAGGTACACATGGGGTTTCCAGGCACCGCGCAGCGCCTGAAAACCCGATGTGTACCTTGGTTACAAGCTCCCTGCACCAATGGGCTGGTATCCAACGTACACTGCGGGTAACTAAGCGACGTTACCAACAGTGTCACTGTCCTGATCGCTGCCTGAGCTGCCTGTTTGGCAGCTCACCAGCGATCATGTAGCTACACACCAGCGATCTTGACAAGTGCATGTCATTGTCGGGATCGCTGGTGTGTCGCTATGTGTGACGGGGCCCTTAGGGCTTGTGCACGCGATGGTTTATAACAGACGAGTGCTAGCTGTGGTTTTGATGGATAGCACTCGATTCCATGTTACTCTATGGAGCTGTGCACAGTGTAGGATCAAAATCGTCATCACAAGTCTATTACTCCATGGAAAACATTGAACCGCATTTGGATGACATCCGAGTTTGGTCCAATTCTCATGAACTGACCAAATAGAGAAGGAGGAGAAACTTTTTTGGGGAAAAACTGACCATACTCTTATCACCCTCTGGTAAGAGTCTGATCAGCATAATTGAACCATTTTTCTCAGATGTAGAGAAAAATTGTAGTGTGCATCTGCCCTTAGGGTATGTACACACAGTGCTTTTTTGCAGCATTTTTTTCCACAAGGAAAACACAGAGTGCTGGCAAGAAAAATGCTGTGTACATTACATGAGTTTTTGATGAGTTTTTTCATACATTTTTTGATGCGTTTTTCTTCCAATCAATTGTATCGGCAAAACAAATTTGCATATTTAGTAGCTATAGCAGTGAAGGGATTTGACATAACTTTTATTAAGTAAATTATAAAAGCTAAAATATCAACACACAATTAGACACACAACACATACAACAGACCCCAACAGGAAGTGAGAGTATGGACCTCACAATTAGACTATTGGATGAATCCCTGAGCGGGAAGAAACGCATCAGGAGGTGGTGTTCTGTCCTACTACTATCCCCCTTATTGCCCTTTAAAATGGACGTGTAATTGAGACATATATCTGCCTCTACATCCTTATGGGCTCAATATAGGGGAGATATACATCAGTCTGGACTTCTGTCAAACTTTGGGTGAGAGAGTTCCATTTATTTATAATGGCCATGTATAAGACAAGGTAACATAACATTTACTTGTCCTGGTTGTATCAGTAGCTGTATACCACTATACTGTTTTGTATTATTTAGGATATGGGCCTACCTGCACTATTTTTATACACTTTAAAGAATGTGTTTATAGATGACTAGTGTTGAGTGATACCTTCCGATATCGGGAAATATCGAATCGGATTGGATCGGACCGATACCCCAAAAAGATCGATACCGGAAACCAATGCAAGTCAATGGGACACAAATATCGGAATGAAAATAAACCCTTACTTTCCTTGTAGGTTAATTCTACATGAAGGAAAACAACTAAGAATAATGTAGAATGAATTGGGGGAGGTGGAGGAGACATTAAAGGCATAGAGGTTTAGCCCAATCAAATGGAATATCAGGAATTACCAAGGACTATCAAGGACCAGCAGACGTTGGTGGAACTCGGATACCGAGAAGGAGGCACCTAAGCCAAAGGCTCTGCCTGGAACCAGCTGATGTTACTGGAACCCAGGGGGACATATTCAAGATTGACTTCCAAAGAACCAGCTAATGGTACTGGAACTCAGATAGGCAGCAGAAGGTACGTATGAAAAAAAAAGTTGCAAGGCCGCGAGCCGCCAGGAGTTACCGAAATCCACAGTCCTACAGGGGGAGCTTGTACTATTGGCACTACGGAAGCAGCCTTCATTGCCAGATCCCGCAGCCAACATAGGAAGCACCCAAACTGCAGGCACCATAGAGTCAGCTAACCCGACCGCAACACGACAGGACAATGCATTGGAGACAAAGTGACGTTGACACTGCCTGGAAACAGCTGGCATGCTGGAACCAGGCTGGGCAGGAGGGAGTACCCGTGCCAAATACACTTCTGAACAGCAACTGGTGGTGTTGGAGCCCAGGGATTACAGTAGAAACAGAGTGTAACCAGAGGCCTAATTGGAGCAAGTTTAATATCTATAATAGTGTGAATGTGGACAGAGCAGGCGAAATTGACGGACACACAGCAGGGGATCAGCTGACGTTACAGAACCCCCAATAACACAGTAGCAACTGTTGACTGTGCAGACGGCACTTGTGAGCAGCAACTGGCGTTGTTGAAGCCCAGGGATTACAGTAGAAACAGAGTGTATAGCCAGAGGCCTAATTGGAGCAAGTTTAATATCTGTAGTAGTGTGAATGTAGACAGAGCAGGCGAAATTGACAGACACACAGCAGGGGATCAGCTGACGTTACAGAACCCCAATAACACAGGAGCAAGTGTTGACTGTGCAGACAGCACTTGTGAGCAGCAACTGGCGGTGTTGGAGCCCAGGGATTACAGTAGAAACAGAGTGTAGCCAGAGGCCTAATTGGAGCAAGCTTAATATCTGTAGTAGTGTGAATGTGGACAGAGCAGGCGAAATTGACGGACACACAGCAGGGGATCAGCTGATGTTACAGAACCCCAATAACACAGGAGCAAGTGTTGACTGTGCAGACGGCACTTGTGAGCAGCAACTGGCGGTGTTGGAGCCCAGGGATTACAGTAGAAACAGAGTGTAGCCAGAGGCCTTATCGGAGCAAGTTTAATATCTGTAGTAGTGTGAATGTGGACAGAGCCTTCGAAATTGACGGACGCACAGCAGGGGATCAGCTGACGTTACAGAACCCAAATAACACAGGAGCAAGTGTTGACTGTGCAGACGGCACTTGTGAGCAGCAACTGGCAGTGTTGGAGCCCAGGGATTACAGTTCTGGTGGTAGAAACATGAACACAACAGGAGACCTGGATACTGTTGCCAACCAATTATTTAATCTGGAAGAGGACTGGCAAATTCCTGCGAGATCCAGGCCTTGTTCACTTTCAGAAAAGTAAGCCAGTCAACGTTATCGGAGGATAGTCGCATGCGACGGTCTGTTAGTACACCACCTGCGGCACTAAAGACGCGTTCCGATAATACACTAGCAGCAGGGCAAGCCAGCACCTCCAATGCATAATGGCAAAGCTCTGGCCATGTATCCAGCTTAGAGACCCAAAACTTGAAGGGGGAGGAGCCGTGTGGGAGAACACTGAGGGGGCAAGACGTGTAGTCTGTCACCATCTGACGGAAACGTTGCCACCTGCTGACTGGAGCCGTCTGTGATGGTGTTGACATTTGTGGCGGGGACACAAAACTTTGCTACATTTTGGCCATACTGTTCTTGCCTTGTGCAGAGGCGCTACTTCTGCTCCCTCTTTGTGCAGAGCTTCCTCCACTGCTTCGACGCACAGAGCTGCTTTGTAAAGCACTAGCAGCACTGCTCTCGGGTGGAATGGAGAACATGATGGAATGCACCAGTGTGTCTTGTTACTCCCGCATTTTACGCTCCCGGTTTAACGGTGTTATGAGGCTTTGTAAGATGTCCTGGTAGCGAGGATCTAGGAGGGTGTACACCCAATAATCAGCCGTGTTGAGAATGTGGGCGATGCGGCGGTCGTTTCTCAGGCACTGCAGCATGATATCAACCTTGTGCTGCAGACTCCCAACTGGACAAGAAACGCTGTCCCCTGCTTGAGGCGTCATCTCTGCCTGCTCTGCATCACCCCACCCTCGCTCTACATACTGACTACTAGAGCATTGTGTACAATCATGGACAAAAGTTTTGAGAATGACACAAATATTAATTTTTACAAAGTCTACTGCTTCACTTTTTTTAATGGCAATTTGCATATACTCCAGAATGTTATAAAGAGTGATCAGCTTAACAGCAATTACTTGCAAAGTCAATATTTGGCTAGAAAATGAACTTTATCCCCCAAAACACATTTCAACATCATTGCAGCCCTACCTTAAAAGGACCAGCTAACCTCTTTTCAGTAATTGCTTCATTAACACAGGTGTGGGTGTTGATGAGGACATGGCTGGAGATCAATCTGTCATGATTAAGTAAGAATGACACCACTGGACACTTTAAAAGGAGGCTGGTGCTTGGCATCATTGTTTCTCTTCTGTTAACCATAGTTATCTCTAAAGAAACCCGTGCAGTCATCATTGCAATGCACAAAAATGGCCTAACAGGGAAGAGTATCGCAGCTAAAAAGATTGCACCTCAGTCAACAATCTATCGCATCATCAAGAACTTCAAGGAGAGAGGTTCAATTGTTGCCAAAAAGGCTTCAGGGCGCCCAAGAAAGACCAGCAAGCAACAGGACCGTCTCTTAAAAGTGTTTCAGCTGCGGGATTGGGCTACCAGCAGTGCAGAGCTTGCTCAGGAATGGCAGCAGGCAGGTGTGAGTGCATCTGCACGCACTGTGAGGCGGAGACTCTTGGAGCAAGGTCTGGTCTCAAGGAGGGCAGCAAAGAAGCCACTTCTCTCCAGAATAGTGTTGAGCGATACTGCTCGATATCTAAAAATATCGGATCGGAATGGTATCGCCGATACCACTAAATATCGGCGATGTCCGATTCTGATACCGGAAGTCCATGTAAGTCTATGAGAACAAAATATCGCAACTAAAAAAAACCTTTATTTCCTTGTAAACACTAAATATACACACATAGAATACATATATAATATATATAATATATATATATATATATATATATACATGTCATTGTGACATATATATATATACATATATGTATAGTTTATACACTTCTACATAGTAAAATATCCTCTGATTCAATTGCCGGGTAAAGCCGGCTTCTGTGAAAAGACAGAAGCACCCGACATGAAATGACACTTGGTGTACATAGGGTTAACCATGTCTTTTCATGTCGTTTGCAATCTGATTTGCACAAACAATTACATCAGTCTATGTGTGCAAAATTTCACACCTGTAGGGGTTAATTAAAGGTGTAAATGTGAACGGCGCGCAGTGCGACTTGTTTGCGCCTGATGCAGCTGGTACTCCATTACTACTGCCTGCTGCTCACCCAAACTCTCCAACATATGTAACGTTGAATTCCACCTGGTGGGTAGGTCACATATGATGCAATGTTCCGGAAGGTGGAATCGGCACTGCAGAGCTGCAATGCGTGATTTTGCCATGCTGGAACGCCGCAAGTGAGCGCACTCTATGCGGACCTTGTGCAGCAGTGCATCAAGATCCGGATAGTCCCTCAAAAAGACTGCACGACCAAGTTGAGCACATGAGCCAGACATGGGATGTGAGTGAGGTTGCCTAGGCCCAGAGCTGCCACGAGATTTCGGCCATTGTCACACACTACCATGCCTGGCTGGAGATTCGCTGGCACAAACCATACGTCGCTCTCCTGCTTGATGGCATTCCCGAGCTCCTGCACTGTGTGGCTTCGATTCCCCATAGAAATTAATTTCAATACAGCCTGTTGACGTTTGGCCATGGCAGTGCTCATTTTGGTCGTAACAGGTAAGCGTTCACGGGTCCATGTGGAGGTAGACTGTGATGGCTCCTGCAGCTCTGATTCAGAGGAACTGGAGTATGAGGAGGAGTCAATGTGTACAGACTGGATTCCTGCAATCCTTGGAATTGGCAGAACATGTACAGCGCCACTCTCAAGATCTGTACCGGGCTCCACAACATTTACCCAATGGGCAGTGAGGGAAAGATATCGTCCCTGTCCATGGTTACTGGTCCACGCATCGGTGGTCAGGTGGACCTTGCTACTGACGGCGTTAAGTAGCGCATGTTTAATTTTTCCCTTCACATGCTTTTGCAGGGCAGGGACGGCTTTGCCTGCTGAAATAAAAGCGGCTGGGCACGTTGTATTGTGGGACTGCCAATGCCATGAAGTTACGGAAAGTGTCAGTCTCCACCAGCCTGAATGAGAGCATTTCAAGGGACAGTAGTTTTGCAATGCCAGCATTCAGAGCCTGTGCTCGGGGGTGGTTTGCTGAGTATGGGCGCCTTTTCTCCCATGCCCACTGTGAGGAAGACAGGGAACGTGATGCTGTGGGTGGAATGACACTGTGTCTCTGTACAACAGTGCCAGAGGTTCTTCCATGGAGATCCTGTGAGGAAGCTGAACCAGCTGTGTGTGAGCTGGAGGAAGAGGCTACAACACGAGCTGAAGAGGTGGTAGGTGGCACTGTAGGTTGGCCTATGTCTTCAGCGTGTCTTTGTAACTCCACCACGTGCTTGGTCAGCACATGTTTCCACATATTTGTGGTATTGAGGTTGCTGACCCTTTTCCCTCTTTTCACTTTCTGATTACACAGCTTGCATTTGACAAAGCAAATGTCATCTGCAACTGTGTCAAAAAAGGACCACGCACTCCAAGTCTTGGGAGCGACCGTTTGGGCTTTAGGAAGAGGCATGCTCCTAATGGGTGCCGAAGTGGAGGCTACAGGCAACTGAGTCTGCCCCCTCCCACTCCCTCCTTTTTTGGCCGTTCGGGGAATCTCTTCCTCAGAGCTGCTCCCACCACCTTCTTGTACCTCACGTTATGATGGGTCAAGGACCTCATCATCTACACTACCCTCTTCAAACGACTGCTTCTCCTGGGTAGTCTCGACAGCACAGTACGCACCAGAAACTGGCACCTGAGTCTCATCATCAGATGCGTACTGAGGTGTGCTGACCATAGGCACTGGCCCACCCGCCTCTTCAGATTCAGAGAGACAAAGCAGTTGCGCATCACTGCATACTACCTCTTCTTCCAATTCTCGAATGCTGCTTGGCTGGCCCCCTCTTTCCAAGCCAACAGATTCAGAGGACTGAAGCAGAAATGGCTCCTGTCCAGGGCTCTCTGACTGTCTGGGCAATTTGGCAGGTGGTGATGAAGAGACAGATGGGGCTCTTCAGTGCTCTGGATTTGAGAGGATCTGGAAATAATTGAAGTCGATGCGTTAGCAGCCATCCATCCGACAATGGCTTCAATTTGGTCGTCCCGCAGCAGTGGGGTACGGCGAGCTCCTACAAAGCTGTGCATAAAGGACTGTTCCCTGGTAAAACTGGGGGATGCTGAGTCACTGGTGCCCGCAGCAGGCACAGAATCCCCACGTCCTCTCCCTGCAGAAACTCCACGCCCATGACCACGTGCCTTACTCCTTGCCTTCTTCATCTTGCTAGACTGATAAAGATAGGCAGAAAAGTACTAAGGGCTTAGTGTGCTTATTCCTGAACAGCTGCTAATAACAGGTATAAGAAACACTAATTTTATAATGTGTGGACTACACTGTGTTCCAAATTATTATGCAAATAATATTTTCTCAGATTTTCCCAAATTACCTATATGAATTGCAGTCATTGTAATTTTCCAGTCAAATAACTTATTAGAGTACAATTGAAAGGTTTTTGTACAAACTGCCTATGATAACAGTATATTTTTTTAAAAAATAAAACACTCAAACTGCACTCAAAATGCATGTTCCAAATTATTATGCACAGCAGAGTTTTCTACCTTTTCATTTTAATAAAGAACAAAAAAATGGTCATTTTTTAAATTATAAGCATTAGCAGGTTATTTCAAACTGAAATCAAACAGTTTTCAACTCAAAACTTTATTCTAGGTGATGTTACATTTGCACATAGGACCCCTTGTTCGAAAGGAGCTTCGAAACTCTCTCGTCCATTGAATTTGTCAGGTTTTGGATGGTTTCGCCTTCAATTGTTTTGCATGAGGACAGAATACCCTCAAAGAGCTGTTGCTTAGATGTGAACTGCCTCCTGCCATCACAGACACTCCTTTTGATGATGCTCCAGAGGTTCTCAATGGGGTTGAGGTCAGGGAAGCATGGGGGCCACACCATAAGTTTGTCCCCTTTTATGCCCATAGCAGCCAGAGATGCAGATGTGTTATGTGCAGCATGAGACGGTGCATAATCATGCATGAAAATGATCTTGCAGCGGAATGCACGGTTCTTCTTCTTGAACCATGGCAGGAAGTGCTGTTTGAGAAACTCAACATACAGTCATGGCCAAAAGTTTTGAGAATGACACAAATATTATATTTTCACATGATCTGCTGCCCTCTGGTTTTTATGTGTGTTTGACAGATGTTTTTATCACAGACAGAAATATAATTGCAAACATATGAGTAACAAAAGCTTATATTGACAGTTAGAATGAGTTAATGCAGCAAGTCAATATTTGCAGTGTTGACCCTTCTTCTTCAGGACCTCTGCAATTCTCCCTGGCATGCTCTCAATCAACTTCTGGACCAAATCCTGACTGATAGCAGTCCATTCTTGCACAGTCAATGCTTTCATTTTGTCAGAATTTTTAGGTTTTTGTTTGTCCACCCGTCTCTTGATGATTGACCACAAGTTCTCAATGGGATTAAGATCTGGGGAGTCTCCAGGCCATGGACCCAAAATCTCTATGTTTTGTTCCCTGAGCCATTTAGTTATCACCTTTGCTTTATGGCAAGGTGCTCCATCATGCTGGAAAAGGCATTGTTGATCGCCAAACTGCTCTTGGAGGGTTGGGAGAAGTTGCTCTTGGAGGACATTCTGGTACCATTCTTTATTCATGGCTGTGTTTTTAGGCAAGACTGTGAGAGAGCCGATTCCCTTGGCTGAGAAGCAACCCCACACATGAATGGTTTCAGGATGCTTAACAGTTGGCATGAGACAAGACTGGTGGTAGCGCTCACCATGTCTTCTCCGAATGAGGCGTTTTCCTGATGTCCCAAACAATCGAAAAGGGGATTCATCAGAGAAAATAACTTTACCCCAGTCCTCAGCAGTCCACTGCCTGTACCTTTTGCAGAATATCAGTCTGTCCATGATGTTTTTTCTGGAGAGAAGTAGCTTCTTTGCTGCCCTCATTGAGACCAGGCCTTGCTCCAAGAGTCTCCGCCTCACAGTGCGTGCAGATGCACTCACACCTGCCTGCTGCCATTCCTGAGCAAGCTCTGCACTGCTGGTAGCCCGATCCCGCAGCTGAAACACTTTTAAGAGACGGTCCAGGTGCTTGCTGGTCTTTCTTGGGCGCCCTGGAGCCTTTTTGGCAACAATGGAACCTCTCTCCTTGAAGTTCTTGATGATGCAATAGATTGTTGACTGAGGTGCAATCTTTCTAGCTGCGATACTCTTCCCTGTTAGGCCATTTTTGTGCATTGCAATGATGACTGCACGTGTTTCTTTAGAGATAACCATGGTTAACAGAAAAGAAACAATGATGCCAAGCACCAGCCTCCTTTTAAAGTGTCCAGTGGTGTCATTCTTACTTAATCATGACACATTGATCTCCAGCCATGTCCTCATCAACACCCACACCTGTGTTAATGGAGCAATCACTGAAAAGAGGTTAGCTGGTCCTTTTAAGGCAGGGCTGCAATGATGTTGAAATGTGTTTTGGGGGATAAAGTTCATTTTCTAGCCAAATATTGACTTTGCAAGTAATTGCTGTTAAGCTGATCACTCTTTATAACATTCTGGAGTATATGCAAATTGCCATTAGAAAAAGTGAAGCAGTAGACTTTGTAAAAATTAATATTTGTGTCATTCTCAAAACTTTTGGCCATGACTGTACACTATGGAGTTCATCTTTACCCCTTCACGGATCCTAAAGGGGCCGACAATCTCTCTCCCCATGATTCCAGCCCAAAACATTACTCCACCTCCTCCTTGTTGGTGCCGTAGCCGTGTTTGCATGGGGTGTCCATCAACCAGCCATCCTCCACTCCATCCATCTGGACCATCGAGCGTTGCACGGCACTCATCAGTGAACAAAACAGTTTTGAAGTCAGTCTTCATGTATTGTTTGGCCCACTGGAGCCGTTTCTGCTTGTGTGCAGTGGATAGAGGAGGTCGACAGGATGGATTACGCACAGCTGCAAACCTCTGAATGACCCTGCATCTTGTTGTTCGGGGGACGTTGGAGGCACCAGCAGCTTCAAAAACTTGTCTGCTGCTATGACAAGGCTTTTTTGCCGCTGCTCTTTTAGCCTGACGTAATTACCTGTAGGAAAGAGTCCTCAATTTTCCCTTATCAGCACGCACACGTGTGTACTGTGAATCAGCTACATACTTCTTGATTGTGCGATGATCACGATGAAGTGTCTTGGCAATGTTGATTGTAGTCATGCCTTGACCTAAACACTCCACAATTTGTTGCTTCTCAGCAGCCGACACATCCTTTTTCTTTCCCATTTTGGCAGAAAATGTAGGCTGCTTAATAATGTGGGACAGCCTTCTTAAGTAGTCTTGCCTTTCATTGGACACACCTGCCAAACTAATTAGCACAGGTGTCTGCAATTGCTTACAGTGATATAAAGAGCCCTGACACACATCACCATCAATGAGTTTAACTGACAAACAAAAAAAATTCTTACCTTATCACTCCTAAACAATTTTTGCATAATAATTTGGAACACAGTGTAGACTTTAATATGAGCTAATGTGGCCTACACACCTGTAAAGTGGAATGTTTGGTGATTCAACTTTATTAACTTTTTTTTTTCACAAAAAGACACTGGATGTACCCAAAGATGTAAAACCGATAGTATCACAAACTTTTTGTAGCTATTACAATGCAGGAAGGTAACCTCCAATGCAATAGATGAGGCTCCAAAAAATAGGCTAATACTAATCTGGCTGGGGCTGAAGGGCACAAGCCAGCAGAAAGGCTCCTCTATCTACTCCTATATTGTGTTTGCAAATATTCTAGCTGGATATGGATGGAACCACACTAATAGGAGAAATCTGGAAAAATGAGCAGCACTAATGCAAAAAAGGACAATGTATGAGGCAGTGAGTAACACACGCTGAGCGTACTACAACTGGAGGTGTATGCAGAACACACTACAGCGTGAGCTGCACGCACACACAGAGACCTCACAGACAGCCGTGAACAGCACTGCAAGGCAAAAGAAAGCTTCTCACACAGCGGTTGCTAAAGTAGCCTGGGTAAAGCACAATTAAGCAAATCGCTAGCTCAAACTGTCCCTCAGAGTCAGAACAGCAGCGTCCTGTCCCTAAGTAAATTCACAGCAGAGTGAACCCAAAATGGCGGCGGCGGCTTTTATAGTGCATCATGACATCATTTCAGCAGCCAATCACAGCCATGCCATTAGTTAACATGCCCGCAGCCTAACATGCATAACAGGATGTGCCCACACTTCTTAGGATTCCTCATTGGCTGAATAAAATCAAACTGGCTCATTGCATTATGGGAACTTCCGATTCCGGTATTCGATATTCTAAAAGTATCGGAACTCAGTATCGGAATTCCGATACCGCAAATATCGGCCGATACCTGATATTGCAGTATCGGAATGCTCAACACTATAGATGACTTATGCAAACTGGAAGCTTGAGCAATACCATTTAACTACATCACAAATACTTGTGCAGTAGTGTCCGAGACATATTGCCCTCCTGGCTCTTTTAGTGAATAACAGCTACTTTTATGGTGCATACTTTTCACCTGTTATTTCATTATGCCTAATTTGCTGCATATAAGCATCTGTCCTATCTTCCTTATCTTGCTTTCAAGGTAAACAACCTGGGCAACTTGACCTTGTACATTGGGGTCTGTTGTATATGTTGTGTGTCTAATTGTGTGTTGATTTTTTAGCTTTCTTAATTTACTTAATAAAAGATATATTTTAAAAATCCCTTCACTGGTATAGCTACTGTATACTATTGGGATTCCGGCCTTATTGTCCGCTTTTTGGCCTTTTCAAAAAAGACCAACTTTTTGACTTATTAAATTTGCAGATTTACTGACAGAATTGACGCCCTGCTATTAAATGCACAGCAGCTCAAAAAATGCAAGGAAAAAATGCATCTTTGTCAGTTACAGTGTAGAGATCTAATTCAGTTTGATGGTACTGTATGTAAAACGCTGCACGAAAAAATGTGCAAAAAAAACCCGCAGCAAAAACGCTACATTTCAACAAACCCTCAGTGACAAAAAATGCTTCAATTTACAGTCAATAGGGCAGGAGCTTGTAATTAACCACTTCCCCCTTCTTTTTTAAGATTCCTACCCCTTTACAGTGAATCTTTTCTTTATGGTTAACTTTGAAGAAATGCATTCAAGTACAATGTGATTTCCACCTGATTTGGATTGTTGATACATAAAATGCTAAAATCAACAAGTGCAATTTCAAAAAAACCCATCAGGGTAGAGGCTTCCTGATATTTGCACGTATCAGAGTAATAAACCTTGAAGCTATAAGTGTATCCATAGAAAAATAGCTTGAAAAAAGTGACCCCTGCTTTAATGCCTCTTTTTGCCCATGGAGGGTGTTTCATCTGAGATATTCAGACATGGTACACAAGTATTATAATTATAGGACAATCTTAACATCTAGGAGGCCTAGTCCTCATTCTCACTGCATAGGTGGCCCCACACACTCTAAAATGAATGGAAGATGCAGAAATGGCAGCGTAAGCACTAAGCTACAAAATCAATATTCAAGCCACGGTTTATATCTGTCAGGGTATTAAAGCTAATTTATTTCTCCAAGGAATTATTTTTAATGAAATTGTATAGTGCTGTTAACAACAAGCAGTCATATATTTAATTACATTTTTATGATTCACATTGAGCGTTTGATCTCATAATACTAAATACAGTAGCTGACTTTGATATCTTGATTGATAGTCCTATGTTCGGATTTCATACTGATCCTTTAAGGTACTGCCACACTACTCGATCCGCTAGCGATCTCGTTAGCGTTGCATACTAATGAGATCGCTAGCGGGATTGTTTCTATATCGCTAAATGCTGCCGCATTTAGCGATATAGTTAACGACGCTATCGCCGTTAGCGATCTTCTTAACGACTTTAGCGGTACAAAAGTACCGCTAAATCGCTAAGAAAAGGTGCCACACAGCGATTAGATACTTACCCAGCGGGAGCGCCAGCGATGAAATAGGGTCCAGAACGATTCCAGCGACGAGCGAGATCACAGCAGGAAGCTCGTCGCTGGAAGCTGCCGCACTGAACAATATCGCTAACGGGATCGCTAAATAGTGACGTTTTTTAGCGATCCCGTTAGCGATATTGTTTAGTGTGGCATACCCTTTAGACTTTACTGATGGGCTTTCACACTGGAGACTTACCAGCTAGAAAATGCTAATGTTTGCACTATTGGGTCTAGAAACTTTTAAAATTGCAATAATTGAGCCAAAATTTTGTCTTCGGTACTCCATAAAACATAAAAACAACAAAAGCACAAAATGAGATTAGCACAAAACTAACAGCTAGAATAATCTGTGGAACACATCTATTGATTTCTGATAAGCGTGTCTCTTTATCTGTCCCTCCACAACAACTAGCTGGGAGCATCACAGTTTGAGAAATGCTGCTAGGATCAGTGAATGACTGCGTTCTGGCCATGCTTAGTCTGGACCAAATTTTTTCACAGTTGTCAGTTACATGTTCTGGAAGCACTCCAGTGTGCTCTAATGTGCAATATTTGTGCCACAATTTAACATGACTTTGTGCACAAGAATAAGTCAACTAAGAAAAAAACAAAGCTGCATTCTGGAGTGTTAAGAATAGTAAATCTAGTAAATAGGAACTGCATTACTGCCATAGAAAATAGGTAAGTGCTACTTTATGAACATATGACATGGAATTTTTGAAAATTGGAACTGTAATATTGCTACAGAAAAATTTACAGTAAAAAGAAGGTACTTAGCACATAAATTGGCCAATGTATATGAGCCCAACAGCCACCATCAAGGCACACCTTATTGTTGGGTCCCTAAAAAGCCTACAATTTATGGGGCAGGAAGGAACCAGCTAGTTAAAACCACCCAAGTTTGATGGGAGTAGGAGTACACAGGTCACATGAGTTTGCTACAAACAAAAACATTGTTGTGTTAGCTAGCACCTGTTCACACCTGTTTGGATGTGCTGGTCAGTTTTTCATCTCCTGATAGTGTGCACTGATACTCTAATCTGTGAATCGGATAACACAAAGCTGATATTCGGCTCAAACACGGTTCAGAGTTTGAGCAGTGTGTCGTTAACATAATCGATTTTATTCTCTTGCAAGAAGAATATATGCTTGTGTTACCCTGGCCTCACTGTTACAAAAAAATTGGCACATTTTAAGACTGTCTAGACTAATTTAGCATTGTCTGAAATTTAGACAGCTATATTATTTAAAAGTAAATCAGTGCTATTATTTTAATTTGATGACAGATACTTTACATCAGAATAAACCTCATAGCAGATACTTTATTAGACCTAATGATTTTTACGTGGAAATTTGGCCTTCTTATTTCCACTGAAACACAGTTTTAGCATAAACAATTTGAAGTAGGTAATTGGTTCTTGTGGCTACACCAATATATTAGGCCGAACAATTTTCAAGTGGAAATCTGGCCTTCTGATTTGCCAATGAAACCCAGTTTTATCACAAACGATTTGGAGTAGCTAATTGGGCCTCATGGCAGCACCACTATATTAGGCCTAACAATTTTCAAGTGGAAATCTGGCCTTCTAATTTGCCACTGAAACACAGTTTTAGCACAAACAATTTAGAGTAGCAAATGGGGCTTCCATAGATGGCCACATAGTTTTTTGCACAATCTACTTTAATGCTGGAAGATCGATCTCACACAGGACAGGATCCTATCTATTTCACTAATAGGTTCACTTTCAGCACTAGCGCAGGAGTGACCTCTCTGCACTGTGACACTGAGCAAATGGCGCCAACAAAACAAGATGTCCACTTTTTATATGGAAATGGACATGTGATTTCCACAGCCAATCATGGAAGACCTTGAGTCATGACTCATGACGTTGTGGATGGCTTCTGCGCCCTGATTGGTTGCCAGAATCAACACACACAAAGTTAAGGGAAATAAAAAAAAACTTGTGCCGCTCGTGTAATCTCTTCAGACAATCCTCTAACCTTTCCACACCCCCTCCACTCATCAAACATATCCCCCAGTCTCCCCGCTGCTCATACAGCAGCACTATCCTAGCCACAGTAATACAAAAGCATTAGTGTAATGTGATGATTTACCAAACTGTGAATGACTTTTGCCGACTTTGAGTAAAAATGCTTGTGAATGAGAACACGCTACGTTCGTGCCAAATTTGAGATTGGTGAACGTTGTCCGAACATGTTCAGTTATCTCTAGTAAGCACTGCTGTATCCAGGTGCCATCGCAGACCGAACTAGACAGCAGACCAAGTCAATTAATTTTTGCTTATGTCTATTCTGAACAAGCAGATAACTAATCAGGCAGAAGAAGGCCATTGTACAAGAACATGACTCTGGAAAGGTTGAGTTCCCGTGACCGTCACCCCACTCACCGCCCCCCCTCCCCAGTGTTCCCCCCTTACTATTTCTAACGAAGAATACACAACATGTTCACGTATGGCTAATAATGGCCACAGCAGCCAAATTTTATTAATAATTAAGACACTTTGTGGGCCCCCTGGAAGCTATGACTATATTTGTCTGGTGATTGAGCCGCCATTGGCATTGCCTCTTCCCTCCCAGCCTTACTTCCAGCCGTGTCTTTTCCTGCTCGGAAGCACCATGAATCGAGGGAAGAAGTTGCCTCCACCGTTAACCTGTACCCGACTACCGTCATCGGGTACCACTTATCTTTGTTTCGCCCCGACCACCATCGCCCGGTGGCCCAATAATGTGACCCCGACTTCCTCATCGGGCATCACTCACTTCTCACCAGACCACCAACACATAACCATCCAATAATGGGGATCCTCGCAATACCAGAATCCCCTATTTTCTCATTTTATTCACCAGCTTCGAGGGCCCACCAACGCTCCAAATCATCATTAAAAGTGAGAATAGCACCTCCGGCTCACAAAGTACTATCCGCTGCCAGGCAGGAGAGGAAAAACCCCCTGTGGGGGAAACCTCCAGGGAACCATGGCTGACGGATTGCCCTTCCCCTGGGCTTAGGAGGTGACTACCAACTATTCCGTATGTAATTGTTTTTTTTTTTTTTTGTGAATCCAGATGTGGCCACTGCGACCTGGTTGTTCTTCCTTCCTCAGGGTGGGCGGGTGGGTCTTGCTGTCCGGCGTCCTGTTCAAAGAGAAATAGGTCCTGCCTCCCTGAGTTCTTTTGTTGTCCTTGACCCCTCCTCTGTCCTTGTCACTTCCCCCTTTCCTTTCCCCCCCCTTTTTTCTTCCCCATCACTTCCTCCCTGCCAGCATCATGCCCGCTTTCCTCCAACCCCCTTCTGGGGTCTCGTCCTGCAGTTACTTGACTCTGGAAAGGTCGAGTTCCCGTGACCGTCACCCCACTCATCACCACCCCCCCTCCCCCAGCGTTCGCCCCTTACTATTTCTAACAAAGAATAACAAAGCTATGACTATATTGGTCTGGTGATTGAGCCGCCATTGGCATTGCCTCATCCATCTCAGCCTTAGTTCCAGCCGCGTCTTTTCCTGCTCGGAAGCACCATGAATCGAGGGAAGAGGTTGCCTCCACCGTTAACCTGTACCCGACTACCATCGTCGGGTACCCACTTATCTTTGTTACGCCCTGACTACCATTGCCCGGTGCCCCCATAATGTGACCCTGACTTCCTCGTCGGGCATCACCCACTTCTCACCAGACCACCAACACATAACCATCCAATAATGGCGATCCTCGCAATGCCAGAATCCCCTATTTTCTCATTTTATTCACCAGCTTCGAGGGCCCACCAACGCCACACCGAGAGCAACTTGACCCTTTCAAGTGCTCGAGACCCCACCAACCATTACTGCTGTGGCCCTCCGTATCCCTTCCTGTAGCCATCTGATCCACAAATCTGTCCCCCTTGCAGGGGGCGACTGAAGAAGGTGCACCGAAACGTACGTCGGGGATCCGGTGTCCTGTGCCCGCCTTAGCATCAATATGACGGGTAATTATGATTAATTGCTTGCCTCACTCCAAGTTTCTGCAATGTGAAACCCTGTTGTGCCATTTATTTATGATCCCAGCGCTGAGTTGCATCCCCCAGGTGTAAGCACACACTTATTAGCAGGAACTCACCTGAGACCAGTGTGTGTATATTTTGCTCATTCTTAGCAGCACTTGGGTTTTGTTCAGCGCTGTGATTCATGTTCAGCACATATATGCGATTTGCTTCACTTTTTGGAGTGTACATGTATCTCCCAATAAGTCCATACTGTTGTTTCATTTGGTGCAGGTGCAAGCAGGACATCTTTTGTTATCAGTTTGGTATTTTGGTTACTCATTTGACCTCTCATTATTTACTTTTCACTTAATCTGCTCATGTTTATGTTTCCACTTAGCTGGAATTTTTTGTACTACTGTTATGTTATTGATTTTTTCTTTCTTTTTCTGAGCAAAAAAAACCTTTTAGAATGGTTTAATAAAATTATGAAGTTTTAAAATTAGCATTTGACTCTTTGTCCTCAGTTTTTTTATCTACTTTCATATTAGGGCACGTCCACCCCAACCACCTCAGGTCCTTCTTTATATTGATAACCAGTCCTTTTCCCGATCTACTTCCCAAGTCATTACCCCCACATGTAATACTAAAACATCCGGGGCTCCATAAAGGTACACTGCCTGCCAAAACTCGTGAAGCACCCACCCCCACGTCAGAACCCTTTACCCCATCCACCTTATCACGGCCCTTTCCTTTGCGTAACCCAACTGTCTCCCGTCCGTCCTTCTATCAGCCTGCCGCGCTCCCCAAAAACATAGGAATGTCCTAGTATCCAGATCACAATTGGGGCTTGTCCTGTAATAAAATCAGAAGAAATTAGTGAGATGTCCCTTCTCCCCAGTGTGTGCTTCGCTCATGTCCACTGGGTCGCACGTAGGTTCTGTACCGATGCGAGTCCCATCGACCAATCCTCCTTATTACCTCTGGGCTGAGCCCTCCCACCGCTGCTTCGGTTGCAGCCCCAATGCGGAAAGAGTGGCCCGCATAATTGGCGGGGTCCACGCCAGCCCTCATCAGACAAGTTTGAAACACCTTAAGGATTTGGTACCTAGATAGAAAAGACCAGTCTTCATGACACAACAACGGTCCAGCTTGTCATGGCCTGGTGGTTATAAATTCCATAAAACATTTCACAGGACCACTAACAGCCTCTCCTGCTTTGCCTATTAGCACCCTCTTTCCTTTACCCATCTGGTCTATTTTTGATTTTCTAATCCACAATTCTAACCCCTTTTTGTAACCATGATGTCCTCCGCTAAAATGCCTCCCGGTTTGGTTTTGCCTGGTGAAACCAATTCCCCTATTCTCATTGCCCCGAAGAACGCCAGTGAGAATGCCACTCTAAATAGCTCTATCTTGAACCATGACCTCCCAACCGCCTCTAAGTGATTGCCTAGGTTCTCCCATAGGCCGAAAGACACTGGCTGCCTGCTATCCTTCTGGCCTCTTCCTCTTCGAAAACCCTTTAAGGCCTGTAGCACCAAAAAATTCTTTGTTAAGTCTGTTCTTTTCCTCAATTTGAACCCAAAAGCTAACCCTGCCATTAACTGATTCAGCTTGGCCGTCAACCACTTACCCTCCGCTGCCTTCCTCACTCCCATCAGTAGCACTCCTATCTGCTCTACCTCTGTAAGGTGTTCCCTCCCTTGTCCCATCCACTCTTCCCATAGTCCCCATGCCCGTTGATATGCCGCCCAGGTGCTACTTGCTACGGATGACCTGATTAGCAGCTCGGCCGCCCTGATACCACACTCCAAAGTCCGGGAGGGCAGGGTAAGCCCTGTTCTTCTGCCTAAAGGGCCAAGGCCCAAAAATGCTCCCACTATAAATGAGAAAGGGCATCAGCTACTGAGTTACATTCGCCAGGGACATGAGAAGCTGTAAAATGAGCATTAATCGACAAACATTGTAACACTAGCTGACGCAACACCCTAATAACTGGTGGGGAGGAGACGGTGATGTTGTTTATGGCCATTACCACTCCCATGTTGTCGCATTTAAACCGCACTTTTTTGTTTCTTACACCCTCCTCCCGTAGAGTAGGTGCGACTAAGATAGGAAAAATCTCCAGTAGGGCAATGTTCTTTACCAACCCAGACTGCACCCAATCCTCTGGCCACCTGGCTGCGCACCATTACACCTGGAAGTATGCCCCAAAACCGTAGCTGCCTGCTGCGTCTGTGTATAGGTCAATGTCCGAATTACAACATACCCCTTCCATCATCAAGGATCACTCATTATACTTTTCCAGAAATGTCTGCTATACAACCAGGTCCGCCTTATTGTCTGCCGATAATCTTACATAGTGATGGGGCGACTTCACACCCACCGTTGCCATTGCTAGTCTCCTAGAGTAAACTCTGCCCATGGGCATGACCCGGCATGCAAAGTTCAAGCTCCCCAGCAATGACTGAACCTCCTGCAGCCTCAGTTTTTTAACCTTCAATGCCCTGCCTATCTCCGCTTTCAGGGCTTCTACCTTCTCTTCTGGTATCCGACACTCCCAACGAATTGTATCAATCATGATCCCCAAAAAGGAGATGCACATTGTTGGCCCGACCGTTTTTTCGGGAGCTAACGGGACCCCAAACTCCCTCGCAATCAACTCCAAGCTTTTTAAGATGGTATTGCACACTTCCGATTGCGCGGAGCCTACACACCAAAAATCATCTAGGTAATGAATCAACGAGCCCTGCCCCATTATGTATTTTACTACCCATTCCAAAAATGTACTAAGGGCCTCAAACAGGGAGCACGACAAGGAGCATCCCATGGGTAGGCACCTGTCTACAAAATACTCCCCCTCCCAATAGCACCCTAGTAGATGTTGACTATCTGGATGTACCAGGAGCAACCAGAAGGCCGATTCCACATCAGTTTTAGCCATCATCGCCCCTTTGCCACATTCTCTTACCCACTTTACCGCCTCATCGAACAATGCGTATTGTACAGTATGTAGCTCCGGATCAATGCTGTCATTAACGGACTTGCCACGAGGGTAGGATAAATGATGGATCCGATGGTACTTGTTTGGTTCCTTCTTCGAGACAATGCCCAAGGAAGAAACCACCAAGTCTGGGACTGGTGGAAATTTAAAAGGTCCAGCCATTCGGCCCATCAGCACCTCCTTTCCTAGTTTCTCTTTCACAACCCCGGGGTGCTGGCAGGTCGAACTTAGATTCCTTAAATTCCACGGTGTCTGGAACGCCGGGGAGGGGATGATAAACCAGTCTCTGAAGGCCTTGGTCAACAATTCGGCTCTTTGTCTATTAGGGTATCTATTTAGGTATGGGAGCATCGCGTGCAACCTGACTGGAGTTTGACCCTTGACCATAGCCAGCTCCTCCCGTCCTACCCCCGTACTTCCTTGGGCACCTGTTGGCTCTGTGTGACCCTGTATTACAAGAGGCGAACAGGTGCCTGATTTTTGGATGGGCGAACTGCCTTACGCTGCTGAAACTGCTTGTCATAACGTAAACAAGCCTACCCCCCATATGCCCCATAAGCTTCTGCAATGGAGTCCATATAGCAGAATAGCTGAGAGCAGTTTTCCGGTGCTTTTTCCCCAATGATACTGGCTAAGATTCGAAAGGCTCTGGACCAGTTTGAAAAAGTTTGAGGTACCGATTGACTGCACTGCTCATTCTCCTTTTTACCTCCTTCCTTTCCTGCCTTTTCAGCAGTCGCCCTATCCATCGGTAGCAGAGAAAAAATGTCCATGAACTCGCCCTTCCAGATTTTTTCTTTTACCTCTCTTTTTAGGTGGGCACCCAGCAGACCAGAAAAACAAATGTACACCTCGTCCCGCGCCCTGTCTTCCAACTGGTGGTTCTCGTCATCCCCCACTGAGGCTATTTCCAACCCATTTATTAACCCTTCCCTGCTGCCCTTGGCCCCTGGGGAAGTGTAGGGACTCGTCCAAGCTGCGATGTGTGGTGGCCCCTGCCCCTCTAAGTGGTCCATCTTGTCTCTCAAACTTGTTAACAGCGCCTTAATTTCATCACCGTTAACACCCGAGGGCCCTGTGTTGCCAGATACCGTATCTCCGTGTGGTCCCTGACCTCCCTCTCCCCCTGCAATGGGCCTGCCTGGGAAGACAAACAAGACATGAAGTCATAATTACCAGGCCGCGTGGGAGTCATCATCCCTCCGGCCGCTGCAGTCCCAGAATTCCCTTCGTAGTCATCGTCGTCCTCTTCGTCCAGGGGCAAGGGGGCTGGTGGTCCTTGCCATGAGCGTGCGTCCTCTGTGCTCCAGCACGTTGATTGGCGACTGTTCCTGCGGCAGCACCCTCCGGGCACCCCGCAGCATGCTGTCCTCCTGGGTGACGTGGCCCCCTCTCCCTCCTGAGCTAATGGGGGCCTTGGATCTATGGGGGCACTATCTGTCCTGGGGCAGCGCCTCCTTCCACTACTTGCACCCAGATCACAAGAGGGGCTCCTGCCCCTTTGATGCTGCGTCCTCACAGGCATTTTGAGGGACAGCCTTTCAGGGGGCCTGGTCCTGCAGGCTGTTCTCCTGGTTCCCTCCTCCCCCTGGCATATCCATGGCCTGCCCTTCCCTTTCACCTATTCCCACAGGAGTCTTGCTAGACAGCCTGTTTCCTGGGGTCCTTTGCGAAGGACCCTGGAAGCAAGATTGCAGCTCCCGTGCCACGCTGCTTCCCCACACTGCTGTGGAGCCCAGCTCTGTTCTCGGTCGGGCTGGGTAGCGGGAACAGGCGAGGCTGACAGCGGCAACCCCCCCGCCCCCTGTCCCTGCTGTTCCTGGCACGCCCACCCTGCCTGGCTCTCTCCCCTGCCACCTCCTGCAGGCCTACACTGCTGCATCGTGGATCTGCTACCTGAGCACGCTGCCTCTGCTGGCCGGCGTGCGCTTGGTATGCCCCAGACTTGCGACTCACCGCTACCTATCGGGGACCCCTCTGACCTCCCCTTATGGGCTTCTGCCGTCCACTTGCCTAGGGACCCCAGGCCTGATCTCCCCCTTTCCCCTTGTCGGCCCTGACTGTACCCGACGACGTCACCCCCCAGGATACCTTCAAAAATCCTATCCAGGCATCCCGGAGGGTGAGAGCTGGCAGCCGACTACAGCAGCCTGGAGCGCACGTTCATCGCGGTAAGAGAAGGGGGTAAGCCCGGTGGTGTGGGAAGCGTCAGATGGTGATGTCCTTGCTGTCCAGCGTCCTGGTCAAAGAGAAAAAGGTCCTGCTTCCCTGCGTCCTTTTGTTGTCCCTGACCCCTCCTCTGTCCTTGTCACTTCGCCCTTTCCTTTTCCCCCCCCTTTTTCTTCCCGTCACTTCCTCCCTGCCAGCGTCATGCCCGCCTTCCTCCAACACCCTTCTGGGGTCTCATCCTGAGGTTACTGTGTTTGGATTCCTAGCTCCTTTAGAACTCTTTAAAGCTTTCTCTACGAATGCATCAGTACTTGTAACCCTATGACACCTATTAGCTCAGTATTTTACATGTAGTCCAATACAAGGAAGCTGCTAGCCATTATTGGTACTGAGTCCTTGTCACACTGAGCTCCTGTGCAGTTGCATAGGTTGTACATATGTCACCCTGATTTAGAAAAAAGCAAGTTTTTACTGTGGATTACACACAATATTATCTAGAATTTATAGATTACATCATAAATGATGAAACGTTACAAAATATCTCTTTTGAAAAAGATCATAAACTGAAATCATTTTCTATTTTTGGATTTTGCTAAAAGCTTATTAGATTTATATGACACACACAAAAAAGTTTTAAATAACTGCAGTGACTTATGTCTTCTTACTTGCTTAATAAATGTTCTCTAGCTTTGCAAAGTCAAAGTCATGACACATTGAACTATAAATCTAAAAATAAACTGATTTCCTGTCCTCAGTAAAATCTATATTCTTTATCGCCTAAACCTGTATTTGCAAAACTATGCTATATAGGTCAAGGATAGAGAGTGTCTTGCATATGTTTACTTTTAACCTAATTATTTATATTAAGCTTTTTTTCTCATTGTATTTTAATACCTATATTAGCTGTCAATTAATCCAACATGTTGGCCTCAGTTCTCTGAAAACTTGCAATCATAAGTTTATGGATGAATCAGAAAACCTGCCAAAGTAGAAAAGGTTAGGACCACAACAGAAAAGGAAAAGGCACTGGTAGGGTGAGCATGATCACATTGTTATCAAATGTTGACAAAGTGGATTAAAAAGGCTCACCTTAATTAGTTGTACTACAATAGGAGCAACACTATTATTAATGTGGATTATTAATGAGTGTGTAGAGCAGCCCAGAAAAAAAAGTGATGTGATAATTTTCCAAGAAAAATGGCAGATCACATATTTAGTTGCACTCAACCAAGAATGGTTCCTTCAGACATTCTTTGAAAAAAGAATCTTTATTGGTAAATTTAAATCTAAACAATGACATGTTTCAGAGTAATCAAATCTGTTTTCAAATGATAAGACTGTATACAGATAAACCAAATAGTAGTCTTAATTACAAGTGCACAGGGCGGCAACAATACATACAAGGATCGACTACATACAGTATAAACATACATGATCTCAAGGTAAACTGTCATGCAATCCAAACCACTGTCCTGTTCCTTTTTCAAACATTGCAAGTCCATCTGAAAAAACAAGACATTTAAAAAATAATTATATCCAGAGCGTAACACTGTAAAAAAGAAGACATTAAAACTGATATTACAGTGTGACATAATTGCTGGTCACATTTGTTTGACTCTGCTTCCACTCAAGCAAATTAGGGTATTAATTAACCTTTACACCCACATGTATACCACTCAGCTGAGTGTTGCGTCATTAGTGCATTAGTTACTTAGAAAGCTATTAAAAGTGCCAAGAGACAAAGGATGCCACTGAGAAGTAAGGCATGTTTCACACTTCCATTTTCTGGCGTCAGTCAAAATCCATCTTAACAGGAAAAAACGGATCCAATGGATTTGCCCGACGGATCCGTGTTTTTCCCCATAGACTTGTATTAGTGACGGATTATGATGGATGGCCTTCCATTTCGTCCATTGTGCGACGGATCCGTCATAAAATTGCTGTCCATAGGAACGTTTTTTGTCTGCGTCAAAAGACGGACGGTGACGGATTTGCTGGCATCCGTCGTCTGCTAGAATGGACGCCTATAGGCGACAGATGCGTCACCGTCCGTCACATGATGAATCCAGTGACGGATTACATTTTTGTAAACTGAGCATGCCCAGAAGAATTTCCATTCCATAAATTTAACCCCAGAATCCATTCTGGCACAGAAAAAAAATCTCTCTCTCTCTCTTTCTCTCTCTCTCCCCCAGAGTTCTATTCCTTTAAATTTCATACACTGGCTGCTGCGATGGATCCGTCAAAGAAACGGATCCTGTGCATCAGTTTTTTGAAATATGTAACTGATCCGTTTTTTTAAGACTTTGACGGATTTTGACTGACCCCTCAAAATGGAAGTGTGTAACAGTCCTAAAGGGTATGCCACACTAAACAATATCGCTAACGGGATCGCTAAAAAACGTCACTATTTAGCGATCCCGTTAGCGATATTGTTCAGTGCGGCAGCTTCCAGCGACGAGCTTCCTGCTGTGATCTCGCTCGTCGCTGGAATCGCTCCGGACCCTATTTTCTCGTCGGCGCTCCCGCTGGGTAAGTATCTAATCGCTGTGTGGCACCTTTTCTTAGCGATTTAGCGGTACTTTTGTACCGCTAAAGTCGTTAAGAAGATCGCTAATGGCGATAGCGTCGTTAACTATATCACTAAATGTGGCCGCATTTAGCGATATAGAAACAATCCCGCTAGCGATCTCATTAGTATGCAACGCTAACGAGATCGCTAGTGGGATAGCTTAGTGTGGCAGTACCTTAAGTCCCATGCATGCGCAGGAGCAAAATCCATGGTGACTGGCAGCCGAGGATGCAGTTTTAGTATAAATCACTTACATGCGCCTGGCTTGCCATCAGAAATTTGTAGGAGTATGACTGCTGCTAGTATTGTTTGCCTGTGATGTAATTCACCTATATACTTTGCAAGCATTGAATTCGGAAAAAGATATTGTTAGATTGATACTAGGATAATGAACTGAAGACTATTTGCTTATCATGGAAAGAGCCTAGGTGTTGGCTAGCTCTATTACACAGTTTTCAACATACACTGTCAAGCAACAATTAGTGATGAGCGAACATGCTCGCCACTACTCGTTACTCGCCCGAGTATCACGGTACTCAGTATACTTGGCGAGCACCGAGCAATTCCGAGATTACTTGGTGGGATCTGGGGTCTCCACTCAGCATTCTTGGGGGACTTTACAGACCCAATCACAATGCAGGGATTTTCTGCCAGGCAATGAAACACCATAGCCATCTTTGTTGTGGTCGTGCAGTGATTGGCTGGCCGCACAGCATCATCAGGGGTATAAGAGACCGGACACCGCCCTGCTCGGTGCATTCAGTTCCGGATTGAGATAATGTCGGGAGAGCTGCTGCCGAGATAGGGTCAGATTTGACGATTTCTTAGTCAGTGTGGGGTCTACTATCCTAAACTACTCAAATCCTGATAAACCAACAGTCCTTCTAAGGACTAATTCTGGAGTATATAGGTTGCAGTGTTAGGTAGGCAGGGTAGTGTACTTCTCTCTGTACACATCAGTGCAAGGCCTGCAGGCACTGTATGTGTGTATATTGATGATTGTGAGTCGCACGTACAGGGCTTGGGGTACTCGGCACCAAGCCCGTTCACTTCAATGGGGGAGAGGTCACGGGTAGCGCGGCTCGGTCCGTTGCCCTGGGCGCTCATTCAAGGGGGATATTTACAGGGATTTAGAAATGTTCGTGACGCCACCTGTGGTTCCTGGTCAGGGTGACCAGCGCTGCAGGGTGAATCCTCTGAGGGGTTGTTACTGGGCAGCAAGGTGTTAAGTCTTCCACAGGTAAGACTGATCCCTCGAGGTATATGGCGGTGCAGGGGTGCAAGAAATAAGGCAGACACACACAATGAGTCTCTTTCCGTACCTTTACTGGTGATATTTGCAGGCACGTCCCGGGAAGCTGCTCAGGGTGGAGGATGCACGTCCAGTAATCACTGAGTAGGTGTAAGGCCTCCTTACTTCTTGATGTGTGTGAGTTTCTAACTTGCATAAAACAACGTTTAACTCCTTCTCTTTGCTACGCCCGGCTGATCTTGTGATGAGGTCTTCTTGTAGACAGAACAGTGTCTCTATGGCGGTACCTGCCAGACCCCCGTCTTCCTAACCTCAGTTATGTATCAGCACTGCTGGGCCCCTGCGACTTGAAGTCCAGGGTCTCCGGTTTTTCCCACTAGCTGTGAAGATACTAGCAAGCTCGGACCCGGTGTCCAGTAGTGCAGAGTGGAGGTTAGCTATCAATGCTGGTTGACCTCTGTCACTCTCTCTTTTTCTTTCTCCACTTGCCTGTCGTCCTACTCGCACACTTAACATAAGCACAGGCAACAGTAGATGTCAGCTTCTCGCTCAAACTTCCTCTGCCCTCAGGCTAATCTGACAGGAGTCTCTCTCCGGTGTTCTGAGGAGTTCTTATCTCTCCCTCACAGCTCATCTGAGGTAACTGCGTTCTGAGATCTTCTGCTGTTCTGAGGTAACACTCACGACTAGCTAACTCGCAGCTAGACTGCCTTCATCTCACTGCTGTCTCAAGGGCTCTCTCTGGTGGAACCAGGAAAAATGTCAAGTGTTGTGTGCTTATCAGGTGATTGTGAATTACCTTTCATGCATCCTCCTGGGTACATGTGGCACCAAGCGCAGCTGGGCTACACAATTGCATACTGTACATCAAGAGGGTCCATTCCCTTCCTGTGTTCTAGTGCTGCTGCTGCTACCTGTATGATATATTGGCTGTGTATAGCTAGCCCCAGGTGTAATTGGGATACAGGCCACACATTTTTCAGTGTGGTATCTCTGTGCCAGCTCATAACTGTGCGTGCTCAAAGTTTGGCCAGTGTTCAGAAATTTTTTTTTTTGCCCTGCGTGTGACTGCACTTAAAAACACAAGTATTTAGCCCAAAAAAACAGGGCACACATTTGTCCTACTGGTTTCTCCGTGCCAAGTCATGTCTGTGCGTGCTCAAAGTTTGGGCAGTGTACGGCATTTTTTTTGTTGCCCTGGGTATGACTGCACTTAAAAACACCAATATTTAGCCAAAAAAAATAAAAAAATACAGGGCACACGTTTGTCGTACTGGTAACTCCGTGCCAGCTCATATCTGTGCGTGCTCAAAGTTTGGCCAGTGTTCGCCATTTTTTTTTGCCCTGGCTGTGACTGTGCTTAAAAACATCAGTATTTAGCAAAAAAAACAGGGCACACATTTATCGTAATGGTATCTCCGTGCCAGCTCACATCTGTGCGTGCTCAAAGTTTGGCCAGTGTACTCCATTTTTTTTTTGCCCTGGGTGTGACTGTACTTAAAAACACCAGTATTTAGCAAAAAAAAAAACAGGGCACACATTTATCGTACTGGTATCTCTGTGCCAGCTCATATCTGTGTGTCCTCAAAGTTTGGTCAGTGTACGCCATTTTTTTTTTGCACTGGGTGTGACTGTACTTATATACAGCACTATGTTGCATTATTTTAAAAAACAGGCCACATTTTACAGTGGGGTCTATCTGTGACATGCCTCATACATCCGTGTGCCAAAAATTGAGGCATTTTAGGCCTAACTTCCCCTCTTTGGGTAGTCTGTCACTATTGTTATATCCAGCAGTCTTTTTTATCCAAAAAATAAAAAAAATTAATACAGGCTGCGGCCTAGTGTAGCTGTGGTGGAAAAAACTTTTCTTGGAAGGCATACATTGAATAGTTCTGTCTGCTATCCTGGTTCAACTCATTTTTTATTGTTTTCAAACAGTAGCGAAAAACATAACCCAAAGAATTAATACAGTCTGTTATCTCAGGCTGAGGCCTGGTGTATTTGTGGTGGAAAAATATTTTCTTGGCAGACATATGTTGCATAGTTCTGTCTGCTATCCTGGTTCAACTCATTTTTTTATTATTTTCAAACAGTAACAAAAAACATAACCCAAAAAATTAATATAGTTTGTTATCTGAGGCTGAGGCCTGGTCTATCTGTGGTGGAAAAATATTTTCTTGGCAGGCATATGTTGCATAGTTCTCTCTGCTATCCTGGTTCAACTCATTTTTTATTGTTTTAAATCAGTAACAAAAAGCATAACTCAAAAAATTAATACAGTCTGTTATCTCAGGCTGAGGCCTGGTATATCTGCGGTGGAAAAATCTTTTCTAGACAGGCATACATTGCATAGTTCTGTCTAATATCCTGGTTCAACTAATTCTTTATTGTTTTCAAACAGTAACAAAAAACATAGCCCAAAAAATTAATACAGTCTGTTATCTCAGATTGAGATATTTTGTTGGCAGGCCTAACCATGGACACGTGGACAAGTGCCTGTGGGTAGCGATGGTACATCTCACTGACGGCACACTGGGTTAACATAGTGGAAGCCGGGACCCAGTTGGACCTTGGGATGGAACACATCCTCCCCACGCCGAGGATTGCAGGTCCTACATCAATCAGGGTTGCCCCCACAGTCTACAGATCCTGCACTTCCTCCTCCTCCTCCTCTTCTGCCTCCATCTCAGAAATGAACACATCAGTCAGAAGCTGGAAGCACTGCAGCACTGCCTCAGCCATGCGGCAACAGGCTGTGCTGAAGCTAATATGCATAGGTAGCAAATCGCAAAATGCAGAAGAGTTGTGGACAGCGCTGAAAGAGCAGTCAGATATTTGGATGACACCGCTGAACCTACAGCCAGGCATGGTTGTGTGTGACAATGGCCAGAACATGGTGGTGGCTCTGAGGCGAGGCGAACTGACATACATACCATGCCTGGCCCATGTGCTTAACCTCGTGGTTCAATGTTTTCTAAAAAGCTACCCGGAGCTGCCTGATCTGCTAGTGAAAGTACACAGTCTGTCTGCCCATTTTAGAAAGTCAGCTACAGCTTCAGCCGCCCTTGCCGTGCTTCAGCAGAGATTGCAGATTCCAGCTCACCAACTGGTGTGTGATGTCCCCACTCGTTGGAACTCTACACTGCATATGTTGGAAAGGATTTGTAAGCAGAAGAGGGCAGTTGTTGAATACCAGCATCAACAAGGCCACCATTTTTCAGGTTTGACGCCACACAAGACCTCAGGATTGGACATGGATGTCAGACATATGTAACATCCTCCAAAATTTCCACCAAGATGGTGAGCGGTGATGACGCCACCATATTTAGCATCACCATCCCGCTCATCTGTGTTCTGAAAAACTCTCTGCTCACAATGAAAAAGGATGCATTGCAGGTGGAGCACAAGGACATGGAGCCAGTAACCATACAGGGTGATTACACACAGTCCAGCCTCATGTCATCCCAATGTGGATTGGTTGACAATGAGGAAAAAGAGGAGGATGTAGAACAGGAGCTACTTTCATGCGCTATAGATGGTACTACAAGCACAACTGTCGTATCGTCTGTTCAGCGTGGATGGCCTGAGGAAGAGGAGGACACCTTGGTCAGTTGTCCTGTTAGTGAGGACACGGAAGGCTTGCCTGTTACCAGTCTGGCACACATGGCTGACTTTATGTTGCGCTGCCTTTCCCGTGACCCTCGTACCTGGGGATCCTGTTTTGAATGATATTGATGTATTTTTTCAGGCTCTGGGGTTATTGTACGATGAACCTAATGTCACTGATCAAGCTGAAAAGATCCTGTTGGCATTAAATCAGGGTCTTGAAGACGCTGATGTGTACTGTCAGAAATTTCGAAAGTGGGCAGTTCTGACCAAATGGAATGATCATGCTTTGGCAGCCCTTTTTCGAAAGGGTCTGTTAGAAAAAGTAAAGGACATTATGGTGGGATTCCCTGTTCCCTCTGGTCTCAATGATTCTATGTCTTTGGCCATTCAAATTGACAGACGTTTGCGTGAGTGCAGAGGTATGCGTGAGATGGTGTTGTCTTGTGAGCCAGCTCCTGAGCCCATGCAGTGTGATGGAGTGACTTCTGGGGCTCAGCGTCATGAGTTTCGTAGACGCAATGGGTAATGTTTCTACTGTGGTGATGCATCCCACGCTATTTCCGTCTGCCCTAAGCGGGGAAGACGTTTTGCGCGCTCAGTTGTCTTGGGTAGTGTTCAGACTAAATTTCTGTTGACTGTTACCCTCATTTGCTCTATGTCCACATTTTCGGCTCAGGCTTTTGTTGATTCAGGAGCAGCTATTAACCTGATGGATTTTGACTTTGCCAAACGTTGTGGGTTTTCCATGATACCCCTGCGGAAGTCTATTCCCCTACTGGGCATTGATTCTACCCCTTTGGCGGAGAATAAACCCCAGTTTTCTACTCAGGTGATAATGAGGGTTGAACCTGATCATCAGGAGAGTTGCAAATTTCTGGTGCTGTATAATCTGCATGACATTATTGTACTAGGTTTCCCTTGGTTACAGTCTCATAATCCTGTTTTGGATTGGAAATCTGTGTCTGTGACCAGTTGGGGCTGCCAATGTGTTAATGCCGAAACTCCTGTTTTTTCTGCCTCTCCCCAGTCTCAGGATGTTCCTGACTTTTTGACTGATTTTTCGGATGTATTTAGTGAAAGTAAATCTGCATCCTTGCCCCCTCACAGGAGCTATGATTGCGCTATTGAATTAGTGCCTGGTGGTAAATTTCCTAAAGGTCGCCTTTTTAACTTGTCTGTACCTGAACACGATGCTATGCGATCTTATATCGAGGAGTCATTGGAGAAAGGTCATATCAGACCATCCTCTTCACCCTTGGGTGCCGGTTTTTTCTTTGTGGCCAAAAAAGATGGTTCATTGAGGCCGTGTATTGATTATCGTCTCTTGAATAAGATCACTGTGCAGTATCAATATCCGTTACCCTTGATTTCTGACCTGTTTTCCTGGGTGAAAAGTGCTACTTGGTTTACCAAGCTTGACCTCAGGGGGGCGTATAACCTTATTCGCATTAAGCACGGGGATGAATAGAAGATGGCGTTTAATACCCCAGAGGGGCATTTTGAGTACCTAGTGATGCCCTTTGGGCTCACTAATGCTCCTTCTGTCTTCCAATCCTTCATGAATGATATTTTCAGGGATTTTGTGTATACATTTGTTTGGATTGTTTATTTGGATGATATGTTGATTTTTTCCAATGACTGGGACTCTCATGTGAAACATGTTCGGACTGTGTTCCAGATTTTGAGAGAGAATGCACTGTATGTGAAGGGATCAAAGTGTCTTTTTGGCGTACAGAAGGTCTCATTTCTGGGATTCATTTTGTCTCCGTCTGTTATTGAAATGGACCCGGTCAAGGTTCAGGCCATCTGTGATTGGGTCCAACCTACTTCATTAAAGGCTCTTCAGAGATTTTTGGGTTTTGCCAATTTTTATCATAAATTTATTGGTAATTTCTCCGGTATTGTTAAACCATTGACTGATTTGACCAAAAAGGGTTCTGATGTGGTGAATTGGCTTCCTGAGGCAGTCTCTGCATTTCAGGAACTTAAGCTGAGATTCACTTCTGCTCCTGTTCTACGGCAGTCTGATGTTTCTCTACCGTTTAAGGTGGAGGTTGATGCCTCTGAAATTGGGGCAGGTGCCGTTTTGTCCCAAAGAGATCCAGAGACCTCTAAGAGTAACCTTGTGCCTTTTTCTCTCAAAAATTTTCTCCAACTGAACGTAATTATGACGTGGGTAATCGGGAGTTATTGGCCATGAAGTGGGCCTTTGAAGAGTGGAGACATTGGCTGGAAGGAGCCAAACATCAGGTGGTGGTCCTCACGGACCATAAGAATCTGGTTTATCTCGATTCAGCCAAGCGACTTAATCCTAGACAGGCCAGGTGGGCCTTGTTTTTCACACGTTTTAATTTTGTGGTTTCTTTTCTTCCTGGCACTAAGAATGTTAAGGCGGATGCCCTCTCGAGGAGTTTCTTTGCGGACTCTCCTGAGTTATCTGATCCTACTGTTATTTTGAAAGAGGGTGTAGTTCTTTCCGCAATCTCGCCCAATTTGAGACTGGCTCTGGAAGGGTGTCAGGAGGATAAACCTGAGCGCTGCCCTATTGGGAAATTGTTTGTCCCAGACCAGTGGAAGAAGAGTGTGATGTCTGAGATTCATTGTTCCGCGTTGGCTGGTCATCCCGGGATTTTTGGTACCAGAGACTTGGTTAGTCGGTCCTTTTGGTGGCCTACTTTGTCTCGTGACGTCAGGGAATTTGTGCAGTCCTGCAGGACTTGCTCTCGCTCCAAGCCTTGCTCTCGCTCTAGTGGTTTGTTGATGCCATTGCCTGTGCCCAAGAGACCATGGACCCATATCTCTATGGATTTTATTTCCGACCTCCCTGATTCTCAGAGAATGACCGTTATCTGGGTAATCTGTGATAGGTTTTCCAAGATGATACATCTTGTGCCATTACCTAAGTTACCTTCCTCCTCCGAATTGGTGCCTTTGTTCCTTCAGCACGTGGTTCGGTTACATGGCATTCCCGAGAACATTGTGTCTGACAGAGGAGTCCAGTTTTTTTCCAGATTTTGGAGGACATTTTGTTCTAAACTTGGTGTTCAATTATCTTTCTCCTCTGCTTTTCATCCTCAGACCAATGGACAAACCGAAAGAACAAACCAGACCTTGGAGACTTATTTGAGATGTTTTGTGTCTGCTGATCAAGATGACTGGGTCTCTTTTTTGCCTTTGGCTGAGTTTGCTCTTAATAATAGGGCTAGCATTGCCACCTTGAAGTCTCCATTTTTCTGTAATTTTGGGTTTCACCCTCGATTTTTTTCGGGACAGGCGGAGGCTTCTGTCTGTCTGGGTGTTGACTCTGTTGTGGAGCGAATGCAGCAGATTTGGGACCAGGTAGTGGAGAGGTTGTCTCTCTCTCAGGAGAAGGCCCAACGGGTTGCCAACCGGCATAGGACTGATGGTCCTCGGTTTAAAGTGGGGGACTTGGTTTGGTTGTCCTCAAGAAATATCCCTATGAGGGTTGCATCTCCAAAGTTTAAGCCTAGGTTCATTGGACCTTATATGATTACGGAGATTCTTAATCCTGTTTCCTTCCATTTGCTTCTTCCAGGGACATTTAAGATCCATAACGTGTTCCACAAGTCCTTATTGAAGAGGTTTGTCGAGCCAGTGGTTCCTATGGCTGCACCTCCTGACCCTGTTTTGGTTGAGGGCAAATCTGGAGTATGTGGTTGAGAAAATATTGGATTCTTGTTTTTCTAGACAGAAACTCCAGTATTTGGTTAAGTGGAGAGGTTATGGTCAGGGGACAATTCTTGGGTGTTTGCTTCGGACATCCATGCTAGGAGACTGATCCGTGGCTATCACCGAGCTCATCCTGATCGACCTGGTTGCACAAGTGAGAGTTCGGTGACCCCTCATCAAGGGGGGGGGTACTGTTATGAATTTGCTAGAGATGGTTTCTGAGCAGAGGCTCCCTCTGGTGGTTACAGACAGTACTGAACCTTTCAGCGAGGAATGGCAATCTGGGATCACGGACTGGTCTGATATAAGGAAGGTTCCCTCCCATGATGGTTGCCGGTGATCAATTGTTCTTGTCTCAATTGTGGACATGGTTCATTTGGAAGTTTGCTGAGTCTTGCCTGCATCTTCTGCTATCAGATAAGATATTTTCTGCTTTTATTTTTGTGCTTGCTATTTGCATTGTTTTCTGCACATTTGTGGAGGACAGCCAGGTCCCCTCCTGGGGCCTGAGCTCCTCACAGTTTGTCTGTAGCCTCTGTTGTTTTTTCCTTTGCTTTTTCCTGCTTTTTCAGCGGCTGCAGCTTGGTTTTGTTCACACTGAGATCTGATTTAGTGGGTGACGAGATCGTGTGATCTCAGTATTTTTGTAATCAGAATTGTTGGATTTTTGTAGAGTTTGCTGGGTTGCAGAAAGTAATCTCTCCTGTCCTTTCCTATTTAGTCAGCTTGTGGCCCCAGCATTTGCTCAATCTGTTTTCTGCCTGCGTTTGTGTTTTCATCTTGTCTAACCGCCATTATATGTTTTGGGGCTGCCTATTCCTTTGGGGCTCTACTCCAGGACAGTTAGCTTTCCTGTTTCTATCTTTAGGTATAGCTAGCTCTCAGGCTGTGACGAGGCGTCTAGGATCAACGTAGGAACGCTCCACGGCTACCTCTAGTTGTGTGGTTAGTTCAGGTTCTGCATCCTGTTGTGAATAGGCTGGAAATGAGTTCTGAGCAGAAGCTCCCTCTGGTGGTTACAAACAGTACTGGACTGTCCAGTGAAGATTGTGAGGATTGGGAATCAGGTGTTACTGACTGGTCTTATATAAGGGAGTCGCCTTCCCATCAGGGTTGCCGGTGATCAATTGTTCTGGTCTCAATCCTTGATTCCTGTTTCCTTGGTAGCCTGCTGTGTCGTGTCTGAATCTCCTGCTAACAGATAAGACATTTTCTTCTTTTTGTTTTTGTGCTTGATTTTTGCATTTTGTCCTGCACTTCTGTGGGGGCCTTCAGGGTCCCTTCTGGGGGCTTTTGCCCTCTCAGTTCAGTTCAGCCACTGATGTTTGTACATTTGCTTTTTCCAGTTTTTTCAGTGGCTGCTGTTTTGTTTTTGGTTACACCAGAGAACTAATTTAGGTGGTAGAGGTCGTGTGATCTCAGGTGTTTTTGAAATTAGTAGAGTTGGTGCTTTTCAGGGTTTTTTGGGATTGCAGTAAGTGCCCTTCCTATCCTTTTCTATTTAGTAAGTTTGGGCCCCAACGTTTGCTCATACTATTTTCTGTCTGTGTCAGTATTTCTTCTTGTCTAACCGCCATTACATGTTTGGGGGCTTTCTATGTTCTTTGGGGCAGATAGCTTTCCTCTTTCTATCTTTAGGTGTAGTTAGTTTCTCAGGCTGTGACGAGGCGTCTAGGACCAACGTAGGAACGCTCCACGGCTACCTCTAGTTGTGGTGGTTAGTCAGGGTACTGCAATCTCATAGTTTCCAACTGCTCTGGTGTATTTCCTTTTTTGCCTGTTCTCCTCAGCTACCAAATCATAACAGTATCACCGGCCCAAACTGAAAATTATATGGTACTCACAGAAGGGAAAAATATTGTGGAAAGAAAAAAGTTGTCAGAGTTGTCAGAGATTTTTTTTTTTTCTGTTTGTTGCATTTTTTTTTCCCTCTGTATCTCTGGGTGCTGAGGAGGATTTTTTTTTCTCTCTCAATGGAGTTTGCACAGTTGTCTGGCCGTGTGGATCAGCTTGCTACTGAAGTTCGGAGTATTGCTACCTATCTTGCTAGGTTGCCTGTTGTGGAACCTAGGATCCCCATGCCAGATTTGTTTTTAGGGGATCGAGCTAAGTTTCTGAATTTCAAAAATAACTGTAAATTGTTTTTTGCCTTAAAATCTAAGTCCTCAGGGAACGCAGCGCAGCAGGTTCAAATTGTCATCTCTCTCCTGCGCGGCGACCCTCAGGATTGGGCTTTTTCCCTGACACCTGGGGATCCTGTTTTGAGTGATGTTGATGTGTTTTTTCAGGCTTTGGGGTTATTGTACGATGAGCCTAATGTCACTGATCAAGCTGAAAAAACTTTGTTGGCATTAAGTCAGGGGCTTGAGGACGCTGAGTTATACTGTCAGAGATTCCGTAAGTGGGCAGTCCTGACCAAATGGAATGACGACGCTTTGGCAGCTCTTTTTCGGAAGGGACTGTCAGATAATATAAAGGATGTTATGGTGGGATTCCCTGTTCCCTCTGGTCTCAATGATTCTATGTCATTAGCGACTCAAATTGACAGACGTTTGCGTGAGCGGAAAGGTATGCGTGGAATAATGTTGCCTTGTGAACCTGCTTCTGAATCCATGCAGTGTGATAGAGTGGTTTCTGGGGCACAGCGTCATTAATTTCGAAAGCGCAATGGGTTATGTTTCTACTGTGGTGATGCCTCTCATGCTATTTCAGTCTGCCCTAAGCGGGGAAGACGTTTTGCACGCTCAGTTGTCTTGGGTAGTGTTCAGACTAAGTTTTTATTAACTGTTACCCTGATATGCTCTCTGTCCTCATTTTCTGCTCAGGCTTTTGTTGATTCTGGAGCAGCTATTAACCTGATGGATTTTGATTTTGCTAAACGTTGTGGGTTTCCCTTAATACCCCTACGGAAGTCTATTCCCCTACTGGGGATCGATTCTACCCCTTTGGCTGAGAATAAACCTCAGTTCTCTACTCAGGTGATAATGAGGGTAGAACCTGATCATCAGGAGAGTTGCAAATTTTTGGTTCTGTATAATCTGCATGACATTATCGTACTGGGTTTCCCTTGGTTACAGTCTCATAATCCTGTTTTGGATTGGAAATCTGTGTCTGTTACCAGTTGGGGCTGCCAATGTGTTAATACCAACACTCCTGTTTTTTCTGCCTCCCCCAGGCTCAGGATGTTCCTGACTTTTTGATTGATTTTTCTGATGTGTTTAGCGAAAGTAAATCTGCATCCTTACCTCCCCATAGGAGCTATGACTGCGCTATTGAATTAGTGCCTGGTAGTAAATTCCCTAAAGGTCGCCTTTTTAACTTGTCTGTACCTGAACATGACGCTATGCGGTCTTATATCAAGGAGTCATTGGAGAAGGGTCATATCAGACCATCCTCTTCACCCTTGGGTGCCGGTTTTTTCTTTGTGGACAAAAAGGATGGTTCATTGAGGCCGTGTATTGATTATCGTCTCTTGAACAATATTACTGTGAAATATCAATATCCGTTACCCTTGATCTCTGATCTGTTTTCCAGGGTGAAAAACGCTACTTGGTTTACCAAGCTTGACCTCAGGGGGGCATATAACCTTATTCGCATTAAGCACGGGGATGAATGGAAGACGGCATTTAATACCCCTGAAGGGCATTTTGAGTACCTTGTGATGCCCTTTGGGCTCACAAATGCTCCTTCTGTCTTCCAGTCCTTCATGAATGACATTTTCAGGGATTTTGTGGATACATTTCTGATTGTTTATTTGGATGATATCTTGATTTTTTCCAATGACTGGGACTCTCATGTAAAACATGTTCGGACTGTGTTCCAGATTTTGAGAGATAATGCTCTGTATGTGAAGGGATCAAAGTGTCTTTTTGGCGTTCAGAGGATCTCATTTCTGGGATTCATTTTGTCCCCATCTGTTATTGAAATGGACCCGGTCAAAGTTCAGGCCATCTGTGATTGGGTCCAACCTACTTCATTAAAGGCTCTTCAAAGATTCTTGGGTTTTGCCAATTTTTATCGTAAATTTATTGGTAATTTCTCTGTTATTGTTAAACCATTAACTGATTTGACCAAGAAGGGTTCTGATGTGGTGAATTGGCCTCCTGAGGCAGTCGCTGCATTTCAGGAACTTAAGCAGAGATTCACTTCTGCTCCTGTTCTACGGCAGCCTGATGTTTCTCTACCATTTCAGGTGGAGGTGGATGCCTCTGAAATTGGGGCAGGTGCCGTTTTGTCCCAAAGAGATCCAGAGACCTCTAAGAGTAACCCTTGTGCCTTTTTCTCTCGAAAATTTTCTCCCACTGAACGTAATTATGACGTGGGTAATCGGGAGTTATTGGCCATGAAGTGGGCTTTTGAAGAGTGGAGACATTGGCTGGAGGGAGCCAAACATCAGGTGGTGGTCCTTACGGACCATAAGAATCTAGTTTATCTGGAATCTGCCAAGCGACTTAATCCTAGACAGGCCAGGTGGGCCTTGTTTTTCACACGTTTTAATTTTGTGGTTTCATTTCTTCCTGGCACTAAAAATGTTAAGGCGGATGCCCTCTCGAGGAGTTTCCTGGCGGACTCTCCTGAGTTATCTGATCCTTCTGTTATTTTGAAAGAGGGTGTAGTTCTTTCCGCCATCTCGCCCAATTTGAGACTGGCTCTGGAGGGGTCTCAGGAGGATAAGCCCGAGCGCTGCCCTGTTGGGAAATTGTTTGTCCCGGACCAGTGGAAAAAGAGTGTAATGTCTGAGATTCATTGTTCCGCGTTGGCTGGTCATCCCGTAATTTTTGGTACCAGAGACTTGGTTAGTCGGTCCTTTTGGTGGTCTACCTTGTCTCGTGATGTCAGGGAGTTTGTGCAGTCCTGCGGGACTTGCTCTCGCTCCAAGCCTTGCTCTCGTTCTAGTGGTTTGTTGATGCCATTACCTGTGCCCAAGAGACCATGGACCCATATCTCTATGGATTTCATTTCCGACCTCCCTGTTTCTCAGAGAATGACCGTCATCTGGGTGATTTGCGATAGGTTTTCCAAGATGATACATCTTGTGGCATTACCTAAGTTGCCTTCCTCCTCTGAATTGGTGCCTTTGTTCCTTCAGCACGTGGTTCGTTTACACGGCATTCCTGAGAACATTGTGTCTGACAGAGGAGTCCAGTTTGTTTCCAGATTTTGGAGGACCTTTTGTTCTAAAATTGGTGTTCAATTGTCTTTCTCCTCGGCGTTTCATCCTCAGACCAATGGTCAAACTGAGAGAACAAACCAGACATTGGAGACTTATCTAAGATGCTTTGTGTCTGCTGATCAGGATGACTGGGTCTCTTTTTTGCCTTTGGCTGAGTTTGCTCTTAATAATAGGGCTAGCTCTGCCACTTTGATGTCTCCATTTTTCTGTAATTCTGGGTTTCACCCTCGATTTTCTTCAGGACAGACGGAGGCTTCTGTCTGTCCAGGTGTTGACTCTGTTGTGGAGCGTATGCAGCAGATTTGGGACCAGGTAGTGGAGAGGTTGTCCCTCTCTCAGGAGAGGGCCCAGCGGTTTGCTAACCGGCATAGGACTGATGGTCCTCGGTTTAAAGTGGGGGACTTGGTCTGGTTGTCCTCAAGAAATATTCCTATGAGAGTGGCATCTCCTAAATTTAAGCCTAGGTGTCACGCTGTCTAATGATATGTATACAATGTCAGTAAACTATTAATACAGGAACAACACTCTATACAACAACTAGTATAGCAACATAAGCATGTAAGTATAGAATAGATTTACCTGACACGATCTCTGCTGAACTCAGGGTTAATCTTGAGGACTTGATGAGCTGAAACAGGAAAGAGGTGGACCGGGATCTAACCTGACCCTAAACTGGGGTCCTAACTAATCCCTCACCTTGGAGGTACTGATAATGGTTCAGAGGTCCAAGTCTCCAACCTAACCCTGTCTCCTATCAGACCTGAACCCTGTAATCAGTCCTAAGAAGGATCCTGACTACCACCAAAGGGATATGGGCTGATCTCAGCTAAACACACAGATTAGACATATAAGACAGACAGGATAACACTCGCTTGCATACACACTCATACACCAAAGGAACATAAATGGTCTGGGAAATAAACTCTAACCAAGTTGAGCTTAGAACAACTAAGGAGCTCACAACTAAAGTCTATACAGATTTATTCCTATCTGTGGTCTGCATGAAGGTTTCACTGGCAACTCCCCAAGCAGACAACCAGGAATTTAAAGGAAACCAATCAACAAATAATCAATTGCAGCCGGGAGAAACTGCACCCAGTCCCAGCACCGAGCACAGACAGAATTAACTCCCTAGCTGCCAAACACAAAGAAACAGCAGATCAGCTGTGAGAAGTCAAAATGTGCAACCGCGACGATCTTCGTGGCAATGCACACATGACAGTACCCCCCTTCTACGAGGGGCCTCCGGACCCTCAGGGCCAGGCCTGCCCGGGTGAGTTCTGTGGAAGGTCCGAACTAAACGATCTGCGTTAACATCAGACGCAGGGACCCACGTCCTCTCCTCTGGACCATACCCCTTCCAATGCACCAAGTACTGAAGGGACCGGCGATTCAGACGTGAGTCAATGATCTTTGATACTTGAAATTCCAAGTTACCATTGACCACCACTGGAGGAGGAGGTAGAGGTGACGGTATGACTGGTGCCACATACCTTTTAAGTAATGACTTGTGGAACACATTATGAATTTTAAACGTAGGAGGGAGGTCCAGACGAAATGCCACAGGATTAATTATGGAACTGATCCTGTACGGCCCGATGAATCTGGGACCCAGTTTCCAGGAGGGCACCTTAAGTTTTATATTCCTGGTAGACAACCATACCAGATCGTTCACATTCAGATCTGGACCAGAAACTCTCCACCTATCAGCCATACGTTTGTAACGGTTCCCCATCGCACTCAGATTATTCAATACACCTCTCCACACAGAAGCAAGTGACGACGAGAAACGCTCCTCCTCAGGAACCCCAGAAGGGCCCCCCCCATTGAAAGTACAAAACTGGGGATGGAAACCATATGCCCCAAAAAACGGGGACTTACCAGTGGACTCGCTCCACCTGTTGTTAAGAGCGAACTCTGCCAGAGGCAAGAAAGAAGACCAGTCCTCTTGGTTCTCTGAAACAAAACACCGGAGATATGTCTCTAAGCTCTGATTCAGACGCTTTGTCTGACCATTGGTCTGCGGATGAAAAGCCGAGGAAAATGACAATTGCATCCCCCGACGTAAACAAAATGCCCTCCAAAATTTGGACACAAACTGAGACCCCTATCTGACACCACATCAGAAGGCAACCCATGAAGTCTAACGATCTCCCTAATGAACACCTGCGCCAGAGTTTTAGCATTAGGGAGTGCAGGAAGAGCAACGAAATGTGCCATCTTACTGAACCTGTCAACAACCACCAGTATGACAGTATTCCCTGACGACGGAGGAAGGTCCGTAATGAAGTCCATAGATAAATGAGTCCATGGACGCTCCGGAAGTTTCAAGGGTAAAAGGGTCCCAGACGGACGGGTATGAGGGGTTTTAGAGCGAGCACACACCCCACATGACGCGACAAAAGTTATAACATCTTTATTAGCATTAGGCCACCAAAACCGGCGAGAAAGGAGATCTAAAGTAGCCTTACTCCCTGGATGTCCTGCTAGAGCAGAATTATGATGTGCCTCAATAACCTTTTGTCTCAACAGATTTGGGACAAAACGTCTCCCTGGAGGTCCTGCAGGGGCGTCCCCCTGAGCCTCTAACACCTCCTCCTCAAGCTCAGAAAATACAGCCGACACTACCACCCCTCCTGAAGGATAGGACTCGGGTCATCCGTTTTCCCGGCCCCTGGGAAACTGCGAGACAAGGCATCAGCCTTTACATTCTTAGACCCGGGCGATAAGTGACGACAAAATTAAACCTGGTAAAAAACAACGACCATCGAGCTTGTCTGGAATTCAGACGCTTAGCGGATTCCAAATACAACAGGTTCTTGTGATCAGTAATAACGGTAACCGGGTGGACTGCCCCCTCCAAAAAGTGACGCCATTCTTCAAAAGCTAACTTAATGGCCAAAAGTTCCCTATTGCCGATATCATAATTCCTTTCGGCGGACGACAATTTCTTAGAAAAGAAAGCGCACGGATGCCATTTACCAGGGGACGGACCCTGGGACAATATAGCACCCACCCCTACGTCAGACGCATCCACCTCCACAATGAACGGCTGAGATGCATCTGGTTGGATGAGAACGGGTGCCGAAGCAAAACATTTCTTCAAAGAGGAAAAGGCTTGGCAAGCTTTGTCCGACCATTTAGAAAAATCCGTCCCTTTTCTTGTCATGTCAGTGAGAGGTTTGACGACAGATGAGAAATTACAAATAAATTTCCGGTAGTAGTTAGCAAACCCCAAAAAACGCTGCAGAGCCTTAAGATCCCCTGGATGATCCCATTCAAGCACTGCTCTCACCTTTTCAGGGTCCATACGGAAACCGGAGGCTGACACCAAAAAACCCAAAAACTGAAGTTCCTGTACGGCAAATACACACTTCTCCAGTTTGGCGTATAGTTTATTGTCTCGCAAGATCTGCAACACCTGTCTCACATGCTCCTGATGAGACACAAGATCTGGCGAGTAAATTAAAATGTCGTCCAAATATACAACCACAAACAGCCCCACAAGGTGACGAAAAATGTCATTAACAAAATGTTGGAATACTGCTGGTGCAGTAGTCAGACCAAAAGGCATGACAAGGTTTTCATAATGTCCCTCCGGCGTGTTAAACGCCGTTTTCCACTCATCCCCTCTTTTATCCTAATCAGATTATACGCCCCCCTGAGATCCAATTTAGAGAACCATTTGGCGCCAACAATTTGATTGAAGAGATCAGGAATAAGAGGGAGTGGATACGGATCTCGAACAGTAATCCGATTAAGTTCGCGGAAATCCAAGCAAGGGCGTAGGCCTCCATCTTTCTTCTTCACAAAGAAGAACCCCGCGGCTACTGGGGAAGATGAAGGTCTAATATGCCCTTTGGCCAGACTTTCAGAAATATAATCTTTCATAGCCTGCCTCTCAGGACCAGAAAGATTATACAACCTAGCTTTAGGCAACTTAGCATCAGGAAGGAGATTAATAGAGCAGTCATACACGCGATGAGGAGGCAACTCCTGACACCCCTCCTCAGAGAAAACATCCCCAAAATCCTCCAAAAAAGGAGGCAATGTACTAGGCACGACCGCACAGATGACTGTGTTCATGCAGTTGCTTTTGCAAAACTCACCCCATTGGCTTATTTCTCTGGACTGCCAATTAATCACAGGGTTATGTTTAACCAACCAAGGAAGTCCCAACACAATGGGAGTAGGTAGACCCTCCAACACATAACAAGATAATTGTTCCCTATGTATTGCCCCTACCCGAAGGTCAATGTTATGAACCTCATGAACAAAGCTACCTTGGCCGAGAGGCCTGGCGTCAATGGAGAATATAGGGATCGGTTTGACCAATACACTCAGATGCATACCTTGAGCCTGAGCAAACTGAGCGTCAACCAGATTAGCCCCGGAACCACTATCAAGAAGAACAGACAATCTCTCCACTCTCGTACCAACTACCACCTCCACTGGTACAAGGAACTGAGAAGAACTGGCGGATGAAATACATACTCCCAGGTTGTCGTCCACCACACAACCTGGAATTAACAGTTTTCCGGCGACTTTTGGCTCAACAAGGCACGGGATGGACATTCTCCAACAAAATGTCCCTCTTTCCCGCAGAAAAAACATCTTCTAGTCCTGCGGCGTACCGCCAATCCCCTCCTACGAAATGATGTCCCTCCCAACTGCATAGGCTCATCCGAACAGACAAGGGGAACCTCAACATAAGGGACTTTAGTGGTAGGTGGAGAAACAACAGGGAGTGGGGTTACCTCACCCCTCTCCCGAAGCCGTCTATCAGTACGGATAGCTAAGGCCATAGCAGCCTCCAGTGAATGAGGAGACTCATACTGAGCCAAAACGTCTTTTAATTTATCAGAAAGCCCATGACAAAACATGGCTCCTAAGAGCTGGGTCATTCCACTGAGTATCTGTGGCCCATCTACGAAACTCAGAAGCAAATTCCTCTGCAGGACGATCTCCCTGCTGTATCTTACGTAATTTTGTCTCAGCAAGAGAGACCCGATCTGGGTCATCATATACCAATCCCAGGGCAGTAACAAATTGACCTACAGACAGTAGAGCCGGGGATCCCGGAGGAAGGGAAAATGCCCAGGATTGAGGGTCCCTTGCAGAAGTGAGATAACAATTCCCACTCTCTGCTCATCACTCCCTGATGATCGAGGCCGAAGCCGAAAATACAATTTACATGCCTCCCGGAAGGTGAAAAATTTGTCTCGCCCACCAGTGAACCTGTCCGGGAGAGCTACTTTAGGTTCAACTCTGGTTTGCTCCAGGGGAGACAAAACTTTGGACTTAATGTCCGTCAGCTCCATGGATAATCCCTGCAACTGCAGAGCCAGCTGGGCTACTGGATCCATGGTAACTGGAGATAATTTTTATGGCCAGTGAAAATGTCACGCTGTCTAATGATATGTATACAATGTCAGTAAACTATTAATACAGGAACAACACTCTATACAACAACTAGTATAGCAACATAAGCATGTAAGTATAGAATAGATTTACCTGACACGATCTCTGCTGAACTCAGGGTTAATCTTGAGGACTTGATGAGCTGAAACAGGAAAGAGGTGGACCGGGATCTAACCTGACCCTAAACTGGGGTCCTAACTAATCCCTCACCTTGGAGGTACTGATAATGGTTCAGAGGTCCAAGTCTCCAACCTAACCTGTCTCCTATCAGACCCTGAACCTGTAATCAGTCCTAAGAAGGATCCTGACTACCACCAAAGGGATATGGGCTGATCTCAGCTAAACACACAGATTAGACATATAAGACAGACAGGATAACACTCGCTTGCATACACACTCAAACACCAAAGGAACATAAATGGTCTGGGAAATAAACTCTAACCAAGTTGAGCTTAGAACAACTAAGGAGCTCACAACTAAAGTCTATACAGATTCATTCCTATCTGTGGTCTGCATGAAGGTTTCACTGGCAACTCCCCAAGCAGACAACCAGGAATTTAAAGGAAACCAATCAACAAATAATCAATTGCAGCCGGGAGAAACTGCACCCAGTCCCAGCACCGAGCACAGACAGAATTAACTCCCTAGCTGCCAAACACAAAGAAACAGCAGATCAGCTGTGAGAAGTCAAAATGTGCAACCGCGACGATCTTCGTGGCAATGCACACATGACACTAGGTTCATTGGACCTTATAAGATCATGGAGATTCTTAATCCTGTTTCTTTTCGTTTGCTTCTTCCAGGGACATTTAAGATCCATAACATGTTCCACAAGTCCTTGTTGAAGAGGTTTGTTGAGCCAGTGGTTCCTACTACTGTGCCTCCTGACCCTGTTTTGGTTGAGGGCAATCTGGAATATGTGGTTGAGAAAATATTGAATTCTCGTTTTCTAGACGGAAACTCCAGTATTTAGTTAAATGGAGAGGTTATGGTCAGGAAGACAATTCTTGGGTGTTTGCTTCGGACATCCATGCTAGGAGACTCATCCGTGCTTATCATAGAACTCATCCTGACCGACCTGGTTGCTCAAATGAGGGTTCGGTGACCCCTCCTCAAGGGGGGGTACTGTTGTGAATAGGCTGGAAATGAGTTCTGAGCGGAAGCTCCCTCTGGTGGTTACAA
>JARQOD010000001.1:159969807-160213867 GCA_033576555.1 Oophaga sylvatica | reverse complement strand
CTTTTTGGCTTTATTTTTTACTTTAACATTTGTGGGTCTCTCACTCCTACATTTGGGAGAAGCCTCCCTCATGCCAAATAGTTTGCCAGATAGTGGAATACATATTCCCCATCCCTTTACAATGCCATTTCAAACATGCCCATTTAAATTTTGGACTTCACCGACTACCACCACCATGTCCACCGCCATGTCATTATGCGGCACTCGCTTACAATTTGCAGAGTGCCAGCAGGTGCCGTGAAACCTGAGTTTGGTAAGGGCACTCAGGTGGCCCTGTACCATTCATTTGGGAGAGCTCTCACTACTACATTTGAGAGGTCCCTCCCTCATGCCAAATAGTAAGGAAGATAGTGGAATACATATTCCCCATCCCTTTATAATGCCATTTCAAACATGCCCATTTGAATTTTGGGCTTCGCCCACTACCACAACCATGTCCACCGCCATGTCATTATGCGGCCCTCGCTTCAAATTTTCAGAGGGCCACAAGGTGCTGTGAAACCTGGGTTTTGTAACCTCCACAGTTCATTTTTGCCATCGGATCCCAATGGAACAACTGTCATAGCTGGTGAAGCTGCTGTAAGGTAAATATAATACAAGAGTTTGAGTAGCTATATGATCAATGTCAGCAAATTGGATTCTACCAGACACCAAAAGCATTATAGTTAAATTCTGAATACAGTGTCTGCAAGCGACTGCCTGTACTGTGCTCATTCTGTCAGGCCTGAAACCCATATTAAGAACATGTACAAACCTCATTTTACTTGGAAGCAGACTCCTCAAGGGAAAGAAACAGGAGTGCCTATGCATTTTCTATTGGTTTAATAAATAGCGTATCTTTATCTAGCAGTTGTGCGACTGGAGCAAAGTCTGCAGAGATACACTCCGGTGTGGAGCATATTAATGCATTCATGTACAAACTTGTCCAAGTGCACAACCAAAAATCAACATCAGGCTACCAGATACACGCTTTAAGAAGACCGTGAGAAGGGCATCACAATAAACAAATACATAGAGATTGAGAGTAGAAATTTGACCTTTGCACAATGTACAAAGGTTTCCAAAAATTAATTCAAGGGGTCTTTATCATACACACTGAAAGACGCTGTGATGGGGACATCACAATACACTTTGCAATTATTACAAGAGGTATATAATAAAAAAATCATAATTCATAAAATCTTAAATCATAATTCATAAATCATAATTTTCTATTGGTTTAATAAATACACCACTGATGAACCAAGACAATTGCCAGGATGGGCCTCTGAATCCTCAACCTGGTCCTCCTTCCTCCCACAATCAAGAGTCCCAGGAGACATATGACCTCAACTCTGGCCACTATTGTTTACGTTCCCTTGTAATTTGCCAGATCTCTCAACGTGTACCATTAAAGAGGATCATGAGGAGGTGGAGTGCAGTGATGCCCAAACATTTGAGCATCCATGACCAGGAGAAAGCCACGTTGGGGAGGGTCAATTCATGTCTGAAGAGGTGGAGGATAATTATGACGCAGAGTTGCTTTGAGGTGAGCCTAAAATCACAAATCAGAAGGAGGATCAGATTCAGGAATTGGAAGATGACAGGGTCGATGATGAGGCCACTGATCCAACCTGGCACGACGGCACACCTAGCGAGCACAGCAGTGCAGATAGTGATATATCTGTAGCACACAAACTAGAAGAGGTAAGTGGTTTGACCAGAGGGACAACTGTTCCACAGAGTCCCCCGCTGGTTTCACATTTGCATTCTGGAGGGCTGCATATGGCTGCCTACTTCCACCTTTCTTTCTCCCTTAAGCTCCGCCTATGCTCCGCCTACTACTGTATGCGTCCTGCGTTTTCCTGCATACCTATCTACAGAAGTAGGTGGAACGTAGGTGGAGCTTCAGGGAGGAAGAAAGGAGGAAGTAGGTAGCCATCCGTAGCCCTCCTGAACGCAAATGTGAAACCAGCCTAACAGGCCAAGGGTGCGTTGTTCCCCTGTATGGCAGTTTTTTTCTGAAATTCCTCCAAACAAAACAACTGTAATTTGCATCATCTGCCAAACCAAACTAAGAACAGGCAAGAACACTGCCAACCTGAGCACCATCAGCATGCAGAAGCACATGGCAGCCAAGCACCCCAGTAGGTTTGCAAAATGTCTGGGTGCAAAATTTTTGTTTAATGGTGAAACCACTGTCCTTTCCCCTGTGTTACAGCCTTCCCAATCTGTAGTCCATGAAGCAGGCGCTGATTCCTCCTGCCCACAACCTGCAGGTATACAGACACAACAGTCTGATCATTCTCTAAGGGATTCTCAATGGTGAAAAACAGGGTTATGCACCCATCCCTGGGACAATACGCCACAGGAATGGGGATTATTGGATATGATAAGCCTCTCTTGCCTTGAAAGTGGGATTTTATTATGTGGGTTAACAGACTCTTTCCCAATTTATCCTTGCATTCCGGTGCTTGGACTGGTTGATATCTCCAGTCATTATCACCATGTTCCACTCAACAAGCGACCAATTGTCACAATTGGAACCCTCTCCTGTCTCAGCAGTGGTGATTCAGAAAAATTGTGTCCCTAACCATTTTCAAACTGCTCCATGGGGGATGAACATTGTACTATGATGCAATAGTCAAATTAGTATGTTACCCTTGGAGTAGTGACATTGTACCAGAAGGTCATAATTCCTTTCTCTTTGGTTACTGTCCCCTGGTGGTTTGCTACTCCTTGTGCTAGATAAAGTATATGTCAGATGGATGAAGAGTGGCATCCACAACTGTCCTCTGGATCTGGCACCTTCTTGCAATGGGAAGCATAGATCCATGTGGGCTTTCCTTCAACCTGGACTCGAGGGTTCGTCTGTTGAACTTCCTGGTACTTGGTTGGTCCTTTCTAGGTATTGAGGATCTGGAATGGAGGAAAAAACTTGAGAATGTATTTTAGTTAGGTGTTAAGTTAGTTCAGTAACAAACTTAGTCAGAGTTGGGGCAATGCAACTCGAGGGTTACTGCCTTGTGGTTTCCCCTAGGCAGAAATGTGCCAGCCAGCCCTTGTGTAATTTCTTCCTGTGATGAGACTAAAAGCTGGCGGCTCCCAAGAGGAGTAATGTTCATTTTCTTCCAGGAACAACATTTTCAATAAGGCATCAAGGCAATATTTTAACGCTATTTATCTGCAGATTGATCCTATATCTGCAGATAAATAGCGTTATCAGACATGACAGGTTCTCTATAATATTTTGTACTCTACTCCACAGGATGGAAGATGATAGCCTACAATACTATTCCACACGTTTTCTTTTTGCTAAATACAAAAGCCAGGAGGACCCTAGTTTGGCCTCTGTCTGGCAATCGAGTCCAATAGATATGTTTAATACGCATATAGACACATTTAGGAGCTTGCACTCTAAACAAGACCATCGATTTATTGCTAAATTGGAAAAAAATATAATTTGAAGTACATTTACAATTGCAACTTCTTACTGTACTGAAATCCATGCATCTGCCATGGAAGACCAGAAATTACAGCAGTATGTTCAAAGTCTTAATTATTACTTCAATGAAGGAACTGAAAATGTGTTCTATTGAATGGTTATAATACAGTAGTCATTTCTTCCTATAAACGTTACAATTAAAAAGTCAGTTTCCATTCTGTTGTCATTTGGCAAAGGAGGGACAATTTGTTTTCAACAACAAGCTAATAAAAAAAGCTTTTGAAAAAATGGGATCCAGTAAAGATTATTCAAAAGATAACGTCAAGGATGCTATTATCATTTTCAGCCGTGATTTCTAAAAGCCCTTATACACGAGCCGATGATAGGCAGAATTAATTTTCACAAAAACATGCCAGATTATTTCCCGATTACCAAACAAATTGAACAGGACTATATATAATTAGGACCCTATATAACAATGGACAGTACTATAATAATAATAAAGGAAGACACTGTAATAAGGGATGGTACAATACGTAACAAAGGTCACTTTGAAAAGGGATGGCACTATATATAATAAGAGTGTATACTTTGTAATAATTGACAGTGCCACATAATAAGAGAGGACACTATGTCCTAATGGATAGTGCAATTATAATAAAGGAGGACCAGGGGCAGACACTGACAACTTGGCATACAAAGGAAAGAAACCAGCTCACCTGTTCCATTGCGGCATGTGGTGTGGAAAAGCGTGGAACCAGTGCAGTCACACATGAAATTGCAGCAAAAAGAAAAATTTTTCCAGCTTCTAGATAATCCAAAAAATATTTTTATTTGTTCATGGATGAAAACAACAGTGGGTGAGCTTACCAGGATATATAGAAACTGCAGCAATGAAGCCGCACTCGAACAGGAGATTGATGTCTGCTGCAGTAAGTTGAAGGGGAGGGGCTACCCAAGTTGGTCATTAAATCAAGCTAAACGTATTGTACAAAAGAATATTCGCAGGGATCTGATAACGCAAAGGATTTGTGATCCTGTTTCCCAGATAGTCAAAACTGTTTGTTCAATTCAGTTTAGTCCCCAATTTAAAGCTATTAAATGTGTATTTAAAAAAATCTTCCAATATGAAGATGATATTTTAAAATGTAAAAACAAGCCCCCATCCCACGGTGAACCACAGGCAACCTAGTATGAGAGTAGAGACTCCCCAACTGCATGGGTTCATCAAACAGCACCTGTGTGACCTCCTTCCTAGGAAGAACAACAGGGGGCAGAGTACAGTCATGGCCAAAAGTTTTGAGAATGACACAAATATTATATTTTCACATGATCTGCTGCCCTCTGGTTTTTATGTGTGTTTGACAGATGTTTATATCACAGACAGAAATATAATTGCAAACATATGAGTAACAAAAGCTTATATTGACAGTTAGAATGAGTTAATGCAGCAAGTCAATATTTGCAGTGTTGACCCTACTTCTTCAGGACCTCTGCAATTCTCCCTTGCATGCTCTCAATCAACTTCTGGACCAAATCCTGACTGATAGCAGTCCATTCTTGCACAATCAATGCTTTCATTTTGTCAGAATTTTTAGGTTTTTGTTTGTCCACCCGTCTCTTGATGATTGACCACAAGTTCTCAATGGGATTAAGATCTGGGAGTTTCCAGGCCATGGACCCAAAATCTCTATGTTTTGTTCCCTGAGCCATTTAGTTATCACCTTTGCTTTATGGCAAGGTGCTCCATCATGCTGGAAAAGGCATTGTTGATCGCCAAACTGCTCTTGGAGGGTTGGGAGAAGTTGCTCTTGGAGGACATTCTGGTACCATTCTTTATTCATGGCTGTGTTTTTAGCCAATACTGTGAGAGAGCCGATTCCCTTGGCTGAGAAGCAACCCCACACATGAATGGATTCAGGATGCTTAACAGTTGGCATGAGACAAGACTGGTGGTAGCGCTCACCTTGTCTTCTCCGAATGAGGCGTTTTCCTGATGTTCCAAACAATCGAAAAGGGGATTCATCAGAGAAAATAACTTTACTCCAGTCCTCAGCAGTCCACTGCCTGAACCTTTTGCAGAATATCAGTCTGTCCATGATGTTTTTTCTGGAGAGAAGTGGCTTCTTTGCTGCCCTCCTTGAGACCAGGCCTTGCTCCAAGAGTCTCCGCCTCACAGTGCGTGCAGATGCACTCACACCTGCCTGCTGCCATTCCTGAGCAAGCTCTGCACTGCTGGTAGCCCGATCTCACAGCTGAAACATTTTTAAGAGACGGTCCTGGCACTTGCTGGTCTTTCTTGGGCGCCCTGGAGCCTTTTTGGCAACAATGGAACCTCTCTCCTTGAAGTTCTTGATGATGCGATAGATTGTTGACTGAGGTGCAATCTTTCTAGCTGCGATACTCTTCCCTGTAAGGCCATTTTTGTGCATTGCAATGATGACTGCTCGTGTTTCTTTAGAGATAACCATGGTTAACAGAAGAGAAACAATGATGCCAAGCACCAGCCTCCTTTTAAAGTGTCCAGTGGTGTCATTCTTACTTAATCATGACAGATTTATCTCCAGCCATGTCCTCATCAACACCCACACCTGTGTTAATGGAGCAATCACTGAAAAGAGGTTAGCTGGTCCTTTTAAGGCAGGGCTGCAATGATGTTGAAATGTGTTTTGGGGGATAAAGTTCATTTTCTAGCCAAATATTGACTTTGCAAGTAATTGCTGTTAAGCTGATCACTCTTTATAACATTCTGGAGTATATGCTAATTGCCATTAGAAAAAGTGAAGCAGTAGACTTTGTAAAAATTAATATTTGTGTCATTCTCAAAACTTTTGTCCATGACTGTAGGTTTATGTCTCTCTCTGAGGCATCTATCCACACTGATAGCAATGGCCATGGCAGCCTCATACGACCTTGGAGTAGCATATTGCACCAAAGAATCCTGAAGCCTAGCTGACAGTCCCTGACAAAAAATCTCCTAAGAACAGGATCATTTCATTCCACTGAGTGTCAGCGGCCCATCTACGGACCTTCGAGCAGTACTCCTTTCCTGGCCAGGCCCCCTGCTTGATCTTACAGAGTTTAGACTTAGCCAGAGAGACGCCATCATGATCACCATACACCAGGGCCAAAGCCACAAAAAACTCATTCACTGCCCACAAAGATGGAGAGTCGGTCAGCAGGGAAAACGCCCAGAACTAGGGATCACTCTTCAGAAAGAAGACTACAATCCCAACTCCTTGTTCCTCACTCCCTGATGAATGAGGTTGGAGCCTGAAATATAGTTTGTAGGCTTCCTTAAATTTATCTCTCCCTCCAGATTCCTGTTAAGCAGAGAAATTTTGGGCTCCAGTTGAACCAGTGCTTGAGCCGAGACCAAGAACCAAAACATCTGCTGAAGCTGCTGCACCACCTGTGATCGCAATTTAGCAACCTCATCCATGAGGAACTGGATCAGGCATGCAAAAGCCTCAGTTTGAGCCATAGGAACTTCGGAAAATGGTGCATGCCGGTTATAATGTCACTCTCTGACACGGGTAAGTCCGACGGACAACATAGCATAGACGGGATGTAAAAAAGAGAGGAAAGCCCTAACGGTAGGGAGCGAAGGATGGGACACCTCCGGACACCAACCTGTGCCTGTCTCTATGCTTTCCTAATACCCTATGCGGGTCCTTCCCTGACTGCCATCATGTGCATAGTCCCTGACTGTCACCTCTATGAACCCTGGCTAGTGCACAGGCCAGCAAGGATGCTAGCCTCACCAATGCAGATTGTAACACACGGGAAGTGGAAAACGGGACAGACAAAAAGGAAACTGTTCAGCATAAGCTCTACTGCTAAGCTTTACAGCATCAGGATAGCAGAACTCCCACAGAGGCAACACCATCATCACAGGCGAGCTCCACACACCAAACTGGCCTGCATAGAACTCTGTAACTGACAATCAGTTAATTGGGTCATGTGACTATTTAAACTCTTAACAACCGCCGATACGCCTTTTAACGGCGGCAGTTAAGGGAACTCAATCCTCATCGCCGCTTTTTAACGGCATTGATAAATAAGTTAAAGCGCCCTCCAGCATCGGAATTTATTCGGGGTCTTGGCTACCTGGGTAGCTGAGACCCCATAGAACATGTTTTCGGTCGGATTTTACCAAACCCAGTGTTACGATCGCCATTATGAACGGAATAACGGCGACCACAAAAAAAGTCAGATTTCCCATTTAATTTCTCCTCTGATGTGATTGCACATCAAAGGAGAGAGAAATGGGGTCCCCCGATCTCCCCCTGGAACCTCTAGTGTCCCTGGATCCTACTGCATCCCCCCGTGATGTCCAACGTCCAGTGGTGTTTTCTTCCGAGAAGAAAATGGCAGGCGCATGTGTAGTGCGCCCACTGATATCTGCCAGCCGGCACCTGGCAACAATGGGAAATTTTTCCTATTGGTTCATTTTGATCACTGTGATCAAAGTAAAAAAATAGTAACTCAAACCCCCTTTTATCACCACTTTAGTTAGGTAAAAATAATAAAATAAAAAAAGTATTTATTTCCATTTTTCCATTAGGGGTAGAGATAGAGTTAGATCTGGGCTAGAGTTAGGGTTGGGCCAAAGTTAGGGCTGGGCTAAAGTTAGAGTTGGGGTTGGGCTAAAATTAGGGTTAGGATTGTGGTTATGGTTGGGATTACGGTTATGGTTGTGGTTAGGGTTATGATTAGGGTTGGGATTAGGGTTAGGGGTGTGTTGGGGTTAGGGTTGGAGTTACAATTGGGGGAGCTTCATTGTTTAGATACATCAGGGGGTCTCCAAAAGTGACATGGCGCCGCCATTGATTCCAGCCAATTTTGCTTTCAAAAGGTCAAATGGTGCTTCCTCCCTTCTAAGCCCTGTCTTGCGCCTTTCCCCCACATACGGGGTATTGGCGTACTCAGGAGAAAATGCACAAATTTTGTGGTCCATTTTCTCCTGATATCCTTGTGAAAATTAAAAAATTTGGTTCCAAAGTAAATTTTTCTGTTGTAAAAGTAAAATGTTCATTTTCTCCTTCCATATTGCTTTAGTTTTCATGATGCACCTGAAGGGTTAGTAAACTTCTTGAATGTGGTTTTGCGCACCTTGCAGGATGCAGTTTTTAGAATGGTGTCACTTTTGGGCATTTTCTGTTATATTGAACCCCAAACTGACTTCGAATCTGAGGTGGTCCCTAAAAAATGGTTTTGTAAATTTTGTTGGAAAAATGAGAAATCACTGGTCAAATTTTAACCCTTATAACGTCCTAACAAAAAAAATTATGTTTCCTAAACTGTGTTGATGTAAAGTTGACATGTAGTGAATGTTACCTATTATTTTGTGTGACACCACTCTATGATTTAAGGGTAAAAAAATTAAAAGTTTGAAAATTTAAAGATTTTTGCCAAAGTTCCGTTTTCTTTATAAATAAACATAAGTTATATCGAAGAAATTTTACCACTAACGTGAAGTACAATATGTCAGGAAAAAACAAAATCAGAAAGTGGGATATGTTGAATCGTTCCAGAGCTATAACTTTATAAATTGACAGTGGTCAGAATTGTAAAAATTGGCTTGGTCATTAAGTACCAAATTGGCTCTGTCACTAAGGGGTTAAAGGGAGGTGGAAGTGATTACCAGCCTAAAAGAACTGCCAGCAAGAGACTAACATTAACTCTTGCTGGACCAAATGGAAAAAACATTTAAATTTCGGCAGACCCAGAGCTGCCATGAAACTCCCTACCACCCCGTGTGTTGTGAACTGTTTTTAATACTTTGGGGACTTAGGGTCACCTTTAATGTTAGCTGGTCTCTGTATTAATGTTAGGGGTCTCCCTATTATCTGGGTAGAGGTATCCCCTAAGGTGTAAGGGCCTAACAGGGACCCTAGGGTCAGCCATCGTGGAGCGGGGGCGCCACAACGCTTCCCCCTAGGGTGCCAACCTCCGCTGTTAGGCAGGTGACAGCCCAGACCTACATCAGGGACTCTAGGCTATCCCCATAGCTTTTAAGTTAGGAATACACTTTGTTTTTTGGTTTTTTATCACGGTTGTTTTTGGGTGCTACCCATTGAGGTATTTTATCAATAAAGGATTGCCTATAGGGCATGATTCTATGATTTTGGTTTTGAAGCCCTTCTGTACCTATTATATTTTCAGTTACTTATTCTGGTTTTGTTATGGCCAGTTTTTTGGTAGGTCCAATTCACCCTGATTTTTGGCTGGAGGATGCTAATCAGGCATTTAGCGTAGGGGGCACATCAACGAACCCCACGGGTCCGCTGACTCTTAAAAATCTGTTTAATGAACTCTATGGAGCTTACAAGGGGCATTTGAAATCCTGGTGGGAAATCAGGACAATTGAAAACTATCTAAAAAATCTCATTGTCCCTAGAGGATTGAGGATCAATATAAATCCCTCACCTAGAATCGCTACACAGGAGTTTATGAGCATCTGGTATAAGGAATCCATTGAGTCCTCAATCAGGTTTATGCAAATCCTGCTCATAGAGGAGAAAAAAGTTTTTGAAAAGTCCACCGCACTTCTCAATAGACTGATTGAGGGAGTACTAAAATTTAAAACTGATCCGGACTTTAACAGAAGGGAGGGACTTTTGCAAACGTCAGTGGAGAGATATCAGTCTCTACTAAAAGAACGTAAGCAAATACAATTTCAGCGGGACCTAAAAGACTTTAGCGATAACCAAGTGTTTAACTTTCAAAAAGACATACCATTGGAGGCATCCTCTTCTGATATTGACACCTCCGATACTGAAAGGGCTGATATAGGCCTAAGAGGGATACAACAACAAAGAGGATCCTTTCATAGGAATAGATGGCAATCAGGAAGGGGTCGAGGAGGAAGGTACTCCAGGAAGGGAAGGGGTACCTCGAGAGGAGGTTACCAGATGGCAATCCCCATAGAAACCAACCCCATGGGAGCAGGAGCCTCATCCTTAGTCCCAGCTGCATCTTCCTCTTTATCCTCTTCATCTTTTTTGGAGCAAAGTGCGAGGACAGGATATCATCTCAGGACCCGGTTCAATTAACCAGGGGACGGGTTATCAACCTGACCTCGCATGAGCTCACAAGGGAGGAAGTAGATGTACTGTTAAGAGGCCCGAGTTTTGTGCCCACAAATAACTTTAACTGTTTTGAATGGGTAAAAGATCTTAACCTGTTCGGCAGGAAACTGAAATGGAAAAAGTTTTTTCTACAACACGATCGCGAGGAGTGTCAAAGATATGGTATACATGAAGAGGATATGGAGGGATATCAAGCCCTACGTGATCTTCTCAATGAAAATGAGAGGTCAAGTGAAGATGGTAAGGGCCCCTTCACTAAACTTAAAATAAGAGTGAGAGGATGCCTCCTGCTGGGGATACGAGCAATATTGACATATTCTTGTCATTGGTGGAAAGAGATCTCAAAAAACTTAAGGTCACTGGGTTTGGGGAAGAGGATAACCTGTCATGCAGTGAGCGTGAGGCACTTGATAGGTTGAGCAAGAATGATCAGCTCATTGTCAAACCCTCAGATAAGGGGGGGAATCTAGTCATCATGGATCATTCCAAATACCGTAAGATGTGCCTAGATATACTGCTCGACAGAGAGACATATGAGGTCTTGAGCAAAAACCCTATGCTGGATTATAAGGAGATGTTACAGGGCCTGCTTGAGGGCGGGTTGGGGTCGAGGCTCATATCTAAGACTGAATATAATTTCCTGCTTCCCAAGTTTCCGGTGTTAGCCACCTTCTACGCTTTGCCAAAGATCCATAAGGGACTGGCCCCTTTGAAGGGCAGACCCATCGTGTCTGGCGTAAATTCCCTCACCCAGAATTGTGGGGTATATATCGATGAGATACTTCGTCCGTTTGTGACATCATGACCCTCATATTTGAGGGACCCCTCCGATCTGATACTCAAACTAGAAGATATTCACCTAGAGGAAGATTTCTGGTTGGCCTCCATTGACATCGAAGCCCTGTATAGTAGCATCCCTCACCACCTGGGCATCAAGGGTGTAGAATTCTATCTTAGACAGAGGTCTGTGGGATGTGGGGAACATAATGACTTTGTAGTCAGGTTACTTGACTTTGTACTGACCCACAACTCCTTCACCTTTGATGGCATGCACCTCCACCAGCTCAGGGGCACAGCGATGGGGAGCGAATTTGTTCCTGGGCTGGTGGGAGGAAACTGAGGTGTGAGGTGTTTGGCGAGGAGAGATGGTGGCAGGATATGATTACACTATGGTACAGATACATCGACGATGTATTCATTATATGGACAGGCACAAAGGAGAATTTTGAAAGTTTCGTAAATGAATTGAATACCAACGAACTGAACCTTAGGTTCACTTTCGAAATACAGAAGAGCGAACTGTCATTTTTGGACATCAGTATTAGAAGAGAAACTGTAGGTAATCTGTCCACAAGAATATATCGGAAACCAACCAGTACCAACAGTCTCCTCCATTGGGATAGCCACCACCCTGTTCCCCTAAAAAGAGGTATCCCTAAGGGACAGTTCCTCAGGCTCAGACTGAACTGTTCGAATTATGATGCGTTTCTTCTACAGGCAGGAGACATGCAGAGGAGGTTTAAGGAAAGAGGTTATCCCCATCATGTTATTAATACAGCTTTCCAGCACGCTAGGAGAACAGACAGACAACAGCTTTTACATAAGAAACCAGATCGTGATGATACAGATATCACCAGAATTATCGGTACCTTTGACTCTCAACATATGCAAATTAGGAGTATTCTAATGAAACACTGGGACATTCTAAAAATGGACCCAGATCTGAGAGATTGGGTGGGTGAAAGACCCAATATTACCTATAGAAAAGGTAGATCCATTAAGGATCGTCTGGTACATAGCCAATACAAAAAACCGTTGAAAGCAGGTACATGACTAGATAGAAAGCCCATTGGTTTCTTTACTTGTGGCGACTGCAGTCTGTGCAAATGGATGTCACCTATGAAATCCTTCCGTAGTGCTCACACAGGAAGAAGATTCTATTTAAGAGATTTTGCTAATTGCAAGACCACGGCTGTGGTATATAAGGGGACGTGTACTTGTCCCAAGGACTATGTAGGCAAAACAAAAAGAGAATTTAGAAGGAGGGTGGGAGAACACATGGGTGACATCAGAAATAACAGGGATACTCCCCTGGCGAGACATATCAACAATCAACATGGTGGGAGAATGGGTGAGGTTAAGTTCATGATTCTGGAGGTTGTTAAGCTAAATCCGAGAGGGGTGACGTGGACAAAATTATCCTCAGACGCGAGTGTGAATGGATCTTTAGGCTAGAATCACTCGAACCATATGGATTAAACGAGCAGATGTCATTTGCCTGTTTCCTATAGCCAAGACGTTGTTTTGGACTACTTGATTAAACTGACTATACAATTCTCTGTTTTATGTTCCCCTATAATGGGTGACCATTATATTCTATGTATCAGAATGACTCTCGTATTACTGTCGACCTTTTTCCATTTATGTTCTATGTCCCTCTATACATTTTTGTTAAAATATTATCCTAGGCCATCTTGGATTATCTTCCGGTGGATAGGATAAATTAGGGACATACTCATCTATGTGGGGGTATGCCCACTATTGAGGCTCCCAGGTGGGGCTTGAACCGGTGAGCCATGAGCCCTTTGAAAGTTAGCCGTTCTGGCCGCTGTGTTTTAGTGGAGTCGCCACCAGGAACATATGTTATGCATAGCCTGTGCAGGGGTAAAGGTCCGCTCTGCACGCAACTAGTCAGGACCCAGACACCCCTCCTACTTGCAGCATGCACTGCTTCTCTGACGCAGGGCGATAGAGATACGCCCCCTGATGAGGTCAGAGCTTTCCCCACGAACCTATTGGTGGAGCCATATAAGGGGGAGGAGCCTATGAAGGCGAGCCCGCACAGGGGGTGGAGCGTCTCCATTAGGCGGCAGATATAAATATGAGGAAGCCACACAGCATCTGTTAGTCTCTGCACCATGTCATTTTGACACCGGACATCTGTACATCTGGCCTCCTGATGAGCCCATGGGGCGAAACGCGTTGAGGCGCTACTATTGATGGTGGTGGGGTGACCATGAGAAATGATGAGTATCGTTACGCATTTCTTATTAATAACAGTTTATAATGGAGTTTCTCAGTGTATCCACATCATGATGAGGGGTGATTAGTATTATACGTACAGGAAGGCAATATATATACCTATTCCCCATCTAGCACCATACCTATAGAAATGTTATATCTGTACCTATTTCCTATTCGGTACATCGGCCATTGCTAGGGAAGGTATACATCAATTATATCTTGCTGCCTTATACATTTATCTTCAAATATTGCTATCCCCTAACACGACACTAAAATAAAGTGTCAATGACCTTCTCATGACGCCGATGCGTCATTATTCATTCCAGTCATTATATGCTCTAGTCATTCTTTCAGTGTGTTTATAGCTGACAATTATAGATCGCATCTTAGCCTTCATTTGACTGTCTGGTATGCACACACATTTAGATTTCCCATACACTGGAGGAGCTTTGACTAGTGAGTGAACAAGTATGAGACTGTTCACATTCACTTTCATTAAGCTGTGGCACAAGAAGGCAGTTTTATCATAACTCCTGTTCATAAAAGGAGGCTGCTGTATACTAGCAGTGTTGTACAGCAGATCTGTGCCAATCTCCATTATACTCCCTACCACCCCGTGTGTTGTGAACTGTTTTTAATACTTTGGGGACTTAGGGTCACCTTTAATGTTAGCTGGTCTCTGTATTAATGTTAGGGGTCTCCCTATTATCTGGGTAGAGGTATCCCCTAAGGTGTAAGGGCCTAACAGGGACCCTAGGGTCAGCCATCGTGGAGCGGGGGCGCCACAACGCTTCCCCCTAGGGTGCCAACCTCCGCTGTTAGGCAGGTGACAGCCCAGACCTACATCAGGGACTCTAGGCTATCCCCATAGCTTTTAAGTTGGGAATACACTTTGTTTTTTGTTTTTTTATCACGGTTGTTTTTGGGTGCTACCCATTGAGGTATTTTATCAATAAAGGATTGCCTATAGGGCATGATTCTATGATTTTGGTTTTGAAGCCCTTCTGTACCGATTATATTTTCAGCTGCCATGAAACCCTTAACACCCTGAGGTACCAAACCAGCAGAAACCCCCTCAAGTGACCCCATTTTGGAAACTAAATCCATCAAAGAATTCATCTAGGGATGTGTTATGCATTTTAAACCCATATATGCTTCAAAGAACTTTTAAAAGGTGGATATGCGTATGAAAACTAGATTTTTATTGCTAAATATTGATTTAGTTCCAAATTTATAATTTTCACAATGAATAATAGAAGAAAATGGAACCCAAAATGTGTTAAACAATTTCTCCTTAATGAGATGAAGTCCCATATGTGGTTATTGAGCACATGGCAGGTCTCAGAAAGGAAAGAGCGCTTTTTGATTTTTGGAGCGTATATTTGTGTAGAATGGATTACACAGGTCTGCAAGAATAAAACTGAAAAGCATCAGGTAATTTTTATATGTGAAAGGTATCATAAAAAGCTTTGAAGAGAAAAGAAAAAAGCGCAAGAATTAATTTCCAATAATTGGATTTGAAAAAATTTTCATAAACCCAAATTTTACATACCTGGGTTGTGAATTTCATGTTGCATTTGCAGAGTCCATGTCATGCCATAAAAGCAGAAACCACCCACAAAATGCCACATTTTGGAAGTTAGATCCCTCTTGCAATACATCTATGGGTAGACTGAGTATGTGTCACACACAGTGTGGAAAACCAAGTGTAACATAAAGGGAAATGGGGAAGGGGGCCCAGACTCTAGGGAAGGGAGTTGGAGACCCCTAGGCTAGATCTAATCTCTCCCTAGAACTACTACCGAGTCCCTATATTGGTTCCTTACCAATCGCCGAGCAGGAACCTCAGGCCCTGAATCTCCCTGAGGCCTAAGTTCTGAATAGGGAACGGGAGGGAGATGCACGCTAGGCAGTCTCCGCTAAACTAAAGACGGTAAGGTGAGACAAACAGGGGAACACTTAGCTGAATCGCCAGATACGGATACCAGATGAGGGATTCCAGACAGCAAACTGGAGAACTCTGAAAAGGTCCAACACTGGCAAGCACAAGTGGAAATGAAGCTATTACCCGCACTGGGTCACAGCTGAGTCACTAACTAAATAGATCCAAACTTCTCTGAGGAGGAGGAGGTCGACGCTGGGTCCTAGAGGCAGATGGTTCAGGGAGCAGTCTGTATGGACAGGCGCTCAGACCTTCTGAGGCCTGACACATGATGATAGCCTATCACCTCCGAAGCGCTCGTGACAGTATGTTTAACCTACAGCTGATTCACAAAAATGTATAACATTTAGATGTGAAAACAAAAAATTCAATTTGTTCCACTAAAACACTATTTTAGCAACAAGTTTCTAATTTCCACAAGGTAAATAGGAAAAATGCTCATGAATTGCATAATTTGTTATGCATTTTTTACTGAACGTGTCGGTACCCCATATGTAATTGTACACTACTATTTGAGCACACAGCATGGATCGGATAGGAAAGAGCACTACTTGTCTTTTAGAACCTTTTGAAAAGATTGTGAGTTCCATTAGCCAATTCCGTACATCCACAGAAACCCCCAACAATGACCCCATATTGGAAACTTAACTGCTTAAGGAATTCATCTAGTAGGGTAGTGACTATTATGAATCCACGGGTCCTCACAGAAAAGTATAACATGTGAGATGTGGAAATATAACATTTTAGTGGAAAAAATGTAATTTTTTTATTAGTTCTAAATTTGTCACTTACTCAAGGGTTAATAGGTGAAACTGAACCCTACAATTTATGGCGTAATTTCTCCAGAACGTGGTGATGTGATGTGTCATAAGAAATTACTGTTTGGTCATACAGAGAAGGAGTGAAGAGAGTTTTACACTTCCAACGATTAGATAAAAACACTATCTTTATTTTTCAGGCCATAAAAAACAACATACAAAGGTAGAAGACTGAGGCGTTTCTGGCATCCTAGATGCCATTAATCATGACATAGCAATGAAATGACATTGATCTTGTTTTAAGCTAGATGAAGCCAAACACAGGAAACTCGTGAGTGATGTGAATGAGGGAAAGGTGTCTAGAAAACTTGACCATGCAAATTTACAACAAAAATACAAGTCGTGAATATTCAGTAAATAAGTAAGTAATATTAAAAAAGATCACTCTTACAATTCATTCCTCTCGAAAATTTACTGTCATATTTAATATCCAATAGTCTTCCAACAAGTTGAGGATTTTTTGCCAGATGTCCCCGTTAGGGAGATAATGTACTTTTTCTATTCCAAAGAATTCGTAATGTGTCAAATCACATGTAATAAAGTGCTAGACTTCACCAGTCTAAGACCCATTTTTTAACAATGTTACTCAAGTGTTCAGAAAATCGTGGTTTTATTTTTCTTGTAGTGCATCCCATATATTACACTTTGCCAAGATCACAATAGATATAGTGTACTACGTGGTGAGTATCATAATTAATAAATTCATCAATATGATGGAGAGTATGGCCACACGTCAGGACCGGGTAGGCTAATTGCCTTTTGGAGCCCTAGAATAGTTTGCAGGCAAAATTTGCGGTACCCCTAAGGAGCCAGAATAGCAAATACTCCCCTAAAGTGACTCCATTGTATAAATTGCGCCTTTCAATGAATTTATCTACAGCTGTAGTGACTATTTTGTAACATTCTTGACATGCCATATTTTTGAGCATTGCAAATATGCCAGTTTAGTGCATACAGCAGGAAAAATAAGTATTTGATACACTGCCGATTTTGCAAGTTTTCCCACCTACAAAGAAATAGCGAGGTCTGTAATTTTTATCGTAGGTACACTTCAACTGTGAGAGACAGAATCTAAAATAAAAAAAATCACATTGTATGATCTTTAAATAATTAAATTTAATTGCATTTTATTGCATGAAATAACTATTTTATTACCTACCAAAAAGCAAGAATTCTGGTTTCCCAGACCTGTTAGCTTCTCTTTAAGAAGCTTTCCTACTCTGCAATCATAGCCTCTATGAGGACCGGGTAAGGACCGGGAAGGCTGCGGGGCCGCTGGAAGGTGAGAATATCACGATTTTTTAGTTTAATTATTTTTTTAACAGGGATATGGTACAAAGGGCCTGGAGGAGAGCCTCCTCTCCTCCAGACCCTGGGTACCATCCGCACATGAACCGCTTACTTTGCTCATGGTGGCATAGCCACATGCGGAAAGTAAGCGGTTCAATGCATTCCTGTGTGTGCGGAACTGCAGCGAAAAGAATGAGCATGCTGCGTATTTTTCCGCTATGCGATTCTGCCGTGGAAAAATACGCAGCATTAGTATAGCAATGCCTAATGTCATAGAATATAATTGGTTGCGATGTGTAAGCATTTTCGCGCTGAAAATGCGCAGCAAAACGCTTAGGCTGGAGTCACACACAACGTCTAAAAAAATCAGTCCGTTTTTGACGGACGAGAATCGCACAAATGTTTCCTGAACATTGATCCGTGTGTCATCCGATTGGAATGCGAGGATGCGATTTTCTCGCATCTGAGAGTCCGTTTGACATCCGTTTGACATCCCTCTGGTGAGATTTTGTCGGCAGCTAGCAAAACCGACATATAATGTACTCCTTCCTACCGCTCCCTATCTAATAGGAACTACCGCAATCTTTCCAACGTAAAACCTGTGCCATTGACACCCACCCCCTTGCTCCTTCTCTCTGGAGCACTCTGGAATGCCCGCTCCATCTGCAATAAGCTTCATGTGATTCATGACCTCTTTCTCTCTCGCAATCTTGCTTTCCTCGCCCTCACAGAAACATGGCTGACACCCTCTGACACCGCCTCCCCTGCTGCGCTGTGTTACGGTGGCCTCCAATTCACCCACACTCCTCGCCCTGGAAACAGACATGGTGGAGGAGTGGGTGTTCTCCTTTCCTCTAACTGCAACTTTAACCCAATCCCACCTCTTCCCTCCCTAATCCTCCCTTCCTTTGAAGTCCATTCTGTCCGCATCTACTCTCCCTCCAACCTCCAAGTGGCCGTCATATACCGACCTCCAGGCCCGACCGCTGCCTTCATCGACCAATTCACTACCTGGCTTCTTCACTTTCTCTCCACTGACATCCCCACCATCATCATGGGTGACTTCAACATCCCCACTGATACCCTTCAGTCAGCAAGCTCCAAACTTCTGTCCCTTACTTCATCCTTTGGACTTACTCAGTGGTCCTCCTCAGCCACCCACACGGATGGTCATACATTAGACTTGGTCTTCACACGCCTCTGCTCTCTATCTAACTTCACCACCTCCCCTCTCCCTCTATCCGACCACCATCTACTCACTTTCTCATCCCTGTCCTCCTCTCCTGTCACCCATGTCCAGCAACACGTGCACCCCCGCAGACACCTTGCACACCTAGACATCCACACACTCTCTGACTCTATTCTTTCACTGGCATCAATATCCTCACTCCACGATACAGACAGTGCCACTGCTTTCTACAATGCCACTCTCACATCGGCTATTGACACGGTCGCCCCTCTCGTTCATGGCAGAGTGCGACGTACCAACAGACAACCTTGGCACAATAACACCACTAAAAAGCTCCGGCAAGTGTCCAGGATTACAGAGCGGCATTGGAAAAAAACAAATTCGCAAGACGACTTCACTGCATTCAAACAAGCAACACTCTCTTTCAAATCTGCCCTCACCTCTGCTAAACAGGCCTACTTCACAACCCTCGTATCTTCCCTATCCTACAACCCCAAACAGTTATTCAAAACTTTTAACTCCCTCCTCCGCCCACCACTGCCCCCTCCTACCTCCCTCATCTCTGCTGAGGACTTTGCCACACACTTCAAAAATAAGATCGACCAAACAAGGCAAGTCTTCATTGTTCAACCACCTCAACCACTTTGTATACCAGACCAATGCCCCAACCCCATAACCTCCCTCTCCAACATAACTGAAGGGAGCTTAATTGTCTTCTCTCCAAATCGCACCTCACAACCTGTGCACTTGACCCCATCCCAACCCACCTCCTCCCCAACCTCACCACCACTATTATCGCATCCCTAACCCACCTCTTCAACCTATCACTAACTTCCGGTACCTTCCCTTCTGCTTTCAAGCATGCCACAATCACGCCTATTCTTAAAAAGCCAACCCTCGACCCAACCGCTATGTCCAGCTATCGCCCAATATCGCTGCTCCCATTCGCTTCCAAACTCCTGGAACTGCATGTCCACGCTGAGCTTTCCTACCACTTCTCTTCTAACTTGCTCTTTGACACTCTACAATCTGGTTTCCGCCCCCATCACTCCACTGAGACAGCCCTGACCAAAATTACTAATGACCTACTTACAGCCAAAGTGAACAGACAATACTGTATACTCCTGCTTCTTGACCTGTCCTCTGCTTTTGACACAGTTGACCACTGCCTTCTACTACAGATTCTTTCCTCCTTTGGCGTCAAAGACCTCGCCCTATCCTGGATCTCCTCATACCTTTCCAACCGCACATTCAGCGTCTCCCACTCACACACTACCTCCTCGTCCCACCCTCTCTCCGTTGGAGTCCCCCAAGGATCTGTTCTAGGACCCCTACTCTTCTCAATCTATACACTTGGCCTGGGCAACTCATAAAGTCCCACGGATTCCAGTACCACCTTTACGCTGATGACACTCAGATCTACCTCTCTGGCCCAGACATCACCTCTCTGCTATCCAGAATCCCGAGTGTCTATCAGCCATATCCTCCTTCTTCTCCTCCCGCTTCCTCAAACTCAATGTGGACAAATCTGAACTCATAATCTTTCCCCCATCCCACAGATCTTCCTTACCTGACCTATCTATCACAATTAACGACATCACGCTTTCCCCCGTACCAGAAGTCCGCTGCCTCGGAGTAACCCTTGACTCTGCCCTGTCCTTCAAACCGCACATCCAAGCTCTTTCTACCTCCTGTCGCCTTCAGCTCAAAAATATTTCAAGAATCCGTCCTTTCCTCAACCCTCAATCTACTAAAATGATTGTGCAGCCCTCATCATCTCCCGCCTCGACTACTGCAACACCCTTTTCTCTGGCCTCCCTGCTAACACCCTCGCACCTCTCCAGTCCATCCTTAACTCTGCTGCACGACTAATTCACCTCTCTCCTCGCTACTACTCCGCTTCTCCCCTCTGCAAATCTCTTCACTGGCTCCCATTCCCTCAGCGTATCCAGTTCAAATTACTAATACTGACCTACAAGGCCATCTATAATCTGTCTCCTCCTTATATCTCTGAACTAATCTCCCGATATCTTCCCTCACGTAATCTCCGATCCTCCCAAGACATCCTTCTCTCCTCCACACTTATTCGCTCCTCACCCAACCGCCTCCAAGACTTCTCCCGAATATCCCCCATCCTCTGGAATTCTTTGCCCCAACACGTCAGACTATCAAACACATTCGGATCCTTCAGACGGAACCTGAAAACCCACCTCTTCAGGAAAGCCTACAGCCTGCAATGACCCTGCTACCTCCTCACCACTACCGGAGATATTGCCTCAACCAACACCGGAACTGCTGCAACCCCCCGACCTACTGTCTCCTGCCTCACAATCCTGTAGAATGAAAGCCCGAAAGGGCAGGGTCCTCTCCCCTCTGTATCAGTCTGTCATTGTTAGTTTTTTTACTGTAAGTGATACCTGTAATTTGTATGTAACCCCTTCTCATGTACAGCACCATGGAATCAATGGTGCTATAGAAATAAACAATAATAATAATAATAATAATGGATCCAAATGATAGTTTTTAAATCACAAAAGAAAGAATACATATACACACATATAATATATATATATATATAGATGTCATTGAGACACATATATATATACTGTATATATATGTATTTTCTCCATCAGACAGGGAAAGCCAGTGACTGAAGACAGATATTAGTAGCCCTGAGAGGGACCATTTTTTTTGTGCCCCCCCCCGGCTACTAACATCTGCCCCCAGCCACTCCAGAAAAGGCACATCTATTATTAGATGCGCCTTTTCTGGCACTGAGCCCGTCTATTCCCATTGCCCTGTAGCTAATGGGTTCTGTCATGATTTTACAGAAGCTGGCAATTGAATTAGCGGCTATTATCCTATATAGAAGTGTATGAACTATAAATATATGTATATATACAGTACAGACCAAAAGTTTGGACACACCTTCTCATTCAAAGATTTTTCTGTATTTTCATGACTATGAAAATTGAAGAATCACACTGAAGGCATCAAAACTATGAATTAACACATGTGGAATTATACATTACACTTTACAAAAAAGTGTGAAACAACTCAAATTATGTCTTATATTCTAGGTTCTTCAAAGTAGCCACCTTTTGCTTTGATTACTGCTTTGCAAGCAGAAAAGGTGAACGGATGGACTCTACATGCCTGGTTCCCACCGTGAAGCATGGAGGAGGTGGTGTGATGGTGTGGGAGTGCTTTGCTGGTGACACTGTTGGGGATTTATTCAAAATTGAAGCGATGAGCCGTCCAGCTCACCCCAAACCATCTCGATTAGGTTCAGGTCTGGTGACTGTGGAGGCCAGGTCATCTGGCGTAGCACCCCAACACTCTCCTTCTTGGTCAAATTGCCCTTACACAGTCTGGAGGTGTGTTTGGGGTCATTGTCCTGTTGAAAAATAAATGATGGTCCAACTAAACGCAAACTGGATGGAATAGCATGCTGCTGCAAGATGGTGTAGTAGCCATTCTGGTTCAGTATGCCTTCAATTTTGAATAAATCCCCAACATTGTCACCAGCAAAGCACCCCCACACCATCACACCACCTCCTCCATGCTTCACTGTGGGAACCAGGCATGTAGAGTCCATCCGTTCACCTTTTCTGCATGCAAAGTAGTAATCAAAGCAAAAGGTGGCTACTTTGAAGAACCTAGAATATAAGACATATTTTCAGTTGTTTCACACTTTTTTGTAAAGTGTAATGTATAATTCCACATGTGTAAATTCATAGTTTTGATGCCTTCAGTGTGATTCTACAATTTTCATAGCCATGAAAATACAGAAAAATCATTGAATGAGAAGGTATGTCCAAACTTTTGGTCTGTACTGTATGTCACAATATATATATATATATATATATATATATATATATATAATATATATATATGTATTCTATGTATATATATCTATTCTTTCCATTCTTTATTAAACCTGTCAGTGTGATTTTACAGTATAGCCGGGGATGAATTGCCGGCTTTTCTAAAAGACACCGGTGCGATTTTCTCGCAAGTCACACTTGTGGTCCATTTGTAATCCAATTTTTCATTGCACCCATAGACTTGCATAGGGCGATTCTCGGCCGATAATCGATGACAATCACAGCATGCTGCGATTTTCTCGGCCCGAGGAAAACGGCCGAGAAAAAATCGGATGCTGGGAGCTGCTCCATAGATTAACATTGGTCTGAGTGCAATGCGATATTTTATCACATTGCACTTGTCGCCAGTGTGACTCCGGCCTTACAATCCGCAATGTGTGCACATAGCCTTTGTGTCGATATGCATGGGTTCACACTGAATAAGTGCCAAGTATTGTTCACAACTGTTCTTTGAATTACTCTCTTGCTAGTATTTTCACTTATCTTTGAACTTTTTGCACTTTTTACGGTATTTACCATAATATCTTGCATGGCATAGATTATTTAGGATCTTGTATATCCAACACAGTGTACCTAAGGGATCTGGTTGACATATGCATTTCATTACCTGTATTCATGTACTCATGTATATACACATTTGAGAATCTGATGCACTATTTACCGTATATATTTTGAGCTTATTGTATATTTGATACATTCTATCATCTGGCACTATTGTACTTTCTATGTTTACATGCTCTGCCCCTTATTTTGGATATATGCCCTAACATCCATGTCTGGGATCTTCAATGGCCATATGCACACGTGGTCAAAATTGTCTGACTTTCATTTGTTCATTTTCATAGATTTTTGATTTATTATTACTTTTGTCAGATTCAAGTTAATTCTGTGACCATTGTGGGTTTTTCTGTCATTAAACGAGGTGTACCAACAATTTTGACCACATTTGTAACATTCCGTTGTTGGTATGTGGTTCTTGCAGGTCAAAATTAGTCACTCTTAAATGTTTTTAATTTGTTTGTTCTCCCATAAGCTGTCCATAATGTGGTAATAAAATTTTGTATATTTCTTGATGAACACTGTTTTTGCATACTTCTCTTTTCTTGCATCTCTATAAGAATGGAGAGGTCTGTAATTTTTAGGTACACTTCAACTGTGAGAGGCAGAATCTAAAAATAAAAAACAGAAAGTCACATTGTATGATTTTTAAATAATTAAATTGCTTTTAATTGCATGAAATAAGTATTTGATTACCTACCAACCAGCAGGAATTCTGGTCTCCCAGATCTGTTAATTTTTTCTTTAAGAAGCCACCCTACACTGCACTCATTGCCTGTATTTATTGCACCTGTCTGAAAGATGCATCTTCAAACACTCAATCACACTCCAACCTCTCTAACATGGCCAAGACCATATCGCTGTCTAAGGACACTAGGGTCAAAATTGTAGACCTGAACAAGGCTGGAATGGGCTACAGGACAATAGTCAAGTAGCTTGGTGACAAGGCAACAACCGTTGGCACTTTTATTTGAAAATGGAAGAAACACAAGATGACTGTCAATCTTCCTTGGTCATGGGACAGAATGTCGGACAGGTGAGGGATATGGTTGTTTTTTAATTTTTTTTTTTTTTACAGGAGACCAGGGCTTTAATGGAATGGATATTAGGTGAATATTACTGTTGTTTATTATTTTCGTTTTTTTTTTTACAGTAGACAAAGGATTCAATGGAATGGGTGTAAGGTGAGTATAACTGTGTTGTTATTTTTAAATAAAAAAGTAAAACAATGAATCTTTTTTTTCAAATAAAGGACTTTACTCATGCTGTGTGTTTATTTACAATATCTACAATATGACGATAAGATTAGTAATGGGTAGGCATCTTATAGACACCTTTCCATTACTAACCCATGGGCTTGAAGTCAAGAGATGAGTGAAATTGTTTGGAAAACGTTCGCCAATCAAAAATTCAGCACGAATGTAGCACATTCGGATTCGTGTTCGGTTTCCCGAGCATTTTTCCTCAAAGTTTCCAAAATTCGGTCACAGAATGGTAAATGATTGTGTTTCCACTTATGCTTTTCTTATAACCTTGGCTAGGTTAGTGGTGCTGTATGATGAGCGGGGGTGACGAGAGGACGTGTTTGATGAGGGGAGCGGGTGTGGAGAGGTTAGAGGAGCAGCGTGCTCTTTTTTTCCCCTTAACTTTATGTGTGTTGATTCCAGCAGCCAGTCAGGGAGCAGAAACTATCCACAATGTCATGACACAAGGTCTTCTGTGATTGGCTGCCAAAGTCACAAGTCCCTGGCCATATAAAAAGTAGACATCTTCTTTTGCTGGTGTCATTTTCTCAGTGTCACAAGCAGCTCCTGCTAGTGCTGCAAGTGAACTTGTCAGCTAGATAGGATCTGTGTGAAATCGATCTTCCAGCATCTAACTAGATTGTACAGAAGCTATGTTTCAGTCTCAGGAGGCTCCAATTTGCTAATCCAAAATTGTTTGTGATAAAACTGTGTTTCATTGAGAAATCAGAAGACCAGATTTCTACTTAAAAACTATTATGCCTCATATTGTGGTGCAGCCAGGAGGCCCAATTAACTAATCTAAATAATTTGTGATAGAACTGTGTTTCAGAGACAAATCAGAAAGCCAGATTTCCACTAAAAAATTGTTAGGTCTAATATTTGGTGCAGTCAGGAGGCCCAATTAGCCAATAAAAATCTTTTGTGATAAAATTGTGTGTATGTGAGAAATCAGAAGGCCAGATTTCCATTTAAAAATTGTTAGGTATAACAGTGTTGTTCAGGCACATTATCTAAGAAAGTACATAGTGATTGAATAGTGAAAAAATATTTCCAGAATCATTCCTTTCCTCAACCCTCAATCTACTAAAATGATTGTGCATGCCCTCATCATCTCCCGCCTCGACTACTGCAACATCCTTTTCTGTGGCCTCCCTGTTAACTCCCTCGCACCTCTCCAGTCCATCCTTAACTCTACTGCCCGACTAATTCATCTCTCTGCTCGCTACTCCTCCGTGTCTCCCCTCTGCAGATCTCTTCACTGACTCCCATTCCCTCAGTATATCCAGTTCAAATTACTAATACTGACCTACAAGGCCAGCTATAACCTGTCTCCCCCATATGTCTCTGAACTAATCTCCCGATACCTTCCCTCATGTAATCTCCGGTCCTCCCAAAACCTCCTTCTCTCCTCCACACTTATTCGCTCCTCACCCAACCGCCTCCAAGACTTCTCCCGAATATCCCCCATCCTCTGGAATTCTTTGCCCCAACATGTCCGACTATCAACCACATTTGGATCCTTCAGACGGAACCTGAAAACCCACCTCTTCAGGAAAGATTACAGCCTGCAATGACCCCGCTACCTCCTCACCACTACTGGAGATATCGCCTCAACCAACACCGGAACTGCTGCAACCCACCAACCTGCTGTCTCCTTCCACACCATCCATTAGAATGTAAGCCCGAAAGGGCAGGGTTCTCTTCCCTCTGTATCAGTCTGGCATTGTTAGTTTGTTTACTGTAAGTGATATCTGTAATTTGTATGTAACCCTTCTCATGTACATGGAATCAATGGTGCTATATAAATAAATAATAATAATAATAATTGTTCATTTAGTGATAGGTGACTGATAGCTGTGGGCCTAAGGTTGTGAAACAGCAGGATACAATAGGGGAAGGCTACATGAAACATGAGTGGGAAAAAGCGAGGTCGTAGTGGAAGAGGGAATAGGCTTTGAGTTCAACATGTATGTGGGTTAAGTGCTAATGTGAATGAAAGCTCAACTGAGCAAACACTATCTCGTCCTATCCAAAGACCACTGAAAATGTTTGTTACTGTACGGGGTACTCCACTACCTTTCTTTGGCAGCTGCACAGTGGTATGCTTGTAAATGAGGGCCAGAAAGAGCAAGTGCTCCAGTGGATGAAAAGCATTGCATCAAGTGGCCTCTCCTCCTCTTCCTCCACCTTAATATCACACACAGTACAATCCTCAGAGGTGGCACCCCAATCTCCCTTGTTTCCCCCGCTTCACAAATTTACAGACACCCAACTGACTGTGGGGAACCATAGACAGGCCATTCTGCAGAGCTGCTCACACATTCTATTCCATTGGCATCAGAGGTCTGCTCTGAAGATTCACAGAATCAAGAGGAGGAAAGCATCTGCACTGATGCTGTTATGGGTCTGCAACTCAGGAATAGAGCGGGGGAATCTGACCCTGCACTAGGACTAGACTTCGATCCCTACGATGGAGCAGGCGACCTATTTCTTGCTACTAGACCCCCCGACGATCCTAGTCTAGGCTCAAGCGAAGACCTGAAGGTGGGGGAAGGGGATCCCTGAAAGATCTAGGGACTGGGAACAAAACACTGGTAACCTACTAGCAGGGAAATAGAGGAAGCTGCAGAAACAAAAGGAAAAAACAAAAAGAAAAGCAAGCAGAACTAGAGTTCCCAGAACTGCACATAGTATGGCACAAAGCTATCAAGGCTCCTAGCCAGAACTCAAGCGGATTAACACTGATGTCCAGCAAGGACTGGGAGGCAGGTGCAAGGTAATAAAAGGTGATACAATCACCTGACCAATGACAAGCCCTGCACCAGGGAAAAAGACCAGCAGCCAGAAACCACGACTGTTATGATTTGGTAGCTGAGGAGAGCAGGCAAAAATGGCAATACACCAGAGAGGTTGGAATCTACTGGATTGCAGTACCCTGACTAACCACCACAACTAAAGGCAGCCGTGGAGCGTACCTACGTTGGTCCCAGACGCCTCGTCACAGCCTGAGAGGCTAACTACACCTAAAGATAGAAAGAGGAAAGCTATCTTCCCTGGAGCAGATCCCCAAAGAACATAGGAAGCCTCCAAACATGTAATGGCGGTTAGACAAGAGGAAATACAGACACAGACAGAAAATAGTATGAGCAAACGTTGGGGCCCAATCTTCCTAGAAAGAAAAGGATAGGAAGGACACTTACTGCAATCCAAAAAACCCTAAAAAAATACCAACTCTACTAATTGCAAAAACACCTGAGATCACACGACCTCTACCACCTAAATTAGTTCTCTGGTGTAACAAAACTAAGCCGCAGCCACTGAAAAAACTGGAAAAGGCAAATGAACAAATAACAGTGGCTCAGATAAACTGAGAAGAGCACAAGCCCCCGGAGGGACCTGGCTGACCTCCACAGAAGTGCAGGAAAAAATGCAAAAAGCAAGCACAAAAATAAAAGCAGAAAATATATTATCTGTTAGCAGAAGATGCAGGCAAGACTCAGCAAGCTTCCAAGTGAACCAGTAACCAAAGTTGAGACAAGAACAATTGATCACCGGCAACCCTGATGGGAGGGAACCTCCCTTATATAAGACCAGTCTGTAACTCCTGATTGCCAATCTTCACAATCTTCATTGAATGGTTCAGTACTGTTTGTAACCACCAGAGGGAGCTTCTGCTCAGAATTCATTTCTAACACATTCACAACAGTACCCCCCCTTGAGGAGGGGTCACCGAACCCTCATTTGGGCAACCAGGTCGGTCAGGATGAGCTCTGTGATATGCACGGATCAGTCTCCTAGCATGGATGTCCGAAGCAAACACCCAAGAATTGTCCTCCTGACCATAACCTCTCCACTTAACCAAATACTGGAGTTTCCGTCTAGAAAAACGAGAATCCAATATTTTCTCAACCACATACTCCAGATTGCCCTCAACCAAAACAGGGTCAGGAGGCGCAGCCATAGGAACCACTGGCTCGACAAACCTCTTCAATAAGGACTTGTGGAACACGTTATGGATCTTAAATGTCCCTGGAAGAAGTAAACGAAAGGAAACAGGATTAACCCCTTAACGACCGCCGATACGCCTTTTAACGGTGGTCATTAAGGGTACTTAAACCACAGCGCCGTTAATTAACGGCGCTGTGGGAAAAGTGAATAGCGCCCCCCAGAGGCGCATTTTCTCCGGGGTCTCGGCTACCGGGGGTAGCCGAGACCCCAGAGAACATTAATCGGGTCGGGTTTTACCGACCCGATGTTGCGATCGCCGTTATTAACCCTAAACGGCGACCGCAAAAAAAAAAAAATCTGATGTGCCGTTTCATTTCTCTGTCCTCTGATGTCATCATACTAAGTATAACGGCGACCGCAAAAAAAAAAAATGATTTCTCTCCCCTCTGATGTGATCGCACATCAGAGGGGAGAGAATGAGGGTCCCCAGGTCCCCCGATCGCCCCCCCTATACTTACCGGTGTCCTCCGTCCTCCTCGAGGCCCCAGGAACCCGGCGTCTTCTTCCTGTGCAAAAAAAATGGCGGGCGCATGCGTAGTGCGCCCGCCGATCTGCTTGGCGGCAGATTCAAAAAAAGTTTCATTCATTCTCCAGAAAGTGCATTTTGATCACTGTGATAAACTATCACAGTGATCAAAATAAAAAAAACAGTACATAACCCCCCCTTTATCACCCCCTTAGTTAGGGACATATAATAAAATATAGAAATTATATTTTTTTTCATTTTTCTGTTAGGGTTAGGGTTAAGGCTAGGGTTAGGGTTATAATTAGGGTTAGGGTTATAATTAGGGTTATAATTAGGGTTAGGGTTAGGCTGGGTTCATACTGCGTTATGGCAGTCCGTTAGACGGACTGCGTTACACCGCGGTATAACGCGGTGTAACGCAGTCCGTTAACGCTGCCATTCACCCCCATTTGAGGGCGCATCGCGACGAATGCCGTAAAGCGGCATGCGTTCGCGACGTGCCATCATTCAGTGACGACGCCTCGGACGCGGGCTGCAGCGTCTGGGCTCCATCACCGCTAGCGCAGTTGAATCATCTGCTGATTCCTCTGCGCTAGCTGGTATAGCATAACGCGATCTCGTTATGCTATACCGTTACCAGCCCGTCAATACTATGTGTTGAACGGGCTGGTAAAACGCAAAATGAACCCAGCCTTAGGGTTAGGGTTATAATTAGGGTTAGGGTTACAATTAGGCTTAGGGTTAAAATTAGGGTTAGGGCTACAATTAGGGTTAGGGTTACAATTAGGGTTAGGGTTACAATTAGGGTTGGAATTAGGGATGGGATTAGGGTTAGGATTAGGGTTAGGGTTGGGATTAGGGGTGTGTTGGGGTTAGGGTTGGAGCTAGAATTGAGGGGTTTCCACTATTTAGGCACATCAGGGGTCTCCAAACATGACGTGGCGTTCAAAAAGTCAGATGGCGCTCCCTCCCTTCCGAGCCCTGCCGTGCGCCCAAACAGTGGTTTACCCCAACATATGGGGTATCAGCGCACTCAGGACAAATTGCCCACAAATTTTGGGTTCTAATTTCTCTTGTTACCCTTGGGAAAATAAAAAATAGCTGGTAAAAAAATAATTTTTGAGGAAAAATTTTTTTTTATTTTCATGGCTCTGCGTTTATAAATTTCTGTGAAGCACTTTGGGGTTCAAAGTGCTCACCACACATCTAGATAAGTTCCTTAGGGGGTCTAGTTTCCAAAATGGGTCACTTGTGGGGTTTTCCACTGTTTAGGCACATCTGGGGCACTGCAAACGGAACATGACCCCCATCAACGTCTGCATTCCAAAACGTTATTACTTCCTTTCCAAGCCCTGCTGTGCGCCCAAACAGTTCCCCCCCCACATATCTGGTATCAGCGTACTCAGGACAAATTGGACAACAACTTTTGGGGTCCAATTTCCTTGTGAAAAATCAAAAATTTGGGACTAAAAAATCATTTTTGTGGAAAATTGTTTTTTTGTTTTTTTTCCACACCCAGGCATTGTAAACCTTTGTGAAACACTTGGGGGTTCAAAGTGCTCACCACAGATCTAGATAAGTTCCATAGGCGGTCTAGTTTCCAAAATGGGGTCACTTGTGGGGGTTTTCCACTGTTTAGGCTTAACTGGGGCACTGCAAACGGAACATGACCCCATCAACGTCTGTATTCCAAAACTTTATTACTTCCTTTCCAAGCCCTGCCGTGCGCCCAAAGTTCCCCCCCCCCACATATTTGGTATCAGCGTACTCAGGACAAATTGGACAACAACTTTTAGGGTCCAATTTCCTTGTGAAAAATAAAAAATTTGGGACTAAAGAATCATTTTTGTGGAAAATTGTTTTTTTTTTTTTCTTCACACCCAGGCATTATAAACTTTTGTGAAACACTTGGGGTTCAAAGTGCTCACAACAGATCTAGATAAGTTCCATAGGGGGTCTAGTTTCCAAAATGGTGTTACTTGTGGGGGTTTCCACTGTTTAGGCGCATCAGGGGCTCACCAAATGCGACATGGTGTCCAATCTCAATTCCAGCCAATTTTGGTTTGAAAAAGTCAAACAGCGCTGCTTCCATTCCAAGCCCTGCCGTGCGCCCAAACAGTGGTCCCCCCATATATGGGGTATCAGCATACTCAGGACAAATTGGACAACAACTTTTGTGGTCTAATTTCTCCTGTTACCCTTGTGAAAATAAAAAATTGGGGACTAAACGATCAGGTTTGTGGAAAAAATATGATTTTTTATTTTCACGCCCGGGCGTTATAAACTTCTGTGAAGCACTTGGGGGTTCAAAGTGCTCACCACACATCTAGATAAGTTCCTTAGGGGGCCTAGTTTCCAAAATGGGGTCACTTGTGGGGGTTTCCACTGTTTAGACACATCAGGGCCTCTACAAATGCGACATGGCGTCCAGCCAATTCCGCGTTGAAAAAGTCAAACGGAGCTCCTTCCCTTGCGACCTCTGCCGTGCGCCCAAAAAGTGGTTTACCCCAACATATGGGGTATCGGCATGCTCAGGACAAATTGCACAAAAACTTTTGGGGTCTTGTTACCCTTGGGAAAATAAAAATTGGGGTGAAAAGATCATTTTTGTGGAAAAAATATGATTTTTTATTTTCACGGCTCTACGTTATAAACTTGTGTGAATCACTTGGAGGTTCAAAGTGCTCACCACACATCTAGATAAGTTCCTTAAGGGGTCTAGCTTCCAAAATGGGGTCACTTGTTGGGGGTTTCCACTGTTTAGGCACATCAGGGGCTCTCTAAACGCGACATGGCATCCAGCCAATTCTGCGTTGAAAAAGTCAAACAGCGCTCCTTCCCTTGCGACCTCTGCCGTGCGCCCAAAAAGTGGTTTACCCCCACATATCGGGTATCAGCATGCTCAGGACAAATTGTACAAAAACTTTTGGGGTATTGTTACCCTTGGGAAAATAAAAATTGGGGTGAAAAGATCATTTTTGTGGAAAAAAATGATTTTTTTTTTCACGGCTCTACATTATAAACTTGTGTGAAGCACTTGGAGGTTCAAAGTGCTCACCACAGATCTAGATAAGTTCCTTAAGGGGTCTTGTTTCCAAAATGGGGTCACTTGTGGGGTGTTTCCACTGTTTAGGCGCATCAGGGGCTATCTAAACGCGACATGGCATTCAGCCAATTCTGCGTTGAAAAAGTCAAACGGCGCTCCTTTCCTTGCGACCTCTGCCATGCGCCCAAAAAGTGGTTTACCCCCACATATTGGGTATCGGCGTATTCAGAAGAAATTGCACAACAAATTTTGTGGTTCATTTTCTCTTTTAACACTTGTGAAAATAAAAAAAATTGGTTCCGAATTAAAGCTTTTGCAAAAAAAGTTAAATGTCAATTTTTTCCTTCCACATTGCTTCAGCTCCTGTGAAGCACCTGAAGGGTTAATAAACTTCTTGAATGTGGTTTTGAGCACCTTGAGGGGTGCAGTTTTTAGAATGGTGTCACTTTTGGGTATTTTCTATCATATAGACCCCTCAAAGTGACTTCAAATGTGATGTGGTCCCTAAAAAAAATGGTGTTGTAAAAATGAGAAATCGCTGGTCAAATTTTAACCCTTATAACTTCGTAAGAAAAGAAAATTTTTTCCCAAAATTGTGCTGATGTAAAGTAGACATGTGGGAAATGTTATTTATTAAGAAATTTGTGTGACATATCTCTCTTATTTAAGGGCATAACAATTTTAAATTTGAAAATTGCAAAATTTTCAAAATTTTCGCCATATTTCCGTTTTTTTCATAAATAAACACAAGTCATATGAAAGAAATTTTACCACTAACGTGAAGTACAATATGTCACGAAAAAACAATCTCAGAATCAGCGGGATTCGTTAAAGCGTTCCAGAGTTATAACCTCATAAAGTGACAGTGGTCAGAATTGTAAAAATTGGCCCGGTCATTAAGCTGCAAAATGGCTCTGTCACTAAGGGGTTAAGAATCTCCATGATCTTATAAGGTCCAATGAACCTAGGCTTAAACTTAGGAGATGCAACTCTCATAGGGATATTTCTTGAGGACAACCAGACCAAGTCCCCCACTTCAAACAGAGGACCACCAGTCCTATGCAGGTTGGCAAACCACTGGGCCCTCTCCTGAGAGAGGGACAACCTCTCCACTACCTGGTCCCAAATCCGCTGCATACGCTCCACAACAGAGTCAACACCCGGACAGACAGAAGCCTCCGTCTGTCCCGAAGAAAATCGAGGGTGAAACCCAAAATTGCAGAAAAATGGAGACATCAAAGTGGCAGAGCTAGCCCTATTATTAAGAGCAAACTCAGCCAAAGGCAAAAAAGAGATCCAGTCATCTTGATCAGCAGACACAAAGCATCTCAGATAAGTCTCCAATGTCTGGTTTGTTCTCTCAGTTTGTCCATTGGTCTGAGGATGAAAAGCCGAGGAGAAAGACAATTGAACACCAAGTTTAGAACAAAAAGTCCTCCAAAATCTGGAAACAAACTGGACTCCTCTGTCAGACACAATGTTCTCGGGAATGCCGTGTAACCGAACCACGTGCTGAAAGAACAAAGGCACCAATTCGGAGGAGGAAGGCAACTTAGGTAATGGCACAAGATGTATTATTTTGGAAAACCTATCACAAATCACCCAGATAACGGTCATTCTCTGAGAAACAGGGAGGTCGGAAATGAAATCCATAGAGATACAGGTCCTTCTCAAAAAATTAGCATATAGTGCTAAATTTCATTATTTTCCATAATGTAATGATTACAATTAAACTTTCATATATTTCAGATTCATTAACACACCAACTGAAATTTGTCAGGTCTTTTATTGTTTTAATACTGATGATTTTGGCATACAACTCCTGATAACCCAAAAAACCTGTCTCAAAAAATTAGCATATCAAGAAAAGGTTCTCTAAACGACCTATTACCCTAATCTTCTGAATCAACTAATTAACTCTAAACACATGCAAAAGATTCCTGAGGCTTTTAAAAACTCCCTGCCTGGTTCATTACTCAAAACCCCCATCATGGGTAAGACTAGCGACCTGACTGATGTCAAGAAGGCCATCATTGACACCCTCAAGCAAGAGGGTAAGACCCAGAAAGAAATTTCTCAACAAATAGGCAGTTCCCAGAGTGCTGTATCAAGGCACCTCAATGGGAAGTCTGTTGGAAGGAAACAATGTGGCAGAAAACGCTGTACAACGAGAAGAGGTGACCGGACCCTGAGGAAGATTGTGGAGAAGGACCGATTCCAGACCTTGGGGGACCTGAGGAAGCAGTGGACTGAGTCTGTTGTAGAAACATCCAGAGCCACCGTGCACAGGCGTGTGCAGGAAATGGGCTACAGGTGCCGCATTCCCCAGGTAAAGCCACTTTTGAACCATAAACAGCGGCAGAAGTGCCTGACCTGGGCTACAGAGAAGCAGCACTGGACTGTTGCTAAGTGGTCCCAAGTACTTTTTTTCTGATGAAAGCAAATTTTGCATGTCATTCGGAAATCAAGGTGCCAGAGTCTGGAGGAAGACTTGGGAGAAGGAAATACCAAACTGCCTGAAGTCCAGTGTCAAGTACCCACAGTCAGTGATGGTGTGGGGTGCCATGTCAGCTGCTGGTGTTGGTCCACTGTGTTTCATCAAGGGCAGGGTCAATGCAGCTAGCTATCAGGAGATTTTGGAGCACTTCATGCTTCCATCGGCTGAAATGCTTTATGGAGATGAAGATTTCATTTTTCAGCACGACCTGGCACCTGCTCACAGTGCCAAAACCACTGGTAAATGGTTTACTGACCATGGTATTACTGTGCTCAATTGGCCTGCCAACTCTCCTGACCTGAACCCCATGGAGAATCTGTGGGATATTGTGAAGAGAAAGTTGAGAGACGCAAGACCCAACACTCTGGATGAGCTTAAGGCCACTATTGAAGCATCCTGGGCCTCCATAACACCTCAGCAGTGTCACAGGCTGATTGCCTCCATGCCACGCCGCATTGAAGCAGTCATTTCTGCAAAAGGATTCCCGACCAAGTATTGAGTGCATAACTGAACTTTATTATTTGATGGTTTTTTTGTTTGTTTTTAAAAAACACTTTTATTTTATTGGATGGTTGAAATATGTTAATTTTTTGAGACAGGTTTTTTTGGGTTATCAGGAGTTGTATGCCAAAATCATCAGTATTAAAACAATAAAAGACCTGACAAATTTCAGTTGGTGTGTAATGAATCTAAAATATATGAAAGTTTAATTGTAATCATTACATTATGGAAAATAATGAAATTTAGCACTATATGCTAATTTTTTGAGAAGGACCTGTATGGGTCCATGGTCTCTTGGGCACAGGCAATGGCATCAACAAACCACTAGAGCAAGAGCAAGGCTTGGAGCGAGAGCAAGTCCCGCAGGACTGCACAAATTCCCTGACGTCACGAGACAAAGTAGGCCACCAAAAGGACCGACTAACCAAGTCTCTGGTACCAAAAATTCCGGGATGACCGGCCAACGCGGAACAATGAATCTCAGACATCACACTCTTTTTCCACCGGTCTGGGACAAACAATTTCCCAATAGGGCAGCGCTCGGGTTTATCCTCCTGACACCCTTCCAGAGCCAGTCTCAAATTGGGCGAGATGGCGGAAAGAACTACACCCTCTTTCAAAATAACAGCAGGATCAGATAACTCAGGAGAGTCCGCAAGGAAACTCCTCGAGAGGGCATCCGCCTTAACATTCTTAGTGCCAGGAAGAAAGGAAACCACAAAATTAAAACGTGTGAAAAACAAGGCCCACCTGGCCTGTCTAGGATTAAGTCGCTTGGCTGATTCCAGATAAACCAGATTCTTATGGTCCGTGAGGACCACCACCTGATATTTGGCTCCCTCCAGCCAATGTCTCCACTCTTCAAAAGCCCACTTCATGGCCAATAACTCCCGATTACCCACGTCATAATTATGTTCAGTTGGAGAAAATTTTCGAGAGAAAAAGGCACAAGGGTTACTTTTAGAGGTCTCTGGATCTCTTTGGGACAAAGCGGCACCTGCCCCAATTTCAGAGGCATCAACCTCCACCTGAAATGGCAGAGAAACATCAGGCTGCCGTAGAACAGGAGCAGAAGTGAATTTCTGCTTAAGTTCCTGAAACGCAGAGACTGCCTCAGGAGGCCAATTCACCACATCAGAACCCTTTTTGGTCAAATCAGTCAATGGTTTAACAATAACAGAGAAATTACCAATAAATTTACGATAAAAATTGGCAAAACCCAAGAATCTCTGAAGAGCCTTTAATGAAGTAGGTTGGACCCAATCACAGATGGCCTGAACCTTGACCAGGTCCATTTCAATAACAGATGGGGATAAAATGAATCCCAGAAATGAGATCCTCTGTACGCCAAAAAGACACTTTGATCCCTTCACATACAGAGCATTCTCTCTCAAAATCTGGAACACAGTCCGAACATGTTTCACATGAGAGTCTCAGTCATTGGAAAAAATCAAGATATCATCCAAATAAACAATCAGAAATTTATCCACAAAATCCCTGAAAATGTCATTCATGAAGGACTGGAAGACGGAAGGAGCATTAGTGAGCCCAAAGGGCATCACTAGGTACTCAAAATGCCCCTCTGGGGTATTAAACGCCGTCTTCCATTCATCCCCGTGCTTAATGCGAATAAGGTTATACGCCCCCCTGAGGTCAAGCTTGGTAAACCAAGTAGCACTTTTCACCCTGGAAAACAGGTCAGAAATCAAGGGTAACGGATATTGATATTTCACAGTGATATTGTTCAAGAGACGATAATCAATACACGGTCTTAATGAACCATCCTTTTTGGCCACAAAGAAAAAACCGGCACCCAAGGGTGAAGAGGATGGTCTGATATGACCCTTCTCCAATGACTCCTTGATATAAGACCGCATAGCATCATGTTCAGGTACAGACAAGTTAAAAAGGCGACCTTTAGGGAATTTACTACCAGGCACAAATTCAATAGCGCAGTCATAGCTCCTATGGGGGGGCAATGATGCAGATTTACTTTCGCTAAACACATCAGAAAAATCAGTCAAAAAGTCAGGAACATCCTGAGCCTGGGGAGAGGCAGAAAAAACAGGAGTGTTGGCATTAACACATTGGCAGCCCCAACTGGTTACAGACACAGATTTCCAATCCAATACAGGATTATGAGACTGTAACCAAGGGAAACCTAGTACAATAATGTCATGCAGATTATACAGCACCAAAAATTTGCAACTCTCCTGATGATCAGGTTCAACCCTCATTATCACCTGAGTAGAGAACTGGGATTTATTCTCAGCCAAAGGGTAGAATCAATCCCCAGTAGGGGAATAGACTTCCGTAGGGGTATCAAGGGAAACCCACAACGTTTAGCAAAATCAAAATCCATCAGGTTAATAGCTGCTCCCGAATCAAAAAAATCCTGAGCAGAAAATGTGGACAGGGAGCAAATCAGGGTAACAGTCAACAGAAATTTAGTCTGAACACTACCCAAGACAACTGAGCGTGCAAAACGTCTTCCCCGCTTAGGGCAGACTGAAATAGCATGAGAGGCGTCACCACAGTAGAAACATAACCCATTGCGTTTTCGAAACTCATGACGCTGTGCCCCAGAAGCCACTCTATCACACTGCATGGGTTCAGAAGCTGGTTCACAAGGCAACACTATTCCACGCATACTCTACGCTCACGCAAACGTCTGTCAATTTGAATCGCTAATGACATAGAATCATTGAGACCAGAGGGAGCAGGGAAACCCACCATAACATCTTTTACATTCTCTGACAGACCCTTCCGAAAAAGGGCTGCCAAAGCATCATCATTCCATTTGGTCAGGACTGCCCACTTTCGGAATTTCTGACAGTATAACTCAGCGTCCTCAAGCCCCTGATTTAATGCCAACAAGGATTTTTCAGCTTGATCAGTGACATTAGGTTCATCGTACAATAACCCCAGAGCCAGAAAAAATGCATCAACATTACTCAAAACAGGGTCCCCAGGTGTCAGGGAAAAAGCCCAATCCTGAGGATCGCCGCACAGGAGAGAAATGACAATTTGAACCTGCTGTGCTGCGTTCCCTGAGGACTTAGGTTTTAAGGCAAAAAACAACTTACAGTTATTTTTGAAATTCAGAAATTTAGCTCGATCCCCTAAAAACAAATCTGGCATGGGGATCCTAGGTTCCACAACCGGCAACCCTGCAAGATAGGTAGCAATACTCCGAACTTCAGTGGCAAGCTGATCCACACGGCCAGACAACTGTGCAAACTCCATTGAGAGAAAAAAAAATCATCAGCACCCAGAGAAACAGAGGTAAAAAAAAATGCAACAAACAGAAAAAAAAATATCTCTGACAACTCTGACAACTTTTTTTTTTTTTTTTCACACTATTTTTCACTTCTGTGAGTACCATATAATTTTCTGTTTGGCCGGTGATACTGTTATGATTTGGTAGCTGAGGAGAGCAGGCAAAAACGGCAATACACCAGAGAGGTTGGAATCTACTGGATTGCAGTACCCTGACTAACCACCACAACTAAAGGCAGCCGTGGAGCGTACCTACGTTGGTCCTAGCCTGAGAGGCTAACTACACCTAAAGATAGAAAGAGGAAAGCTATCTGCCCCGGAGCCGATCCCCAAAGAACATAGGAAGCCCCCAAACATGTAATGGCGGTTAGACAAGAGGAAATACAGACACAGACAGAAAATAGTATGAGCAAACGTTGGGGCCCAATCTTCCTAGAAAGAAAAGGATAGGAAGGACACTTACTGCAATCCAAAAAACCCTAAAAAATACCAACTCTACTAATTGCAAAAACACCTGAGATCACACGACCTCTACCACCTAAATTAGTTCTCTGGTGTAACAAAACTAAGCCGCAGCCACTGAAAAAACTGGAAAAGGCAAATGAACAAATAACAGTGACTCAGATAAACTGAGAGGAGCACTAGCCCCCGGAGGGGACCTGGCTGACCTCCACAGAAGTGCAGGAAAAAATGCAAAAAGCAAGCACAAAAATAAAAGCAGAAAATATCTTATCTGTTAGCAGAAGATGCAGGCAAGACTCAGCAAGCTTCCAAGTGAACCAGGAACCAAAGTTGAGACAAGAACAATTGATCACCGGCAACCCTGATGGGAGGGAACCTTCCTTATATAAGACCAGTCTGTAACTCCTGATTGCCAATCTTCACAATCTTCATTGAATGGTTCAGTACTGTTTGTAACCATCAGAGGGAGCTTCTGCTCAGAATTCATTTCTAACACATTCACAACACACAACAAGATGGTGGATGGTCAAACTGAATAAATTCTAACAGTACCTCTCCTTTTACGAGGATCCTCCAGATGCTCTTGGCTGAGCCTTATTCAGAAATCTCCTGTAAAAAGACTTAATCAGCCTTGAGGCCGAGACATCCTCAGCTTTCACCCAGGAATTATCCTCGGGACAGAAACCCTTCAAGGACAAACGATACTGCAACCTTCCTCTGTGCCACCTGGAATCCAATATGCGAGAAATCTCAAACTCGCCATCCTCATCAATTGGAGGAACAGTCGGCATCGCCTCCTTATCAGGCATGTCAACTTTCTTCAGTAAAGATACATGAAAAACTGAATAATTCTCCAGGACGAGGGTATGTCTAATCTCACAGCTGCAGAGTTGACAACCTGAACCACTTTGAAGGGTCCTACAAATTTAGGTCCCAGTTTTTTAGAAGGGATCTTCAAACGCAGATTCCTAGAGGACAACCAGACCATGTCCCCAACTGCGAACAACGCCTCCCTTCTTTTCCTGTCAAAATATTTCTTAGACCTCCTATTCGCCTCTTTCAAATTATGGCATACATTGGTCCAAACCCTTTCCAAACTTCCAGAAAAACTCTCCTCCTCAGGCACAGCTGCCCCAATCTTTGAAAATGGGCTGAAAGATGGATGTCTCCCTGTGCAGCAAAAAAAAAAGGAGAACACCCAGCCGAGGCAGACATATGATTATTAAGAGCAAACTCGGCTAGTGGTAGATATTCCGACCACATCTCCTGATTGTCTGCTACAAAACATTTCAAAAACTGCTCAATGTCCTGGTTCTTCCTTTGGGTCTGTCCATTGGACTCTGGATGATAACCTGATGAAAATGACAAATGAACCTTTAATCTGTCACAAAAAGCACGCCAGAAGCGAGCCACAAACTGTGGTCCTCTGTTGGAAACAATGTCCGTGGGAACACCATGGAGCCTGACAATCTCTTTCACAAATGCCTTAGCTAGAGTCTTGGCGCAGGGCAATTTATTGAACGGAACCAGATGACACATCATACTAAATCGGTCCACAACAACCCAGATGACAGAAAAACCTTCAGAATCCAGCAGATCGGTGATAAAATCCATAGCAAGATGCGTCCATGGCGAGCTAGGAACCTCCAAAGGGCACATGTTATGATTTGGTAGCTGTGGAGAGCAGGCAAAAACGGCAATACACCAGAGAGGTTGGAATCTACTGGATTGCAGTACCCTGACTAACCACCACAACTAAAGGTAGCTGTGGAGCGTTCCTACGTTGGTCCTAGACGCCTCGTCACAGCCTGAGAGGTTAACTACACCTAAAGATAGAAAGAGGAAAGCTAGCTGCCCCGGAGCAGATCCCCAAAGAACATTGGAAGCCCCCAAACATGTAATGGCGGTTAGACAAGAGGAAATACAGACACAGACAGAAAATAGTATGAGCAAACGTTGGGGCCCAATCTACCTGGACAGAAAAGGATAGGAAGGACACTTACTGCAATCCAAAAAACCCTAAAAAATACCAACTCTACTAATTGCAAAAACACCTGAGATCACACGACCTCTACCACCTAAATTAGTTCTCTGGTGTAACAAAACTAAGCCGCAGCCACTGAAAAAACTCAAAAAGGCAAATGAACAAATAACAGTGGCTCAGATAAACTGAGAGGAGCACAAGCCCCTGGGGGGGACCTGGCTGACCTCCACAGAAATGCAGGGAACAATGCAAAAAGCAAGCACAAAAATAAAAGCAGAAAATATCTTATCTGATAGCAGAAGATGCAGGCAAGACTCAGCAAGCTTCCAAGTGAACAAGGAACCACAGTTGAGACAAAAACAATTGGTCACCGGCAACCATGATGGGAGGGAACCTCCCTTATATAAGACCAGTCTGTAACTCCTGATTGCCAATCCTCATTAAATGGTTCAGTACTGTTTGTAACCACCAGAGGGAGCTTCTGCTCAGAATTCATTTCTAACACATTCACAACAGGCACAGCAACCCTGCAGCCGGGGCATGAGAGGCCTTCGACCTAGCGCACACCGTACACTGACGCACCCACTTGATGATTTCTCTATGCCACCCTGGCCACCAGAAACTTCGACCGATTGATTTTCTAGTTTCCGAAATCCCTGGATGACCCGCCAACCGAGAACCATGACATTCAGCAAACAAAGCTCTCCTCAAGGCTTTGGGCACAAATAATTTACCATACAGAGTGTTGGTGCAGAATTCTGGGCTTTTAGGATGTTATTCTCCAAATCAGAACCCAATGCTGCCACCACCACCCCTCTCTGCAAAATACATTCCTCCTCTCAGTATTAACTGCTGGAGAGAAACTACGAGACAAAGCATCCACTTTAACATTCTCTGTGCCATGGATATATGTTATGGAGAAATGGAACCAGGCAAAAAACAGTGCCCACCTGGCTTGACAGGCATTCAAACGTTTTGCAGCATCCAGATAAATCAGATTTTTATGATCAGTAAAAATCTGTATCGGATGTGTAGCCCCCTCCAAAAAATATCGCCAATGCTCAAACGCGAGCTTAATAGCCAGTAACTCTCGGTTCCCAACATCATAGTGGAGCTCAGTCTCCGAAAACTTTTTAGAAAAGAAAGCACAGGGATGCACCCCATCCTCTCCCTCCTGGGACAGAACTGCCCCCACTCCTACTGATGAGGCATCAACCTCTACCAGAAAAAACTTGGTCTCATCTGTCTGGATCAAAACAGGATCAATCCCACCTGAGGAAGACAGACTCACTCCGTTGAAACGCGTTGTGGATTCATTGTTTTACCATAACATAATTTTTAACATTTTTTAATAAATGAAGATTGTCATTTACTAAGAAGATTCCTGTCTTTTGCGCCCTGCTGACCGGGTTTTCAAGAATCTTGCTCAATTATAATCCCACTCGAGGTACCCGGCTGGAGCAGCATTAGATCTCTTAATTGCATACAACACTTACGCCTGGCTGGCGCTCCTACAGACTGTCTATCCCACGTCTCTCATGGATCAAAACAGGAGCAGAGCTAAACCTCTCCTTGAGATGCTCAAAAGCCTCCACTGCCTCAGTGGACCATTGGACAGTATTAGAACCCTTCTTGGTGAGATCAGTTATGGGTTTAGTGACAACAGAAAAATTCTTTATGAATTTTCTATAATAATTGGCAAACCAGAAAAATCTTTGGACAGATATTAAACATTCAAGCCTAGGCCAATTCAGTACTGCCTGAACCTTCACTGGGTCCATCTCAAACCCACCCATCACTGGAGACCAAGTACCCCAAAAAATCATTTTCTGTACCGCAAACTCGCACTTCTCCAATTTAGCAAAGAGGTTATTTTCGCTCAAAATCTGAAGAACTTCGCGGACTCTTTGCCAATGCGACTCCAGATCAGGTGAATAGATCAAAATATCGTCAATAAAAACAATAACACTAATACAGATTACCGACCTCAGAATGTCATTAATGATATTTTGAAAAAATGCAGGCACATTAGTAAGGCCAAAAGGCATCCTCAGACACTCAAAATGACCCCCTGGGTATTGAAGGCTGTCTTCCATTCATCGCCCTCCTTTACCCGCAGCATATTATATGCCCCACGAAGGTCAATTTTAGAGAACCACTTAGCTCCGGTTAGTTGTTTAAACAGATCGGGTTAGGATTGCGCACAGTGATCTTATTAATCTCCCGAAAATCCAGACACAGTCTAAGGCCCCCATCCTTCTTTTTGACAAAAAAAATCCTACCACCACAGGAGACTTAGATGGTCTTATATGACCTACAGCCAAACTAGTTTGTAGGTATTCCTTTAAGGACTCCCTTTCGGGAATCGTCAGATTAAATAAACGACTCTTAGGGAGTGTAGCACCTAGGACAAACTCAATAGCGCAATCGTAATCTCTATGGGGTTATAGAGCTTGTGATTCAACTTCTGAAAATACCTTCCAGAAATCCTGAATGGCTTCAGGTAGCTCTTTCTTAACAACAGCAGCAATGTTAACATTACAACATTTACCATAACACCCCTGACCCTAGAACGTTATAATACCAGTCCAGCACAGGATTGTGCATTTTTAACCAGGGTAAATTCAGGACTACTGGAACAGGCAATTTATCCAGTACAATCAAGTCAATGCATTCCTGATTTTCCATATTGACAATAAGCAGGAACCCAGTGACCTTTCGAGACACGCACCCATGCTGCAGGGGAGTATTATCAATCGCCACAACAGGGAAAGAAGGTGACAATGGTTCAGAATCAAATTTATATTTGTCTAGAAATTGTTGATCAATCAAATTCAGTGCAGAACCACAATCCACCATGACCTGAATATCAATGGAATGACCACGATAGGTGGAATTACCAGAAAAAAAACTCCTGCGGACCGTAAAAATGCAATACGAATGGGAGTGTTGCTCCTACTGACTTTTTTTTATTTCTTTCTTTATGCGAACCTCGCATTGTTTAATCAAATGGTTAGCCTTACCACAATACAAGCATAGCCCCTCAGAGAACCTCTCCCTCTCCTGGGAACGAGAGGACATCGCCCCAAGTTGCACTGGCTCCCCGCTGTCGTCGGGGCTATCCTGAGAGACTGGGTCCAGCATTATAAGAGGCTTCTCATTGTTTTGCCTGTCTCTCAATCTTCTATCCACACGGATAGCTAACTGCACAGCAGATTCCAAAGTATCAGGTGCAGGATAACCAATGAGCAAATCTTTAACCCTTTCACTCAAACCTGCTAAAAACTGACTCTTGAGCGCTGGGTCATTCCACCTGACCTCTGCGGACCATCTTCTGAACAAGGTGCAATACCTCTCAGCATCATCAGAACCCTGTTTAAGCCATCTGAGCTCTGCCTCAGCTGTGGTGACTCTATACGGATCATCATATAACAACCCCATAGCAGCAAAAAATGCTTCTACTGACGTCAAACAAGGATCATTAGGTGGTAACGAAAATGCCCAGATTTGGGGATCACTTCGCAACAAAGACATAATAATCCCCACATGCTGTGATTCACTCCCTGAGGATCCAGATCTAAGCCAAAAATATAGTAAACATGCATTTTAAAATGTAAAATATTCCTGCCGTTTACCAGAAAAAAACTCAGGTAGTCCTACCTTAGGCTCTTCACAGCGCACTCCAGGACAATTACTCATGTGCTGTTGCAGGCTGGCTATCTTCAAATTTAACCCTTGCAAGTGTTGAGTAAATTCTTGGACGCTGTTCATATGGAAGGACTCCGGGAGAAAAAAAATATATTTTTCCTTTTTTTTTTTATGTGCTGGCTAGACATACTGTTATGGGTCTGCAACTCAGGAATAGAGTGGGGAGAATCTGACCCTGCACTAGGACTTGACTCGATCCCTACGAGGGAGCGGGTGACCTATTCCTTGCGAATAGACCCACTGACGATCCTAGTCTAGACTCAAGCGAGGACCTGAAGGTGGGGGAAGGGGATCCCTGAAAGATCTAGGGACTGGGAACAAAACACTGGTAACCTACTAGCAGGGAAATAGAGGAAGCTGCAGAAACAAAAGGGAAAAACTAAGCAAGCAGAACTAGAGTTCCCAGAACTGCACATAGTATAGCACAAAGCTATCAAGGCTGCTAGCCAGAACTCAAGCGAATTAACACTGATGTCCAGCAAGGACTGGGAGGCAGGTGCAGGGTAATAAAGGGTGATACAATCACCTGACCAACGACAAGCCCTGCAGCAGGGGAAAATGACCAGCAGCCAGAAACCACAACAAGATGGTGGATGGTCAAACTGAATAGATTCTAACAGATGCCTACAATTTTTTCATGTTGGATCAGGGGCCAGACAAAGTAGGGTCCGAGCAGAATCCAGACCCTCATCCCCAGACGTTAACTACAAAGTGTGAAGGTGATCGTGATGAGACTCAGATACCAGATGCGCACTCGGGCTGTACTGTGGTGTCAGGGCACAAAGAGGAGAAGGGTGGCTCATAGGGTGAGGAGTGTGAAAACTGAGAGGATGATGATGAGATTGCAGATCTCACGTGATCTGAATCCAGAGGTATGTAGCTAAGTAGCTCAACAGAGGAGGTGGAGGAGGAGGAAGACCAGGAGATTACTTTGCGGCTTGATACACAGACATGGAGTGATGCAACCATGACAAGCACAGCATCCTGAGCCATATGCGTTGGCCCAAGCTACGCAAAAGGCTATGATACCAGAGAAAGAGGTGGAAGCAAAGGAGGATGCAGAAGGGATAACAATATTTCAAATTTCCATACTGTCGTCACACAGGCAGGTGCCATGGGAGTGTGATAACAGTGATGGGGGGGCTCATGGTACTAGACAAACTGATAGTGAAGGTGCAGGAACCAAGAATCAAATGGCAGAGGATGAGTAGGAAGTGGTGATGGGTGGGCAACAGTCAGGAGATGAAGAGGATAAAGATCCCCTCTCTGTTGACCTTTAAGGTGGGAGAGGACAGAGGAAGCAATCTTGAGTGTTACCTCGCCACCAACACACCATGGACTTGGACCTAATGGAAGTGCCTGACACATGAGCACCTTCTTGCTGCACTATCTTCAACATCATGTCCGTATTCCTTGGGTTAGAAATAGTGCAGACTACTGGGTTGCCACTCTGTTCGATCCATGGTACAAGAGTAAATTTTGCCAGATGCTTCCCCCCTGGAAAGGGATGCGCCATGCTGAAGTATCGAATAACATGGTGTGTGACAAGAATTTTTGGAAATGTGGAGACTCCTAGTTGGGTCTCCATCTGATGGATTGCCTATAGCAGTAGGGCTCCCTGACCGGCAGGCCTGCACTTACTTTCAGTTAACTTCCTGTGTTACTATCCTTACATTTTTCTAACATTAATGCTCTACCAAGCTGATATTTGTGCCACCTGACTGTGGCTGGGAAAAAAACAGTTTGAGCTGTTGCATGAGGTATCAGGGCTCCCAGCAAAGAAGTCTTACACCGTTTCTTTACCCACCGCGCCTTAATTGAAACGTCAATGTAAAGCTCTAAATGCTGGTCCAGACCCTGATACCACATGTATGGCCCATGGCTGACTGCTTCGTGCCACTATAAAATGTTCTACTGTTGGTCTATTGATCAGTGATCTACCTGTGTTAATATCCTTACATTTTTCTACCAATTGTAGCCTACAAAACTTATATTTTTGCGCCACCTAAGTGTGGCTTTGAAAAAAAGCAGTTTGAGCTGCTGCATGAGGTATCAGGGCTGCCACCAAACAAAGCTTACACCGTGCCCTTACCCACCTTGTCTTAATTGAAACGTCAATTCAAAACTCTAAATGCTGGTCCAGACCCTGATACCTCATGCATGGCCCATAGCTGACTGCAGATATGCCATTGTCAAGTTTCTACTGTGGGTCAAATGGTGCCAATTTTCTTAGTATCTGCCCCTAATTTTAGCTGTTGGAAACTTTTTGCCCCCTTTTAGGCTGTTGTGTTTGATTTTGCCTCCCATTGAATTCAATGGGGTTTGGGTACATTTGAAAAACTGTTCAGCGAACATTTTTGGCGAACATCAGGATGTTTGCTGAACCTAACCTTGAAAGGTTCGCTCATCTCTATTGATGTCCCCTGACAATACAAAGTGGACATCAACCTCACAAATATTACTCCACTTGCCATGGCCACAGGGCAAGCGGAAAGAGCAGAGCAAGGTGTCAGAATTGATGCATCTAATAGATGCGCCTTTTCTGGGAGACTGCGGACTGCTATTTTTAGGCTGGGGGGGGTCAAAATCCACGGCCCCTTACCAGCCTGAGAATACCAGCCCCCAGCTGTCTGCTTTACGTTGGCTGGTTGTCAAAAATGGGGGACCCCATGCCATTTTTTTAATTATTTATTTAAATAATTTTTAAAAATGGCATGGGGACCCCTCTATTCTTGATAACTAGCTGTGCTAAAGCTGACAGCTGAGGGTTGCATCTTGCAGCTGTCAGTTTTGCCATGATGGTTATCAAAAATACAGGGGAACCCAAGTAATTTTTTTTATTTTATTTATTTATAGCACAGGAGACAGCTGATGAATACTCCCATCAGCGGAACCTGCTCTCGCTGTTATCAGCAACAGCAGGCGTAGGCTGATTGGAAAAACAAAAAACTGAACTGAAGTAGACTTGAATGACATGCATGATGTAAAAGTATGTTCACACTGGCCATAAAAGCAAACAAAACCAAAGGAAAAACAATGTGTGCATTGAAAATAAATAAGTAAAAAAGCGAGTGAATTAAATAATTAACATAGGGTACTTAGTAAACACGGTTTTGATCAAAAAAGTATAGGCTGATAGGAGTAGCAGTCCCATCAGCCGACGCCTGTGATCAGAGGTAAACTTTTTACCTCCGGTCACAGCCGCGTACTCATGCTGCCATCTGACAGCGTGGAAGCCACAGAGCTTTGATCAGAGGTAATAATCTTAGCACCGATCAGAGACAGTGTTTGCCTGGCTTTCATGCAGATGATAGTGTGGCAAACAATGGATGTTCGGTCCCCTATTCATGTTAATGGGGGTCCATGTTCAGGTTCGTGTACTGTTCTGGTACCCAAACCAAAATTTTGTTAACTGTGTGGTCTGAATCCTGAGGTCCCGAACATCCAGGGGTTCGCCTATCACTACTTGTGACCGATAGGTCTGACTTCTGGCCAATCAGAAGTAGTGGTCACAAGATGGTGACCAGAGTGACGCCGGGAACCACTGAAGACAGCAGCTGGTAAGTATGATACTAGGGTCAGGGAACTTAGATTAATTGCACCACTCCAGTACTGAAATAAAAAATAATGCTGGAATGATGCTTTAAGAATATTCAAGAAGAATTGTAAATCTAGGCTATAATGCATATTGTAGGGTTTTTCCCATTAATATTTTCTTTATGTTACACAATATTACAGCATTAGATTTTCTTTTGCATTTTTCACACCAAGATTTTGGCTAGATTTTTTATGAAATAGTTTTCTGATACATTTGGTCTTAAAATATTAAAATAAAATAAACATTTCAGAGACTGAGATACAATTTGTAGTGTTCATATTGCTAGGAAATCTAATTTTTCTGTCTGTAATATGATATATAGAAGACTGTAATCTCTTTTGGAGGTTAAGAGAATACTGCTCCATGTTCAATATCATCAATATGTCATAGTCACTATTACAACATTTAACAAAGTTACTGCCTTTCGGCTCCAATGTTGTGTTGTCTTTTCCCCTTGCAACCAATTATAAGCTAAAATATCTGATGTATTACAGTCCAGTGTCTGTGCTTTTGAGCATTATGAAAAGGTTACAGCTGAAATAGAAGAAAATCCGAGTATCTGGCCATGCTGGATTAGTATATTTATGAAGGTGTAAATAATATAATGCTAGATCTAGGTCACAATGCCTTATTAACCGTATTGGCTGAGCATGATAATCAGGCAGTGCTGATGACAGGAGTTTGAAATAACAGAAATAATAAAGTGTTGCTTCTTATAAGTGGAGGACCGAGGTAACTGCAGCCCTGTGAGTCTCACATCAGCAGAATACGAGTCATTAAAAGGCACTACTGACATTGTAAAGCCCCAGGTTGGCCTTTATTTATGAATAGAACATTTTATTACTTATAATGAACTTATTAAAAGGATTTTATTCATTTAAAGAATATAATATAATCCATGACGGTCAAACAGTTGTATGTCTAATTTCATTTAAATTTCTTATCTAAAAAGAAAACTACAGTTACAAGGTTACAGAGGTTAAAATGCTTTTACCTGTGCATCTGTTTTCATTCAACCTAATGGCTCATGGCATCTGCTATCGGAAAATTCTGTGCATTCCTCTTGAAAAAATTAAAGCTGTGTTCAGTATAGACCTCCATTTTTCCATCAGTACAGACCTCCATTTTTAAATCAATACAGACCTCCATTTCACATCAGCAGAGATCTCCATTTTTACATCAGTAGAGACCTCCATTTCTTATCTGTAGTGACCTCCATTTTTATATCTGTATTTGTATATCTGTAGAGACCTCCATTTGTGCATCAGTAGAGGCCTCTATTTTTACATCTGTCGAGACCAGCATTGAGACCTCCATTTTTACATTTTACTTCGGCAGAGACCTCCATTTTTACATTAGTAGAGACCTCCACTTTATATATATTGAGACCTCCTTTGAGACCCCCATTTTTACATCAGTAAAGACCTCTATTTCTACATCTGTTGATGCCTCATTGAAACCTCCATCTTTACATCAGCAGAGACCCCATTTTTACATCAGCAGAGACCCACAATTTTACATAACCACAGACCACCATTTCACATCTGTAGAAACCTCCATTTTTATATTAGTGGAGATCTCCATTTGTATATCAGTGGAGGCGTTCATTTTTACATCTGTCGAGACCAGCATTAAGACCTCCATTTTTACATCAGTTGGGACCTCCATTTTTACAACAGTACAGACCTCCATTTTTACATCAGCAGAGGCCCATCATTTTCACATCAGTGGAAACCTCCATTTTTACATCAGTAGAGACCTCCATTTTTACATCAGTAGAGACCTCATTTTTACATCCGCAAAGACCTCCATTTTTACATCAGTTCAAACCTCCATTTTTACATTAGTAGAGGCCCATAATTTTTACAGTAGTAGAGACCTCCATTTTAACATTAGTAGAGTCCTCCAATATTTACATTAGTAGAGGCCTCCATTTTTACATCAGTAGAGACTTTCATTGATACATAAGTAGAGACATCTAATATTTACATTAGTAGAGGCCTCCATTTTAACATTAGTAGAGGCCTCCATTTTAACATTAGTAGAGGCCTCTATTTTTACATCAGTACATTTTTTTTACTTTAGGTGGAATTGAATGATTGGAGGGGCAGCATACAGATTGAGGGCTCATCCATATGCAAAACAGGTAGAAAACGGATGGCACAAGGATTGATGCAAGTCATAAATAATCAATAATTGATGCAAGTCATGTAATAGTTCACATGTAAAAAATATCATAGCACACACTACTTTCATTCATATTTAAGATCAGACTCAAACATTATTAGTCAATGGACTCACAAAACAACAGATCACATACGGGTTACCTTCCGTATGTCATGGATTTCTCACAGACCCATTACAATTGGGTACGCAGTAATCTGTATTTGGTTTTATATTATCTTGTTAAATTGTAAGAAAAAGTACCGGACAGGGGTACCTCTTCAGACCCCACAGACGTCGGAGAATTCCGCATGTGCCTATTTAGCCGTGTTCAAAGGGAGGGGGAGACCGTGACTCATTACATGAATGCGCTGCAAGAAATCCATGCTGCAATTACCATACAAGATGGCGTAGGCGTTTGGCCCCCTGATATAGCATTGCGAGATCAGTTGGTGGCAGGCTTGAGAGATGCACTGTTGAAACAGGCCTTAGGGGCCTTACGCTTGTGGGTAAAGCCGAGCATGACCTTTTCAGAAGTCGCGCACGTGAGCAAGAGCAGAGGTTGACGGTCCCCGCAGGGAAGGTCCGGAGTGGAGAGGTATCCATGTCACAGGCCACCGAACTGAGCTGGGTGGAAGAACTGCAGAAGGAGATCCAGAACATATGGGAAGAATTGTCTGATTCAAAAACGAAACATACGGCACTATTGAACTCCCCACCCGGAGGCAGAACTAATCTGGAGCCCATCGGGAAATGAGATCGTCTCACAGGGAAGAACTGCCTACCTGCTACAATTGTAGTGAAGTTGGACATTTGGCTTGAAGATGTGTTTGATGGGGCGACCCCTTCAACACCGTCTATTAAACTAGGAGGCTGTGTGGCTGGGGACGCTGCCTGGAGCCTGAGCAGTCAAGAAGGAGAATCAGAAGTCCCACAAGTCTAGTTTTTATTTGTCCTCTCGTTTAGGCTGAAATGGATGGTTGGTCCGTACTCTGTTTGGTTGACACCTGCTCTCAACTAACCACAATGCCAGAGACATATTTCAGGTGACATTTCCCTGCGGCGATGTGGCCTCATTGGGGCCCAGTAGTAAAGTTGACGGCTGCTAATCAACTACCCATCCTGGTCGCAGGGTGGTCTGGATGCAAATCATCATATATTGCAAAAACGTGGGTCGGAAAGGAGTAGTGTTAACCATGGGACACCCTGGCAACGGCCCTACTGTGACTCTGGGGATGAAAGTGTTGAAGGAACTTGGAAATCTTATTATCCATGAGTCTGCAGACGTGTTCCTGAGACAGTTGTGCCCTCCACCCCCCAAAGGAGAGTGTTCCTGCACTTGATCCGGGTGGCATAAGTCCAAGAAACCGCGAGTGATGGAAAAACTCTGGGAAAAATGAACTTTCCAGCCACAGCCAACCTTGTTCTATCACCGGGTCAAACCGTGCTAGCTCTGTCCATCCGAGCCTGTACCCTTCTAGAAGGAGTTAAAGTTCAGATAGAGCCAGCTTTTGTGGAGCAGCTACCTCCAGGGTTTCTTGTTGCACGGATTTTAGCCACCATACACAACGGTCATGTGCCAGTGCAATGTGTCAATATCAGAGAGGACAATCTTGTGCTTCCACCCAAGAGTGAAGTAGAACAAATCTTGGGCACGCCGGAAGAGCTGATAACACCAAAAGCCGCCCAACTGACAGTGAAACAGGGAGACCCCTGGACTGTGGCCGTAGACATGTCCTCTGAACTGGAGCCTCAACATCTGCAGGAGGGACACTGTATTCTTGAACAAGTGCGAGCTGAACTAACCAAATTCACACGTCAACAGGTGAAACAGGTGGAGGCTCTGCTGGGGCGCCGTATTCGCCCGATGATGATTTTGGGTGCACCACGGCAATCGCCCACGAGATTCCAACTGGGAATACCGCAACTATTAGGGAATCCCACCCCAATATTAGGCTAGATCCCACACCAAATGTATCAAGAGGTGAAGGGGATGTTGATGCAAATGCTGCAGAATGGCGTTATTCAAGAGAGCCAAAGCCAGTGGGCTGCCCCTATTGTACTTGTGCGGAAAAAGGATGGAACTCTATGTTTTTGCGTGGACTATCAGAAACTGAATGCCTGCACCGTGCGATATTCGTATCCACTGCCAAGGATTGAAGAGTCATTGTCTGCTCTGGGAAACGTGAAGTACTTCTCTTCGTTGGAATTAGCCAGTGGATATTGGCAAGTACCCATGACCGAGCAAAGACTGCCTTCATACTGCCTATGAAGTTGTTTGAATTCAACCGGATGCTGCTTGGCCTGGCTAAAGCCCCCGGGACTTTCCAGAGACTAATGGAGAGGTGTATAGGCAAGCTAAACTTCGAGGCCACTCTCAACTACCTACCGATATTATCATTTACGCAGCCACTTTTGAGTAACATCTGCGAAGGCTGGAACAGGTGTTGAGCCGTTTACAGAGACACGGTCAGAGAGTGAATCCTCGGAAGTATCATCTTTTCCACACCCAGACTAAGTACCTGGGACATGTAGTCTCTGCTAAAAGGGTGCTACCATCCCGTGAGAAAATCACAGCAGTGCAGGATTGGCCCACCCCAAAGACTGTGAAGGATGTTTGAGCGTTCCTGGGGCTCACAGGGTACTACAGGCGGTTCGTGAACAACTTTTACTCGCATTGTGAATCCACTGTTGAAACGGCTGAAAGGAGTGCTGTCTTGCGCAAAGAACCGGACTATTTAGTAGTGAGGTCCCCAGGAAGAAGCGTTTCGAGCCTTGAAGATGGCACTGACTGAAGCACTTGTGTTGGCCTATGCGGACTTCTCCCAACCATTCAATTTTCAAACTGATGGAAGTCTACATGGACTCGAAGCTGTAGCAGATACAAGGCGGAAAAGAGTAGGTGATCGGCTATGCAAGTCAGTCTCTCCATAATTCCAAAGGAAACCCTGACAATTACAGTTCTTTCAAGCTAGAGCTACTGGCATCGGTGTAGGCTATGACTGCGAAGTTTGCTAAATATCTGTCTGGGTCCAAAGTCTTGGTGGGCACCAATAACAACCCTCTAGCCCACCTGGAGAACGCGAGACTGGGGGCCCTGGATCAGCACTGGGTAGCTCGGATGGCAAAATTTCATTATAAGATCGCTTACAGGAGAGGAGCTGAAAACACCCACGTGGACGCCTTGTACAGAGTGACATATGAGCGCTCTGGACCCAATAGGGACGAAGAATTGAAGGCTGAAGAGATCCCTGAGTTCCGTGATTCCACCAGGACGTTGGCGGCCACGGAGGAGCAGATTCAGGCGGCATCCAGGGAAGGCATCTTAGGGTGGTCCGGTGATGAGTGGGTATGACTTCAGCAGGAAGATGGGGAACTCGCTCAGATGAGAAAGTGGGTGGCTCTACAATAACTTTCCAGTAAAAGAGAGAGAGACGCGCTGTCCCCAGGGACTCTGCAAATCCTTTGACAGTGGGAAAGGCTCCAGCTGAAAGATGGTCTCTTGTATGGGAAGATCCAGTTGCACCGGGAACTGGAAGTTACCTGGCAAGTGGTGCTCCCTGAGACACTGCTGCACAAGGTGGCTAGGAGCACGAGAGAGGAGCCCATTTTGGCCAAGACAAAACATTTCAGTGGCTGCAGAAGTTAGTCTTTCATCCTTGACTAAAAAATGTGTTAGAGGAAGTCTGTTGACAGTGTAGAAACTGCGAGTTAGCTAAACTCCCAGATCAGAAAGCTCCCACACAAACCATCATAACTTCTGCTCCTCTAGAAGTGTTGATGATAGATTACTTAGGCCCTACTCATCTTGAATACAAGCATTGTCTAGTGATGACTGACCACTTTACCAAATTTGCTTTGGTGACACCGACCCGGGATCAGACTGCTGAATCAGCTGCACAAGCCATCTGCAGAGATTTCATCCAAGTGTATGGCTGCCCGAAGAGAAGTCACTCTGATCAAGGTGCCTGTTTCCAGGGCCGAGTTATGGAAGAATTACATCGCATGTATCAAATTAACAAATCACAGATGACATCTTATCATCCTCAAGGAAATGGAGCCTGTGAATGGTTCAACCGTACTTTAATTCAGATGTTGAGAACACTGGAAGAAGACAGAAAAATTTGCTGGCCTGAGTTTGTGGCTGAACTCGTTTGGGTGTACAACAAGCGAGTGCATCACACCACTGGGTACACGCCATACACCCTGCTATTTGGCCAGCCAGGAAGAGAGATCACCGAGCTGGAATTGGATCCAGAGGAGGCCTACCCGCGCACGGGGTTGTGCACCTGGGTCCAAGAACATCATCATCGTTTTCAAACGCTGCATCAACTTGTGCAGACTAAGTATCGGGAACTTGAACATCCAGAAACAGCTCCTCTGTGAGGGACAGCTCTCCAGGCTGGGGATCGTGTGTTAGTCCAAGACAAACACCCATGGGGTAAGTTGGAGTACCGGTGGGAGAAGACTCCATATTGGGTGAAACGAAGAATCATCTCAGAAGGCCCCGTCTATAAAATCCAACTTGAGGGATAAGAAGTTGCTCCTACTCGACTAGTACATCAGAATATGCTACGCCCTTGCTTGTCAAGAGATCCTGACCAAGTAGAGGAGATGCAGAGTGTTCCTGAAATATCTCTTCCTACAGTTGTTGATGATAAAGAAGAATGCCTAGACTTGCCGCATGTGGACCTAGGAGAGGAACAGGTGCCTGAGGCTAATACGATACGATACGATACGATAAACTTTATTGATCCAGGGGGAAATTACAGTATTACAGCAGCAATACAAACAGCAGTACATAAAATATTAGGACACAAATCTTGCACAGGTATACCAACATTACATAATAAATAAAAGTGTGTAGTTCAGGTGTATATAAGACAATGTTAATTGACATTAGTACACCAGCCATCAGTCATTATTTTCTACCACCCTTAGGAAATACATCCCCATAGCAGTAGGTACAAACGATTTCCTGAATTTCTCCTTCTTGCACCTTAGTAGGATTAGACGGCTGCTGAATGTGCTCTTCTGATTCAAGAACAGCTCGTATAGTGGGTGTGTATTATTGTTCATTATAGCCCTACACTTCTTCTGAATTCTATCCTCCAATACCTCCTCAAAAGAGTCAAGATGGAGGCCAACAGCTGCGCTTGCCTTCTTGATAAGTTTGTTGAGTTTATTAGCATCAGCTACTCGCACACTACTGCCCCAGCAAATGATAGCAAAAAAGATGGCGCTTGCTACAACGGACAGGTAGAACATCTTCAGCATTTTACTGAGAATGGCTGCTTCACTGCATCTGGGCACGTCCCCATCCTCGCCCGTACCATCCTCGCCCATACAACTTAGCTCTACTACTCAGCCAGATTCAACTACTCCATCCAACTTACGACGCACTGGACGAACACCAGCCAGAATACCCCCCAACAGATAAAATCAAGACCAATTTATTTGGCACCGAATCATCCAGGAAATGGAAGAATGTCAATGGATACTACAAGAACTCTCGCCCATGGAATGGCGAGCAAAAGGAGAGGGGGAGTGTAAGAAGAAGGACCGGACCAGGGGTACCTCTTCTACGCTGGGTCTGGAACTGTGGGGGCTGTCTCCTCTGTTGTCCGTGGGAAAGCTTAGAGAACTGGACTAACCTTTGCACTTGTTAGCAGGGGGTGTGACTAGGTTAAAAAAGCCTGAGAGTGCTTAAGGGATGGAGCACTGCCTTCTCCCTGCCGTGCAGGAAGAGACAGCACCGGCAGGGAGAAGGCAGTGCTCTGTCCCTCAAGCACCGCAGCAGTGCAGGTCTGCGCTGCAGTATACACGCTACCATTCACAGAGACTCTGACCAGAGACATGCTGAGTGTCCGTTGGCTCCCGCAAAGCAAGGTGTCAAATGCTATGGGCCCATGAGTACAGCGCGCTACCGCCTAAGAAAGACCGGGGTTGCTATCGTGAACTGTACCCTGACTCCCCGATGCATATCGGTTGGGCCACATTAAGCTCCAGCAAGGTCTTGAACTGTGACCTGCTCTCTACACTGCATCCTGGATCAAGGACCCCATGACAGACATCAGAGACTAACCGCTGCCATCAGGACTCTGCTCATTGACGTCTTCAGGACCAAACTGGACTCACTACACGCTAACCATTGTTGGCGCCATCGTTTGCCTCGTGGACATTCCAGTATGGGAGTCATCTGGACCGGATAAGTTATACTGTATCTTAAAAAATGTTGTTGCCTTCCTTTTACCTGCATTTTACCCCAAACTGCATATCCTTTATCTCTTATTACCCGCATTAATCCTGTTTACTATTCATCTCCCTGCGTGGAGAATATATATCTGTTAAAAGTAAATACGTTAACCCTTGCGCTGCCTCCTGTCCATTACTGCATCCCGCGACCTGCTCACAAAATTGTTCATACAAAAGACAAATCATATACGGGTTACCATCCGTATGTCAGAGATCCATTACAATTGGGTACGCAGTAATCTGTATTTCGTCTTATATTATTTTGTTAAATTGTTCATGCAAAAAACAAATCACATACGGGTTACCATCTGTATGTCATGGATTTCTCAGAGATCCATTACAATTGACATCTGGGTACGCAGTAATCCATATTTGGTCTTATATTATTTTGTTAAATTGTTCATACAAAAACAGATGTCATACGGATGTACAAAACGGATGTACAGATTGCATGCGGATGACAATACAAATAAAAATTGGTTGCTTTTTCATGCTGAAAGATGCATGATTTTACATACACTCATCTAAACCTGGCCTTATATGTTCTTCTTGTAGCATCCAATTCTTGAAGCATCACTTATTTTCCTCTAAATTTATACAGTTAAATGATTACTTTCAAACAACCAACTCATTTGACAGAAAAGTAGGAAATCTGGAAATCACAGATAACTTACTGATACTGCCTGTTGTCAGGTGTAATCTGTTTCTAGCAGCAAAGCAACCAAGACAAATTACAGATTTGTTGCTCTTTCCTTTCAGTCAAGCTGAATACAGGGATAATACATTGCAGAGCATGAGAATGGAGATAGTTTCTGGGCATATTAGACATTTTTAACCTGTTGTGGGGGATGGGGCAGCAAGACCATGCTTTTCTAGATGTTTTGCTTTAACCCCTTTACCCCTGAGGGTTATTTGCATGTTAATGACCGGGCCAATTTTTACAATTATTATTATACATTTATATAGCGCCATTTATTCCATGGTGCTTTACATATGAAAAGGGAAAAATATAGACAGGTACAATAAACATGTGCTAGACAAGGGACACACAAGTACAGAAGGAGAGAGGACCCTGCCCGCGAGGGCTCACAGTCTGCAGGGATGGGTGAGAATACACTAGGAAAGGGTAGAGCTGGTCGTGCGATGGTTCAGTACACTGAGGATTATTGCAGGTTGTAGGCTTGTCGGAACAGGTGGGTCTTCAGGTTTTTCTTGAAGGTCTCCGTTGTTGATGAAAGTCTGATGTTTTGCGGCAGGGAGTTCCAGAGTATGGGGGAAGCCCGGGAGAAGTCTTGTATGCGGTTGTTGGAAGAAGAGATGAGGGGGGAGTCGAGAAGGAGATCTTGAGAGGATCGAAGGTTGCGTGTAGGTAGGTAGCGGGAGACCATGTCACAGATGTATGGAGGAGAAAGGTTGTGGATGGCTTTGTATGTCATGGTTAAGGTTTTGAACTGGAGCCTCTGGGCAATAGGAAGCCAGTGAAGGGCCTGGCATAGGGGGAGGCTGGGGAATAGCGGGGAGACAGGTGGATTAGTCGTGCAGCAGAGTGTAGGATGGACTGGAGTGGTGCCAGAGTGCTAGAGGGGAGGCCAGACAGTAGGAGGTTGCAGTAGTCGAGGCGGGAGATGATAAGGGCGTGCACTAGTGTTTTTGTGGTTTCATGGTTGAGGAATGAGCGGATCCGGGAAATATTTTTGAGTTTGAGGCGGCAGGAGGTGGCGAGGGCTTGGATATGTGGTTTGAAAGAGAGGGCAGAGTCGATCACCCCAAGGCACCGAGCATGTGGGACTGGGGAAAGCGAGCAGCCATTGACATTGATGGATAGGTCTGGTGGAGGGGTAGAATGAGGTGGGGGAAAGATGATGAATTCTGTTTTGTCCATGTTCAGTTTGAGAAAGCGAGCAGAAAAGAAGGCTGAGATAGCAGACAGACACTGTGGGATTTTGGTCAGTAGGGAGGTGAGGTCAGGTCCAGATAGGTAGATCTGCGTGTCATCAGCGTAGAGGTGATACTGCAAGCCGTGGGATTCTATGAGCTGTCCCAGGCCGAAGGTGTAGATGGAGAAGAGTAGGGGTCCTAGGACTGAGCCCTGAGGAACACCGACAGACAGGGGGCGAGGTGAGGAGGTGGTGTGTGAGAGGGAGACACTAAATGTTCGGTCTGTTAGGTATGATGAGATCCAGGATAGGGCCAAGTCTGTGATGCCAAGAGATGAGAGAATCTGTAGCAGGAGGGAATGGTCCACGGTGTCAAAGGCAGAACACAGGTCCAGGAGAAAGAGGACAGAGTAGTGTCGCTTGCTCTTGGCGGTTAGCAGGTCGTTAGTGACTTTAGTTAGAGCGGTTTCAGTTGAGTGATGCGGTCGAAAGCCTGATTGTAACCGGTCAAAGAGGGAACAGGAGGAAAGGTGGGAGGACAGTTCAAGATATACATGCTGTTCCAGTAGTTTTGAGGCGTAGGGGAGAAGAGATATCAGGCGATAGCTAGACGCAGAGGATGGGTCGGGGGAGGGCTTTTTGAGGATCGGTGTGATTGAAGCATGTTTGAAGGATGAAGGACAGACACCATTTGTAAGTGAAAGGTTGAAGAGGTGTGTGAGAGTAGGGATGAAGACTGTGGCAAAGTTAGGGATGAGGTGGGACGGGAGTGGGTCAAGCGCGCAAGTGGTGAGGTGTGATCTTGACAGGAGAGTGGAGAGCTGATCTTCTGTCATGGTGGTGAAGCTGGTTGATTATGACCACTGTCCCTTTATGAGGTAATAACTCTGGAACGCTTCAGTGGATCCTGGTGATTCTTTTGAGACATATTGTACTTCTTGATAGTGGTAAAATTTCTTTGATATATATGACTTGCCTTTATTTGTGAAAAAAACAGAAATTTGGCAAAAATTTTGAAAATTTCACAATTTTCCAACTTTGAATTTTCATGCCCTTAAATCACAGAGATATGTCACACAAAATACTTCATAAGTAACATTTCCCACATGTCTACTTTACAGCAGTACAATTTTGGAACCAATTTTTTTTTTGTTAGGAAGTTATAAGGGTTAAAAGTTGAACAGCGATTTCTCATTTTTCAACACCTATTTTGTTTTTGGGAACACATCACATTTGAAGTCACTTTGAGGGGTGTATGATAGAAAGTACCCAAAAGTGACACCATGCTAAAAACTGCACCCCTCAAGGTGCTTAAAACCACATTTAAAAAGTTTATTAACCCTTCAGGTGCTTCACAGGAATTTTTGGAATGTCTAAAAAAAAATGAACATTTAACTTTATTTCACCAAAAATTTACTTCATATCAATTTCTTTTTATTTTACCAAGGGTAACAGGATAAATTGGACCACAAAAGTAGTTGTGCAATTTGTCCTGAGTACGTTGATACCCCATATATGAAGGCAAACCACTATTTGGGTGCATGGCAGAGCTTGGAAATGAAGGAGCGCCGTTTCACTTTTTTTAACGCAAAATTGGATGGAATTGAGATCGGACGCCATGTCACATTTAGAGAGCCCCTGATATGCCTAAACAGTGGAAACCCCCAACAATTGACACCATTTTCAAAACTAGATGCCCGAAGGAACTTATCTAGATGTGTGGTGAGCACTTTGAACCCCCAAATGCTTCAAAGAAGTTTATAACGTAGAGCTGTGAAAATAAAAAATCATATTTTTTCCACAAAAATGATATTTTCGCCCCCAATTTTTTATTTTACCGAGGGTAACAGGAAAAATTGGACCACACAATTTCTTGTGAAATTTGTCCTGAGTATGCTTATACCCCATATGTTTGGGCACATGGCAGGGCTTGGAAGGGAAGGAGTGCTATTTGACCTTTTCAATGCAAAATTGGCTGGAATTGATATCGGACGCCATGTTGCGAATGGAGAGCCCCTGATGTGGAAACAACCCACAAGTGACACCATTTTGGAAACTAGATGCCCCAAGGAATTTATCTATATGTGCGGTGAGCCGTGAAAATAAAAAATCATATTTTTTCCACAAAAATGATTTTTTGTCCCCAATTTTTTATTTTACCAGGGGTAACAGGAGATATTGGACCCTAAAATTTGTTGTGAAATTTCTCTTGAGTACGCCAATACCCCATATGTAGGGGAATACTACTTTTGAGGCACAGTGCAAAGCTCAGAAGGGAAGAGGTGCCATATTAGAGTTTAAAATTTGCTGCAATGGTTTGAGGGTGCCATATCACATTGGCAGAGCCCCTGAGCTGCCAGAACAACAGAAACCCCCTACACGTGAACTCATTTTACAAACTACACTCCCCAATGAATTCATCTAGGGGTGCAGTGATCATATTAACACCACATGTGCCTCACAGAATTTTATACCACCGAGCGGTGAAGAAAGAATAAATTTGATTTTTAGCACTAAAATGTTGTTTGTTTCAGCCCCAAATGTTTAATTTTTCTGATTGCTAATAGGACATTTTTTTACAACAAACAGGTCCCTTTTTTCCTGAGTGTGCCTATACCCTACATGTAATCCGGAAATATTTTTCAGGCACAGTGCAAAGCTCAGAAGGCAAGGAGCGCCAGATTTTACTGTTATGGTTTGTAGGTGCCATAACCCACTGGGAGAGCCCATGAGGTGTCAGAACAACAGAACCCCCATAAGTAACCCCATATTATGAACTACACCTCTCAATGAATTCATCTAGGGGTGCAGTGATCATATTGACACCTTGGGTGTGTCATAGAATTTTATACTGTACCATTGGGCAGTGAAGACAACATTTTTACCACCAAAATTTTGTTTCAGCCAAAGATTTTACATTTTCACACAAGAAGTGTGTAAAATTGGCACCAAAATTTGTCCCACAATTTCTAATGAATGTGGCAATACCCCATATGTGGCTGTACAATACTACTTAGCCATACGGAGAGACTCGGGAGGTACAGAGCGCTATTTGCCTATTCAACCGAATGGGTCCGTGCACATGTCAGTGTGTTTCCACAGACCTTGTGTCCATGGGTAAAATACGCTGACATGTCTGTTTTTTAATGTCAGCACGGCCAGAAAGCGTCCCTCACATGTGTATATGCATAACAAACATGCAAGTCATTCGTGTGACATGCATCGGCATCAGGAAGAAGCATTACAGTAAGCGCTGTTCCCCAGCGCTGGGTGCTGAACACGGCGATCGGGGCAAGCAGGGGAGAATGATGAGAGTTTGAGTTATAAAAGAGACAGCAGGCAGCGGCTGATGGGACTATTGCTCCCATCAGCCTAACCCTGCTGCTGTTAATAACAGTGACAGCAGGGGTGGCTGATGGGGGTATTCATCAGCTGCCACCTGCACTATAAATAAATAAATTAAAAAAAGGCGTGGGTTCCCCTGTATTTTCTATATCCAGCCAGGCGAAACTCACAGCTGGGGCTGCAACCCTCAGCTGTCAGCTTCAGCAAGGCTGGTTATCAAGAATAGAGGCTGCTATTTTTAGGCTGGAGGGGTTAATATCCATGGCCCAGGCCTTTACCAGCCTGAGAATACCAGCCCCCAGTTGTGAGCTTTAGCAAGGCTGGCTGTCAAAAAAGCGGCGGGACCCCAAGCCTTTTTATTATTATTTATTTAAATAATTTAATAAAACAGTTTGGGGACCCCACTATTCTTGATAACCAGCCTTGCTGAAGCTGACAGCTGAGGGTTGCAGCCCCCAGCTTTGAGTTTTGCCTGGCTGGTTATAGAAAATTAAGAGGAACCCATGCTGTTTTTTCATTAATTTATTTATTTATAGCTGCAGGCGGCGGCTGATGAATACCCCCATCAGCCTCTCCTGCCTGTCACTGTTATTAGCAGCAGCAGGGGTAGGCTGATGGGAGTAATAGTCCCATCAGCTGCCGCCTGTGTCTCTTTTATCACTTAAATGTAACTCTCATATACTCCCCTGCTCGCTCCGTTCGCCGGCAGAGTAGGGGAGAATGATCAGAGCCTCGTTCAACACCCGGCATCGGGGAACAGCGCTTACTGTAACGCTTCTTTCCTTGTGCCCGTCCATGTTGTACTGATATGGCACACGCATGCCACACATGGGCAGCAAGTATTACACACACATGGACACTGACATATCCAGTACCGGAAATATCAGGACGAGTGAAAAAGGCCTTATAGCGGGTTTTTAAGTTTGGCTGCTGTCACGCACTAAAATACGCTTTTTGTTGCAAAAAATAGTTTTTGCATCACCAGATTTTGAGAGCTATGCAAGGGTTGCCAAAAATCTGGACTCATCATAAGGCCGGGATCACACATGCGAGGAAATCGTCCGTATCTCGCATGTTAAATCCCAGCTCTGGCGCCGGCACTCGGGAGTGGAGTGCGCGGCTGCATAGAAATACATGCAGCTGCGCACTCCACTCCCGAGTGCCGGCGCCAGAGCTGGGATTTCAGATGCGAGCGTCGGACGATTTCCTCACATGTGTGATCCCGGCCTAATACCCCTTTGAAGAGACGTAGAGGAGGGCCTCATGAAAAAAATGTTCCCATTATTAGGAAGTGGGTCTCTCATACTGTTTGCCTATGCAGTGAATGCAAGGGCTGACAAAAATTGGAGGCACTCCAATGCCCTTTGGAAGAGACATGGAGGAGGGCGTCATAAAAAATGTTCCCATTAGAAAGGAGCAGGTCTCCCATAGAGGTGGTCAGCATGGGGAAGTTGAACGTGGTGCTGCTCCGGTACTTGTCCAGAGATGACTTTCGAGTGCTAACCGCGGTTGAAATGGGCATGAAGAACCACGAGATAGTGCCTGCCAGTTTAATTGCGTCAATAGCCAGTCTGAAACATGGCGGATGCAACAAAATCTTGCGAGAGCTTGTAAAGCATAAACTAATAGCATATGAGCGGACAAAGACTGTCCAGGGCTACCGGCTCATTTATGGTGGATATGATTACCTGGCCCTAAAGACCCTCTCATCACGAGACGTCATCACTTCAGTTGGCAACCAGATGGGTGTGGGCAAAGAGTCGGATATCTACATTGTTGCAAATGAAGACGATAAGCAGCTCGCATTGAAACTTCACCGACTCGGTAGAACGTCTTTTTGTAACCTTAAAAACAAGCGTGATTATCACAAGCACAGACACAAATTGTCCTGGCTCTACCTGTCTCGTCTGGCTGCCATGAAGGAGTTTGCATACATGAAGGCCTTGTATGACACAGGATTCCCCGTACCAAAACCCCTATGACTACAACAGGCATGCTGTAGTGATGGAGCTCATTAATGGCTATCCCTTATGCCAGGTTCGTCATCTCGAAGATCCAGCAGCGCTCTACAATGAAGTAATGGAGCTGATTATCAAGCTTGCCAATCACGGTCTGATCCACGGTGACTTCAATGAGTTCAATCTAATGCTGGATGATGAGGACCACGTCACCATGATTGATTTCCCACAAATGGTGTCTACATCTCACGCAAATGCAGAATGGTATTTTGACAGAGATGTGAAATGTATTCGAGATTTTTTCTTAAAACGCTTCAACTATGAAAGTGAACTTTTCCCCACCTTCCATGATATCCAAAAAGAGTGCTCCCTTGATGTAGAAATTGCAGTCAGTGGCTATACCAAAGAAATGCAGGAGGATGATGAGCTCCTACAGCCAGCTAGTCCAGATGATACCGACGAGGACAACCCAGAAACCAGCTGTACTCCGCCTAACGGAGGTGGTGAACAGGAAAATGAAAACTACCGGAAAGACGACACGAGGCTATTAGAAGCCACAGACACCTCTTCTACTAAAGACTCTGAAACCAAACCCCTCCCATAGTGTTTGCCTATGGAGTGAATGCAAGGGCTGCTAAAAATTTGGAGGCATGCCAATGCCCCTTGGTAGAGACATGGAGGAGTGCCTCATAAAATATTGTTCCCATTAGAAAGAAGCGGGTCTCCTATACTTGTAAAGCCCATGCACTAAGTGTATGGGCTGACAAACATTTACCCCTGGGGGGATGTTCATGAACATACTGTCAAGCAATTTTTTATTTTATGGACATCATAAACATCCTTTAAAAAAATTATGTGGGTGTTGCATCACAGACCACGGTCACCCTTTTGATATGATGGTTGAGGATGAGGAGAAGGAGGACAACAGCAAATAACCAAAATCAGGAAGCGTATACCCATGTATGAGTGTGAAGAGATTCATGGGTATAGACCTCCCAAAAAAAGACACTGGATTTGAGTTTATGTTACTCTGCTATCATTCGGTGGTGTTTAGAAATCTGGCCCAATCCAGCCCTTGTTCATTTTTATAAGATTCAGCCTGTCAGCATTTTCAGTTGACAGGCGGATGCGCTTATCAGTTATAATTCCACCAGCGGCACTAAAAATCTGCTCTGACAAAATGCTAGTGGCAGAGCAGGCCAGGACCTCCAAGGCGTAGAGAGCCAGTTCATGCCATGTGCCCATGAACATTGGACATTGGTATGGTCAGCAAGGTACTCCATCAGCATCTTCCAAAACTTTGCACTCATTGTGAGAGTACCCCGCACCTCAAAGCCTGTGCGATCGGAGGGACTGAGAAAACTCTCCAATAACTTTGACAGTGTTCCCTTGCCTCTGCTGGATTGGAGTTGTGTCTCTCTTGCCTGTACTCCTTGGTTGTCTAAGGAACTGTGACCTCTGTTGCCAGCATTTTCAGATGGGAATTTTTTTAATAATTCCGCAACAAGGGCCTTCTGATACTGCCCCATTTTAGTAGACCTGTCCGCCTCAGGAATAAAAGATAGAAAGTTCTCTCCTATCGTGGGTCTAGAAGTGTCACCAACCAGTAATTACTGTAGCTAAAAATTTGGAGACCGCGAGGGTCACGGGAAAGGCAGTGCAACATAAACTCAGCCATGCGTGCCAGACTGCTAGCAGGCAAGACTTCCGTGTCCTCACCAAGATGACAACTGACCATGCTCTCCTCCTCCTCCTCCCTGTCCTCAGGCTATCCACGCTGAACAGACGGTATGAGAGTTGCGCAGGTAGTACTGTCTATAGCGCATGAAGCTAGCTCCTGTTCTTCCTCCTCCTCCTCCTCTTCTTCATTGTCACCCAATCCACGTTGGGATGAGATGAGGCTGGGCTGTATGTTATCACCCTGTATGGTTCCTTGCTCCATCTCATCGTGCTGCTGCCTGCAATGCATCGTCTTTGATTGTGAGCAGATAGCATTTCAGAAAACAGAGAAGCGGGATGGTGACACTAATTATGGCGTCATCGCCGCTCACCATCTTGGTGGAGTCCTCAAAGTTTTTGAGGATGGTACATATGTCTGACATCCATGCCCACTCTTGAGGTCTTATGTGTGGCGTCTGAACTGAATACCGATGGCCTTGTTGATGCTGGTACTCAACAACTGCCCTCTTCTGCTCACAAATCCTTCCAAACATCTGCAATGTAGAGTTCCAACACTTGGGAACATCACACACCAGTCAGTGAGCCAGAAGCTGCCAACGCTGCTGAAGCATGGCAATGGCAGTGGATTAGTGTTGAGCGATACTGCTCGATATCTAAAAATATCATATCGAAATGGTATCGCCGATATCACTAAATATCGTCGATATCCGATTCCGATACCGGAAGTCCAATGTAAGTCTATGGGAACAAAAAATCGCAACAAAAAAAACCCTTTCTTTCGTTGTAAACACAAAATATACACACATAGAATACATATATATATATATACATGTCATTGTGACATATATATATATACATATATTTATAGTTTATACACTTCTACATAGTAAAATAGACTCTGATTCAATTGCCGGCTAAAGCCGTGACATACCCCATAGAAGTCGATGGGCTCGGTGCCAAGTACCCCCAAAACCTCTGGCTCTGTGCGACTCAACTTGGGCGTCACGAACAGGATTCTGTAGCTCGCTATAAGCGAGTCCTGTGTGCCTGAATTGAACTGGTTTTGTGCTTGAGAATTGCTAAAATCATCAGAGAATGTATTTGCCATTTTTCCGCCATATCTGCGTCACGACGAGGCACTGGTGAAGAAGAAGGGCGTGCTCTTCGTGGGTGTACACTCACTCAGTGGCGTGAAAACGATGGCCGACCACTCTAAATGGTACTGCAATGTAAGATCGTGCCCCACAGCTCTTCAGTTCCGCCTCCTCATCCTCCTCAGTGTGCGGAAACTAACACGAAGGTCCCGCCTCACTACAAAAGAGGGGCCCTCTCCAGATGCTAATGACACATGTGACTTGGCAGAGATGGCTAATGAACACGAGCAGAAGTGTGAAGGGATGGAGCAGTCAGAGCTCTCCCCCCACGGAAGCGACCCGATCGCCACGGAACCACCGTTGGGCACCCGGCCTGGAAACCCTCCTACGCTGCAAGAAGCGGAGGATACCCTAAGAGGCCTGGCCCGGCACCGGGAGGAGGTCGCCAGGATGGAAGCCAGCTGGCGTGCCCTAAAACTAAACTTGGAGCGGCACCAATCCCTCTTACCTGAAGTGTCTGTACCGGAAGGTGAGGCACCCGTTCTAGTAGAGGAGTCCGTGCGGGCATCCCAGCCCTTGCAATGTGATCCGGTTGACGTTGTCGCAGTGGAGGCACCCGTTCCTGCAAAAAACTCTGCACCGGCAGCACCCCAGATCCCGCTGTCTGCCCCCGTCGCTGAGACAGAAGAAGCGACACCCGTCCTCATGGAGGAGGCCGCGCAGGCACCAGAGGTCTACCTGTCTGTACCGGAGCCCCGACTGTCATCTGTTCCAGAGCCGGCTGCTTCCTCCGCAGGTGAGCGCCGCCAGAACTGGGGGGCGCCAGGAGAGCTGCCACAAACCGGACATCGTAAGCTGCAGTTTGATGGTGGAGACATGGAGATGCTGGTGGAGGAGAATTACAACCGGCGTCAGGAGGAAGAGTGGAGACGTTGGGAGAAGGAAGCAGAGCGACAAAGGGAGCAGCGCGAATCCCAGAAGCTTCGCCAACGTCACATCGAGAAGGACCGGGCAGATAAGGACCGGATGAGAAAAGATAAAGGTACCCTGAGGGAGCCGCGGCGTAAGGGTGCAAGTACGGAGCTTTAAATTGAAAGGTGGTTGGGGCTTCATCCAGGAGCCTGGACTTTATTTAGAAGTCTTTGTGACCCGGCGGGACGTGGAGACTCACCTCCCAGAAGGACACCCGGGGAGGGACCTGTTGCCAGGAGACTTGGTGACTTACACCCGACACTGGGGTTACAATGGATGGTACGCCCTAAATGTTACCAGGTGCGACCCCTACTCCCCAGAGTGTCAGGAACCTGTGAGACCCTCGGAGCCTTCAGCCTCCCACATCCAGGCCTCTGCACAAGTGCCCACCCCACGCCATAAATCTCCCCAGCCTCCCTCAGTGGTCTCTTCAGCAGCCCCAGCTATGGACATGATAACTATAGCTGGCCCGTACCCGGCGCCTGTTAGGCCCCTGGGGTTCGTTCAGTCCGGGACATAGGGGTCCAGACCTGGAGGGAGATGAAAGAGGTGGCCACACAGACCCAGATAGCGGGTCACGACTTGACTGTACAGGCCACACGACGTCATCAGGTCCTGGTGGTCCTTGGTGTCTCGGATGTTTGGCAAGCATCAGAAGAGTACCAGGTGGTACCTGGAACACCCCTGCCAAAGAATTATAAATAACCCGGACAGGGTCCCTGTATGTAAATAGTTAAATTGTTGATGTACCCGGACGGGTGAATGTTCATATAAAAGTTTTTTAATTTAATAAAAAAAACAACAACACAGTTTTCATTACATTTATTACAGTCTCATCCTGCGACGCCATCGATCTCCTGTAAAAAATGAAAAAAAAAAAGCAGCAGTATACCACCTGTCCGACGCAGTCCATAGTAACGAGTGTCCCACGACGATCCAGCTCTGCTACATCAGAATGACAGGCAGAGCCTGTCATCCCGGCGCAGCACAGCTGATTACCTGCTTCCCCGGCGGTGACGTCATCGGACTGACTGCTTTACGGCCGGGATTACCCAGCAGTCACTGCAGTTATCGCGAAAAACTGCATGTGACCGCCAGGGAGAAGATAATGGCGACCATCAAGCAGTCCAGGACGTGACCGCCGGAGATCTTCTGCCAGTTAAGTGCCGCTGACTCCTGACAGACCCGACCGACGGACACTCACAGTGACAGTGACAAATCCGATTCCGGTATTCGATATGACGAAAATATCGGTATTCGGAATCGAAAGGCCGATACAGCTAATATCGGCCGATATCCGATATTTGCAGTATCGTATCGCTCAACACTACAGTGGATGATGTAGCTGACTTTCCAAAAATTGGCACACAGGCAGCGTACTTTGACAAGCAGATCCGGCAGCTCCTGATAAGTTTTGAGAAACCGCTGAACCACGAGGTTAAGCACATGGGCCAGGCATGATACGTGTGTGAGCTCGCCTTGCCTCAGAGCCGTCACCAGGTTCCAGCCATTGTCACACACCACCATGCCTTACTGTAGGTTCAGCAGTGTCAGCCACAGATCTGCTTGCTCTTTCAGAGCTGTCCACAACTCTTCAGCATTGCGTGGTTTGTCACCTAAGCATATTAGCTTCAGCACAGCCTGTTGCCGCTTGACTGAGGCAGTGCTGCTGTGCTTCCAGCTTGCAACTGATGTGGTCATTTTAGAGATGAAGGCTGAAGAAGAGGAAGAGGAGGAGGATGAGATGCAGGAGCTATAGACTGTGGGGGCAACCCTGATTGACCTAGGGCCCGCAATCAGGAGGATGTATTCAATCCCAAGGTCTGATTGGGTCTGGGCTTCCAAAATGTTAACCCAGTGTGCCGTCACCTAGATGTACCGCTGAATTTGGAGCGAACTTATATGTGATCCGTGTGACAATAAACCACAGTTTGAAATATCTGGCCTGTAGGTAACTATTTTTTTTTCAGAAAACTGGTGTCAATAACTTGGCTAAGACACTGCAACAAAATTTAAATGGAGGCCTGAAATGGCACAATTTGGAGCCCACTGATATGTGATCAGTGTGACGGACAAACCCCACATTAAAATAGCTGGATTTTTAGCGCTGTAATATGGAAAGGATCTTGCTGTATTCTGCAGTGCCAACAAGCAAATGGAGCAGAAAAACGGTGTTCTCTGGATTGCCTTTAAAGCAAATAATCACGATTAAGATAAAAAAAAAAATTATTCCTGGCCCCTGATACCTGGGGCTATGTCTATAAATATCTGTAATAGGCAGCAGCAGCAGACAGAACTGGAATGGACCCTCTTTATATATGCAATGAAGTCTGCCACATGCACTGCCTGCCTAGCACTGATATCTATGCAGCTTTATTAGTCTTCAGTTAGTTGAGATGGATATTTGTATTAGAGATGGTATACCCACACTAATTATGAAGCAAACAAATCTCTCCTTAGATCAGCAGCACCACTTCCTACACTGCCTGATTCCAGAGCAGACTGTGAAGAGCATGGCTGCGCCAGGTCTGATATAGACCTGATGACGCTGGGCGCCAGCCAATCACTGTAATACCACAACCAAAATGGCTGTGGTATTACAGCGTGTGGCAGACAATCCCTGCATGTTCACTGGCTCTCTAAAGAGTGCCAAACATGCAGAGCGGGGACCTGAGCTCCTGCCGAGCAACCCCGGAAATACTCGACGAGCTACGAGCATCTTGAGCAGTGAGAAGCTCGGGCGAGCACCGAGTAGTGATGAACATGCTTGCTCATCACTAGCCCTATTCTATATAATTTTACCAAAAGGTGTCCATATTTGCTAATTCAATGGCACTTCATAACAAGATATAATTCAAAACAATCTGAAGTGTAGTTACCCTAGAGACAAGAAGAAATCCATTATGATAAAAAATATACTTTTTATTCATTCCATTTAAAACCATAAATGTAACAACAAGAAGGAAAAAAAAGAAGAGTGCCTCATAAGGAGAACGCCAAAAATTCCCAATAGTACATATATGTAGAAAAAGGAGATAAACACCTAAATGATAATATATAGAGAGGTACTTAAGTCTATAGGCGGAGATAAAGAGGTGGACTAGAAATAAAATTATACCTCCGTTCATAATAGAACAGTAGCTAGCAGATATCAGTAGTCCAATATGCACTTGCCAAAAAATAGCCAGTACATGCACACGTGTCACTGTAACTCAAATGCCCATAGGCTATTACCCCACTGTGAGGAGAGATTACATACCAGAAATCACGTAGCAAAAACAAACCATCCCACGTAGTTACCTCACGCAGATAGGAATGGCGTCTCCCCATCCCGAAGCACGTTTCGCCGCTGGCTTCTTATATATGCCATATTGTTATGACCGAAAGCTGACAAGTAAAAGTTTGACTGATTTAATTAATTCAGTTTCCCCTGGATTTTTTGCTGCAAAGGTTCTGGAAGATGGGAGCCTGGAGCCAATGGAGACATACAGGCCACAATTAAGTGTGATGCACCCCACACACAGCAGCACACCAGGACTGAGACATGTTTTGTCTGTAGGGTGCCAGAGATTGCAGAAGCAGCATCTTTGCCATGACTACCTCACTCAAGCATGGTACATGTGTGAGCCTGCCAAGCTTCACAGCTACCACCAGGTTATAGCCATTATCACACATCACCATGCCTGGCTGTAGGTTAATCGGCGATAACCACAGATCTGTCTGATATGTTTTTCCTTTCAATAACTCTGACGTGGTCTGCGTTTTGTTTCCTAGACAAATTAGCTTCAGCAAAGCCTGTTTCTACTTCACTAAGGCAGTGCTGCAAAGTTTCCAGCTTCTAGCTGATGTGGATGACGTGCTCTGACGTTGCAGATGCAATAGGTTGTACAAGAACTGGTGTAGGAAGTGGATGAAACCCTGACAGAAGTACGGAAAGTGATCCCATGTACTGTGCCAGGGCGGGACTCAGTCCCATCCTCCACAATTCTCACCCAGTGTACAGTCAGGGAAATGTAGCGTCCCTGGCCACAAGCGTTTATCCCTGTGTCGGTGATTTGGTGGACAATCACAGTAAATGCGTTGGTAAGGGTGATGTTCCTGGACACGTGCTGGTGTAAGGCGGGGATGCCACACAGGGAGAAATAGTGGTGGCTGGAGACTGAGTATTGAGGGACCAAATGTGTGCACCTGTAGCAGGACATTTTTTGCTATACAGTTTTTTTGACAATAGTTAATTTTTGAATAAGTAAATTTGCACATCTGTAGCAGGGTATATTTTCTAATTATTTCTAACCAATGCTTGTAGACAATCTTGAGAGTGGTTTTCCCAAATACAGCAGTGAGGAACACAGTGTGCATTGCAATTCTAGACTTCCAACCCGGAAACGTCAAGATGTCACCACAAAAACATTAGCAGCAGCAGCAGCAGTGTAACTGGCATAAGCAATGTCTGTGAGTCGGTTCACACATTTTTTGGACCAGCCCGTGCACCAGCAGGACAGAGTACAAGTCTGACACATAGTGAACAACTGGAGAGAATGACGCAGGAGTATCTCAAGCTCAATGTAAATGCAATCAGGAGAAATTTGGACCCTTTTGTGTTTTGGTCTTCAAAAATGAAAGAGTGTCCTCAGCTAAACAGTCACTCCCTGGAGGTTTTATCATGCCTGGCAGCCAGCATTTTCTCAGAACATGTGTTTAGCATTGCTGTTGGTGTCCTGATGGATAAGCTCATCCGGCTATCCCTGAAAGTGTAGACAGCCTAAATTTCGTCAAAATAAACAAGTAATGGATCTCCAATGACTTTTGCACACCAGTCGCAGGCTGGGCAGACTAGTCGATGATGTTGTTTTTAGTGTCATGCATTGATCTCGTGTTATTGCAGTTTGTGACATCTTTTTTATGGCTTCTGTGTCTGATGTTGCTACTGCTGCTGATGTTACAAACAATTTTTTGAAATGCGGAGACTCCAAGTTGGGTCTCCATTTGGTGGGTTGCCTGCAGTGAAAGATGTGTGAGAGGCCTATTATACTGTTTCTACATTGTGGAAATTGATACCAATTTAGTGGTGCGTTAAAAAACTTTTTGAAATGTGGAGAATCCAAGTTGGGTTTCCATATGGTGGGCTGCCTGTAGTGGAAGGGGTGTCAGAGCCCCTTTATACCATTTCTACTGCCTGTAAGCAGTAGGGCTCCCAGACCAGCAGGTCTGCACTTACTTTCATTCAAGTACCTGTGTTACTATCCTTCCATTTTTCTGCCAATAGTATTCTATGATACTGATGTTTTTGCCACCTGGGTGTGTTAGGGTTCGAGTTCCCGCTGCTGCACAAAGGGAGTCTTGAACCAGTCCCGCTGCGGTCCCCCATCCATCTCCGGCCGCAGTGGAGCCTGCTCAGCAAAGATGTCGGTCCCAGCGTCTCGCCCAGTTTAACACTGTGCAGAGGCTTGTTGCGGTCTTTCCTGGTTCCTCTATTGTAACCAGTGCTGGAGCAGGCAGTTCAGGAACTAAGTCCCTGCTTTCTCCATCTGAGCATACCCAGGGCAAGATCTCCCATTGGAGATCAAGGGATCACATGCTCGGTTACAGCAGCTACTCCCATTGGTCCGCCAGGAAGGTCCTGAAACTACATGTGTTCTGGAATGGTTTTGCATTGGTCCTTTTCTGGTTAGTCCTGCAGTTGCTACTATAAAAAGGTGGCATGGCTGGGCCGCCATGCGCTAGTATCAAATCCGTTACGTGCTTGCGCCAGTGTGGTCATGTATGCATGTGGTTAGGTCTGGCTGAAATAAGCCCCTAGAATACTGGCACCTCCGGTGAGGAGATTGTATGCACGTGTTCAGGGCTCGGCTGAAAACGACATTAGAATACTGGCTACTCCGGTGAGGAGATTATTGCTTGTGTTCAGACTGCATGATCACGGACTGCTATCCGCACAGCAGTTAACCGTGTACCTGGACTCAGTAGGGTTACTCAGCGACTTTGTGACGCAACAGGGTTCGCTTTAAAACGCTAGTCAGCGCCCTAGTGTTTTACTTTGCGGCTCACTGAAGCTAAGTGAGTTTGCACTTATCGCCATATAGCGCTGTGGCATTCCTGCTAGCGGCTCTGTGGATTAACAGAGTTCGCACTAACTGCCACAGCGTGCTACGGCATTTATTTTAGCGACTCTGCGGGATAGCAGAGTTCGCTACTCACGCCATCTTACTAGCAGCAGGCTCTGCCTGCACGGTGGACCCCGGGCTGTGAACGCACCTCTCCTTAACCCCTCTCTGACATTAGACGTACTATCCCGTCCATAAAACCCGTGCCATTCTGCCCATGGACGGGATAGTACGTCATAGGCGATCAGCTGCGCTCCTGAGGGGAGCGCAGCTAATCGCCGCCGGGTGACAGCTGATTATCACAGCTGACACCCGTGACTGTGTGTCAGGAGCGGTCACGGACCGCTCCCGGCACATTAACCCCTAGCACACAGCGATCAAACATGATCGCGGTGTACTGGGGGCACAGGGGAGGATCGCGCAGGGTGGGGGCTCCCTGCGCGACCCCCTGAGACCCTCAGACCAGCGCGATGTGATCGCGCTGTTCTGAGGGCTTCCTCCCTCCCAGGACCCGGGTCCAAGATGGCGCCGGGGTCCTGGAGGGAGGCCGCTTCCTCATTGCCTGCTGAGAGCAGGCTGTAATGTATGTAGTACAGTTCATATAGCGTCTTGTGCTTGGGTGCGATGAAAACACAGGAGTCACAGGTTTGATATAGAAAAGTCCTGTATTACTTCATACAAGTTGGCAGAAATAGTCACACAGTTTGCAGACACAGAAACAGGAGACACAGCAGGCCAGAGTAATCCAAGCTCAGCAATCACTCTCCAATACAGATTCAGGATCTTCTTCTCTGTTACCGTAAGTCCATGCAAACGTGGGTCTTTCAAAGAGCAGGGTTCAGAGTCCACAAGTGCTTCAGAGTTCCTCAGTAGGAATAGCTGGAGTACAAGGTCCAAGGCTTACAGGAGTCAAGTCACAGGTTCACTGCAGGCTAGATTCTGAAGCACTGATTGCTCAGCTGTGGCTGCTTAAGAAGCAAAGGAGAGAATCAGGGCGGGAACATGCAAGCTGGAAACTCCATTTTGACTGAGGGCAAGATAGCTGCAGCAAGACAGAAAGTAAAATGGCTGACGAACAAACTGAGTTTCAGGAATATATACATAGAACCTTACATTACTCCCCCCTTAAGGACAACCTCCGGATGACCTCAGACCAGGCTTGTGTGGGTACCTCTGATGAAACTGACGGAGCAAGCGAGGAGCATTAACGTTATTGACCGGTTCCCATGAGTTGTCCTCCACTGGTAGCCCTGCCATTTAATCAGATATTGTAACTGATTTCTATACAACCTGGAATCTAAAATCCTTTCCACCACAAATTCTTCCTGACCATCGACTAGCACTGGGTCAGGGCAAGGAGAGGAACGTCCAGGAAACGTATTGGGTGTCGCAGCCTTTAGTAGGGATACATGAAAGACAGGGTGGATTCTCATAGTTCTGGGCAGTTGAAGACGACAAGCAACGGCACTTATAATTTTACTGATTTTATAGGGTCCAATGTACTTATGTCCCAACTTAGACGATGGAATCCTTAACTTAAGATTTCTGGTTGACAGCCAGACCAAGTCTCCTACGTTGAAAGCTGGTGCAGGTTTACGAAATTTATCTGCTGCTTTCTTGTACCTTTCTTGAGCCGATTCCAGATTTTCCTTTAGAAGATCCATATTCTTCTGTAAAGACGTGATTCTTTCAGCCACTGCTGGTAAAGGCGTTTCTATGGGAAATCGTGGTAGAATGTTAGGATGACAACCTAGATTAGAGTAAAAAGGAGACTGTTTAGTGGAGGCACTCTGAGAGTTGTTATACGAGAACTCAGCTAATGGAAGTAGATCCACCCAATCATCCTGTAGGTGGCAGATAAAGCAGCGGAGATACTGCTCCAGGGTTTGATTGGTTCGTTCGGTCTGTCCATTAGTCTGGGGATGAAAAGCAGAAGAAAGGTTTACTTTAATGTCCAATGCTGCACAGAAATTTTGCCAAAACCTAGAAGTGAATTGCACCCCTCGATCCGAAATAACCTCATCCGGTACTCCATGTAAGCGAAACACATCTTTAATCATCAAATCTGATGTCTGTTTTGCAGTGGGTAAGCCGACACAAGGGATAAAATGAGCTGCCTTTGTTAGACGGTCAACCACCACTAGAATGGTGTTCTTCCCCTGAGAGGTTGGTAACTCCACAATGAAGTCCATAGAAATGGATCCCCACGGGCGGGACGGGGTGGGAAGAGGCTGTAACAGACCAGTTGGTGAGGAGCGAGGTGTTTTGCATCTTGCACAGACCTCACATGAAGTGACATAATTCAAAACATCCTTCCTGCAAGTGGGCCACCAAAAGAAACGAGAAAGAAATTCCTGTGTCTTTAGAATTCCTCTATGCCCAGCTATCTTGGAATCGTGAATGAGTTGCAATACTCTTAATCTGACTGTTTCAGGAATATACAGACGTTGTCCCTGAATCCACACACCATTCTTAAAGACAAGACTTACGTCCCTTGGGGGTTGTGCCAAAAAGGAATCCGCATGGTATGCTTCCTTGATGTCCTTAAGTAGGTCTTGATTATGAATTACTCCTAGGAATCTATATCTTCGTACCGTGTTAGCCAGTAGATAGAAAAATATTTAGAGTTGAGAGTCCTCAGTGGTTGATACCTTTTAATGGCTAACTGAAAAGATGGTAACAAATTGCAAGCTTTCGAGACTACTCAGGTCTCTTCATCAGGCTGAACTAATACAACATCTGAAGAATCACATATTTATACACAATTGCATTTTTTCTGTGTTTTTGTGTATAAATATGTGATTCTTCAGATGTTGTATTAGTTCAGCCTGATGAAGAGACCTGAGTAGTCTCGAAAGCTTGCAATTTGTTACCATCTTTTCAGTTAGCCATTAAAAGGTATCAACCACTGAGGACTCTCAACTCTAAATATTTTTCCTAGGAATCTAGAGTCAGGAAGAATAGTCTTAGGAGGAGTAATTGGACGTGTCTCTGCTGAGTAAATCCTAGAGAGTGCATCAGCCTTTCCATTGCGCGATCCTGGTCTATAAGAGATGATAAAATTAAATTGGTTTAAGAAAAGATTCCAGCGAGCCTGGCGAGGAGTCAGGCACTTAGCCGACCTGATAAACTCAAGGTTACGATGGTCTGTCAGGACGACTATTTGCTGTGCAGCTCCCTGAAGAAGGTGTCTCCATTCTTTGAAGGCGGCAATAATGGCCAACAACTCTCTATTGCCCACACCGTAGTTCCTCTCAGCCGAAGACAACTGCTGGGAAAAGAAGGCACAGGGATGCAAGACATTCTTCTCACCTGTTCTCTGAGAGAGTATAGCTCCAACGGCACAGTCTGAAGCATCCACCTCTATTATGAAGGCAAGCTCGGGGTTGGGATGTACTAGGATAGGTGCAGTGGTAAATTTATCTTTTAGACGGGAAAATGCTTCCTGGGCTTGGGGAGTCCAGGAAAACCTAGACTCTTTCCGGGTAAGTTGAGTGATAGGTGACACTACCTCAGAGAAATTTCTAATGAAACGTCTATAGAAGTTGGCAAACCCGATGAAGCGCTGTACCTCCTTCACATTTCTAGGACTTGGCCAATCCTTGATGGCTTGGGTTTTGCTTCCATCCATACTAATTCCTTGTGTAGACAGTACATACCCCAGAAATTGAATTTCGGTCCTATGGAATTCACACTTTTCAAGTTTGATGTAAAGATGATTTTGTCTTAGACGTTCCAAGACCATTCTCACATGTCCATGATGTTCCTCTGTGGAGTTAGAAAAAATTAGAATATCATCCAAATAAATTACCACGAATGTATCTAGGAGATCCCTGAAGATGTCATTCACCAAGTGTTGGAAAGTGGCTGGGGCGGTACTCAGACCAAAAGGCATAACTAGATATTCAAAGTGTCCATAGCGTGACCTGAATGCAGTCTTCCATTCATCCCCAGGTCTAATACGGACTAAGTTATAGGCCCCACGAAGATCTAGTTTAGAAAAAATTTTGGCATGTCGCACTCTCTCCAATAACTCAGGGATTAAAGGCAATGGATAACGGTTTCTAATAGTAACCTTATTGAGTTCCCTATAGTCTACTCATGGTCTCAGAGATCCATCTTTCTTCTTTACAAAGAAGATGGGTGCACCTGCAGGAGATGAAGAGGGGCGTATGAAGCCCTTGGCTAGATTTTCATCTATGTAATCCTTTAAAGCCTTTAGCTCGGGCCCCGCCAGGGGGTAGATCTTACCAAAAGGTATCTCTGCTCCAGGCAATAATTCAATTGGACAATCATATGGACGGTGAGGAGGAAGCTGGTCAGCGTTCTTCTTGTCACATAAATCCACATAGTCCTGGTATACAGCTGGTAGTTCAGGGACTGACATGATTCCTTTAGGAACAGAGCAAGCTGAAACTTTTGGACTCATCTGTTTCTCTGGAAAGTGTAATTCCTTGGTCTCCCAGTTAATGGTAGGATTCTGAGCCTGCAGCCATGGTAGCCCTAGAATAATGGGAAAGTGGGGAGAAGAGATAAGCATAAGGGACAGTTTCTCTTGATGATCTTTACCCATAAGAACCCTCAAAGGCTCTGTTTCCTGATCCACTGGTCCAGAGGTCAGCAGGGAGCCATCCACAGTTTCCATCTGTACTGGAGTAGCCTTCTTCACTGAACGTATTCCCTGTTTCAGAGCAAAGGAGACATCCATAAAATTTCCACTTGCCCCTGAGTCGATCATAGCAGAGCTAGACACCCAAGCTGAGTCAACCCAGAGTTTGATGGAAAGAAAGCAATGAGAATTGTTTTTCTTACAACTCAGCTGGGACACCGCTGAGGAAACTTGAAAAATGGCAGCGTTTACACAGTCAACGTCCTCAGAGGTAACGGAGTTTAAGTCCGAGAAAATCAAGATTTGTTGCTGCAGATCTCTCTGGAGCCTGAGGCTCGGACCTGACAGATCTCCTCTCGCAACACTCACAATGAATGAGTGCTGCAGTAGTCTTACGAGAACGGCTGGGGCAGTTTATAATGAAGTGCCCTGACTTACCACAATAGAAACATAGATTCTCCTTAAAACGATGTTCCTTGCGTGCATCACTAACCCGTCGTTGTAAAGAGTCTAACTGCATGGGTTCAGGTTCAGGTTCCCGTGTAATCCTACTCAAAGGTTCCTTAGCTGGAGAGGAAGGTAGGAAAAGGTTAGTACGATTGCTTTCGAACCATCTCTCTTGCCTGCGTTCAGTCAGACGAGTATCAATACGGATGCAGTAGTTAATAAAGTCACCTAACGCAGTGGGAGGGTCGGCACGAGCAAGTTCATCCTTAATCAGTGGAGATAACCCTTTTCGAAAAATAGATTTTTTGGCGGAACTGTCCCAGGTGGTATCAAGGGCCCATCTCCTGAAATCCAAGGCATATTCAGCTACCGAGTGCTTACCTTGGCGCAAAGCTAACATGGCTGCTTCAGCTGTTGCACCTCGATTGGGGTCATCAAACACCTGCCCCATGGCTGAAATAAAATCATCAAGGTGATTCAAACAATCATCCTCAGTCTCAATCAGAGGGTTTGCCCACATTAAAGCTTTGTTGGTAAGCAACATAATTATAGTAAGCACCTTAGATCGTTCAGTGGGAAATTGTGAAGCATGTGCAGAAAAAAAAAGATTGCATTGATTAATAAATCCCCTGAATTTCTCACGTTCACCGCCAAAACGAAAAGGGGGCAACTTGGGAATCCCAGCACTCGGGGCTACGGCAGGAGCCTGGACTCGCCCCTCTAGAACCTCAATCCTGGCTCGCAAATCCTGGGTAGTTTGTCCAACCACTTTCAAATTGTGATTATTGAGGTCCTGTAGATTTGTAAAACGGGTCTTTATATTCTGCAAATCTGCAAGGATATTATCAGTCACTCCGCAAAGTTCCTTTATGCGGGCCTCCATTTTCCAGATCTTTTAAGACAGGATTACTGGAAGAAGAGGAGAGAAAAAAAAAAACAATAGTGTTCACCTGTGGCAACACTGCAGAGAGAAAAAAAAATTAAGGGAACTGCTCACCTGGAATGGTTGTGAGAAGTCACAACCACTATCATCACAGAAAGTTTCAACCAGACATCTGATATCCAGAGTTACAGCAGACAAAAAAGAGAAAAGAAAGGAAAAAAAAAAAACAATAGTGTTTACCTGTGGTAACACTGCAAAAAGAAAAAACTTAAGGGAATTGCTCACCTGGAATGGTTGTGAGAAGTCACAACCACTGTCATCACAGAAAGTACAACCGGACGTCTGATATCCACAGTACAGCAGACACAGCCTTCCAGACCCAGCAGACACTAACGTTTTGGCTTCAGAATCTTGTAATGTATGTAGTACAGTTCATATAGCGTCTTGTGCTTGGGTGCGATGAAAACACAGGAGTCACAGGTTTGATATAGAAAAGTCCTGTATTACTTCATACAAGTTGGCAGAAATAGTCACACAGTTTGCAGACACAGAAACAGGAGACACAGCAGGCCAGAGTAATCCAAGCTCAGCAATCACTCTCCAATACAGATTCAGGATCTTCTTCTCTGTTACCGTAAGTCCATGCAAACGTGGGTCTTTCAAAGAGCAGGGTTCAGAGTCCACAAGTGCTTCAGAGTTCCTCAGTAGGAATAGCTGGAGTACAAGGTCCAAGGCTTACAGGAGTCAAGTCACAGGTTCACTGCAGGCTAGATTCTGAAGCACTGATTGCTCAGCTGTGGCTGCTTAAGAAGCAAAGGAGAGAATCAGGGCGGGAACATGCAAGCTGGAAACTCCATTTTGACTGAGGGCAAGATAGCTGCAGCAAGACAGAAAGTAAAATGGCTGACGAACAAACTGAGTTTCAGGAATATATACATAGAACCTTACACAGGCACTGAGAAGCCTGCTGCACTGCCTGAGCGATCGCTGGTGTGACAGTGTGCTGTGCACACTGTCACACCAGCGATTTGATAAAATACAGTGATGTCCCACCCTGGGACAAAGTAAAAAAGTTAAAAAAATAAAAATAAACATGTTATAAAAAAAAATCCAAAATAAATAAATAAAAAAAAAAAATATTCCCCAATAAATTCATTTCTTCCTGTAAATAAAAAAAAACAAAACAATAAAAGTACACATATTTTGTATCGCCGCGTCCGTAACGACCCCCCCTATAAAACTGTCCCACTAGTTAACCCCTTTAGTGAACCCCTTAAAAAAAAAAAAAAAACGAAGCAAAAAATCAATGCTTTATCATCATACCGCCGAACAAAAAGTGGAATAACGCGCGATCAAAAAGACCGATATAAATAAACATGGAACCGCTGAAAACGTCATCTTGTCCCGCAAAAAACGAGCCACCATACAGCATCATCAGCGAAAAAATAAAAAAGTTATAGCTCGCAGAATAAAGCGATGCAAAAATAATTATTTTTTATATAAAATTGTTTTTATTCTATAAAAGCGCCAAAACATAAAAAAATGATATAAATGAGGTATCGCCATAATCGTACTGACCCGAAGAATAAAACTGCTTTATCAATTTTACCACACGCGGAACAATAAAAACGCCTCCCCCAAAAGAAATTCATGAATTGCTGATTTTGTTCATTCTAACCTCCCAAAAATCGAAATAAAAAGCAATCAAAAAATGTCACCTGCTCAAAAATGGTACAAATAAAAACGTCAACTCGTACCGCAAAAAATAAGACCTCACATGACTCTGTGGGCCAAAATATGCAAAAATTATAGCTCTCAAAATGTGGCGATGCAAAAAACTATTTTTGCAATAAAAAGCGTCTTTTAGCGTGACAGCTGCCAATCATAAAAACCCGCTATAAATAGTAAATCAAACCCCCCTTTATCACCCCCTTAGTTAGGGAAAAATAATAAAATTAAAAAAATGTATTTATTTCCATTTTCCCATTAGGGTTAGGGTTGCGGCTAAAGTTAGGGTTAGGGTTGGCGCTAAAGTTAGGATTAGGGTTAGGGTTGGGATTAGGGGTGTGTTAGGGTTAGGTTTGTGGTTAGGGTTGGGACTAGGGTTAGGGGTGTGTTGGGGTTAGGGTTGGAGTTAGAATTGGGGGGTTTCCGCTGTTTAGGCACATCAGGGGCTCTCCAAATGTGACATGGCGTCTGATCTCAATTCCAGCCAATTCTGCGTTGAAAAAGTCAAACGGTGCTCCTTCACTTCTCAGCTCTGCCATGCGTCCAAACAGTAGTTTATCCCCACAAATGGGGTATCAGCGTACTCTGGACCCCAAGAGTTATTTTGCAATTTGTCCTATTTCTTCTGTTACCCTTGGAAAATAAAAAACTGCGGGCGAAAATATCATTTTTGTACAAAAAAAATTATTTTTTTGTTTTTACGGCTGTACATTATAAACTTCTGTGAAGCACTTGGGGCTTCATAGCGCTCACCACACACCTAGATAAGTTCCTTGTGGGGTCTATTTTCCAAAATGGGGTCACTTGTTGGGGATTTCCACTGTTTAGGCGCATCAGGGGCTCTCCAAATGCGACATGACGCCCCCAGACCATTCCATCAAAGTCTGCAATCCAAAACGTCACTACTTCCCTTCCGAGCCCCAACGTGTACCCATACAGTAGTTTTCTCCCACATATTGGGTATCAGCGTACTCAGGACAAATTGGGCAACAACTTTTGGGGTCCAATTTCTCCTGTTACCCTTGTAAAAATAAAATATTGGGGCGAAAAAATCATTTTTGCAAAAAAAAAAAAAGATTTTTTATTTTTACGGCTGTGCGTTATAAACTTCTGTGAAGCACTTCGGGGTTCAAAGTGCTCACCACATATCTAGATAAGTTCCTTGTGGTTTCTATTTTACAAAATGGGGTCACTTGTGGGGGGTTTCCACTGTTTAGGCGCATCAGGGCTCTCCAAATGCGACATGACGCACCCAGACCATTCCATCAAAGTCTGCAATCCAAAACGTCACTACTTCCCTTCCGAGCCCCGACGTGTGCCCATACAGTAGTTTTCGCCCACATATTGGGTATCAGTGTACTCAGGACAAATTGGACAACAACTTTTGGGTTCCAATTTCTTCTGTTACCCTTGTGAAAATAAAATATTGGGGGCGAAAAAATCATTTTTGTAAAAAAAAAAAAAAGATTTTTTAGTTTACGGCTGTACGTTATAAACTTTAGTGAAACACCTGGGGTTCAAAGTTCTCACCACACATCTAGATAAGTTCCTTGAGGGGTCTAGTTTCCAAAATGGTGTCATTTATGGGGGTTTCCACTGTTTAGGCAGATCAGGAGCTCTCCAAACACGACATGGCGTCCAGCCAATTCTGCTTTGAAAAAGTCAGACGGCGCTCCTTCCCTTCCAAACTCTGCCATGCACCCAAACAGTGGTTTACCCCCACATATGGGGTATCAGCGTACTCAGGACAAATTGCACAATAACTTTTGGAGTCTTGTTACCCTTGGAAAAATAAAAATTGGGGTGAAAAGATCATTTTTGTGGAAAAAATATGATTTTTAAATTTTACGGCTCTACGTTATAAACTTGTGTGAAGCACTTGGGGGTTCAAATTGCTCATCAAAAATCTAGATAAGTTCCTTAGGGGGTCTAGTTTCCCAAATGGGGTCATTTGTGGGGGGTTTCCACTGTTTAGGCACATCAGGGCTCTCCAAATGCAACATGGCATCCAAACTCAATTCCAGCCAATTTTGGTTGGAAAAAGTCAAATGGTGCTCCTTCCATTCCGAGCTCTGCCGTGCGCCCAAACAGTGGTTCCCCCCAACATATGGGGTATCAGCGTACTCAGGACAAATTGTACAACAACTTATGTGGTCCAATTTCTCCTGATACCCTTGGGAAAATAAAAAAATTAGTGACTAAAAGATAATTTTTGTGGGAAAAAAATAGGATTATTTATTTTCATGCCCGGGCATTATAAACTTGTGTGAAGCACTTGGGGTTCAAAGTGCTCACCAAAGATCTAGATAAGTTCCTTAGGGGGTCTAGTTTCCAAAATGGGGTCACTTGTGGGGGGTATTCACTGTTTAGGCTCATCTGGGGCACTGCAAACGGAACATGACCCCCATCAACGTCTGCATTCCAAAACGTTACTACTTCCATTCCAAGCCCTGCCGTGCGCCCAAACAGTTCCCCCCCCCACATATGGGGTATCAGCGTACTCAGGACAAATTGGACAACAACTTTTGGGGTCCAATTTCCTTGGGAAAATTCAAAAATTTGGGACTAAAAAATCATTTTTGTGGAAAATTGATTTTTTTTTTCACACCCAGGCTTTATAAACTTTTGTGAAACACTTGAGGGTTCAAAGTGCTCACAACAGATCTAGATAAGTACCTTAGGGGGTCTAGTTTCCAAAATGGTGTCACTTGTGGGGGTTTCCACTGTTTAGGCGCATCAGGAGCTCTCCAAACGCGACATGGCATCCAATCTAAATTCCAGCCAATTTTAATTTCGAAAAAGTCAAACATCGCTCCTTCCCTTACGAGCTCTGCCGTGTGCCCAAACAGTGGTTTTCCCCCACATATGGGGTATTGGCGTACTCAGGAGAAATTGCATAACAACCTTATCTGTCCATTTTCTCCTTTTACCCTTGTGAAAATAAAAAAAAAGTTTGTAAAAGATAATTTTTGTGGCTAAAAAGTAAAATATTCATTTTTTCCTTCCACGTTGCTTTAGTTACTGTGAAGCACCTGAAGGGCTAATAAACTTCTTGAATGTGGTTTTGAGTACCTTGAGGGGTGCAGTTTTTAGAATGTTGTCATTTTTGGGTATTTTATGCCATATAGACCCCTCAAAGTGACTTCAAATGTGAGGTGGTCACTAAAAAAATGGCTTTGTAAATTTTGCTGTAAAAATGAGAAATCGCTGGTCAACTTTTAACCCTTATAACTTCCTAACAAAAAAAATGTTGGTTCCAAAATTGTGCTGATGTAAAGTAGACATGTGGGAAATGTTATTTCTTAACTATTTTGTGTGATATATTTCTCTGTTTTAAGGGAATAAAAATTCAAAGTTTGAAAATTGCAAAATTTTAAAAATTTTCGCCATATTTGCGCTTTTTCAAAAATAAACGCAAGTTATATCGAAGAAATTTTACCACTAACATGAAGTACAATATGTCACGAGAAAACAATCTCAGAATCGCGAAGATTCCGTTAAAGCGTTCCAGAGTTATAACCTCATAAAGAGACAGTGGTCAGAATTGTAAAAATTGGCCCGGTCATTAACGTGCAAACCACCCATGGGGGTGAAGGGGTTAATATCTATTAGGTGCGTTCCGCAGGCCCTTAACGGTGTGGCTGGGAAAAAAAATGAGCTGTTTTATAAGGTATCAGGGCTCCCATCAAAGAAGGCTTACACTGCTCCCTTAACCACCAGGTCTTAATTAATACTTCAATTCAAAATTGTAAATGCTGGCCCACACCCTGATACCTCATGCATGTGTAAGGAGGTGGTCAGTCCCCTCAATTTCACCTTCCTCTTCTTCTATGTGACTCCCCGTGCACTTTGTGTTTCTGCATTAACTGTACTGGTTATCTGCTCATGTATTAATGTGATATATGTTATTGTGATGTTCCCTTTTAATTTGCTATCTGCCATGTTTGTAATGCACATAATAGAGGCAGGGACAGGAATAGTTAAAAAGGGGACTGGACTTGCAGCCATGAGGAGAGAGGAAGCTGCTGCTTCCTCAGAACTGCCTGATACGTTGGCCAGTGCAGATGTGATTTAAATACGGGGCACTGCCAGATTCCCCATACGGGAGAGGTCTGTTGCCCCAGACTCCAAGGACTCCAGGGATTTAGGAGATGTCCCAAAGACTACAGGACTAAGGACCGCAACAAGGGCCCCAGGACTCTGGAAGGGCCCCCGTTGAAGAGGTTTCAAGTGCCCAGGTGTTGTGAATGGACTTGAAATGAGTTCTGAGCAGAGGCTCCCTCTGGTGGTTACAAGTGGTACTGGACTGTCCAGTGAAGATTGTGAGGAGTGGGAATCAGGTGTTACTGACTGGTCTTATTTAAGGGAGTCGCCTTCCCATCAGGGTTGCCGGTGATCAATTGTTCTGGTCTCAATCCTTGAGTCCTGTTTCCTTTGTAGCCTGCTGTGTCGTGTCTGCATCTCCTGCTAACAGATAAGACATTTTCTTCTTTTTGTTTTTGTGCTTGATTTTTGCATTTTGTCCTGCACTTCTGTGGGGGCCTTCAGGGTCCCCTCCGGGGGCTTTTGCCCTCTCAGTTTAGTTCAGCCACTGATGTTTGTACTTTTGCTTTTTCCAGTTTTTTCAGTGGCTGCTGTTTTGATTTTGTTACACCAGAGAACTAATTTAGGTGGTAGAGGTCGTGTGATCTCAAGTGATTTTGAAATTAGTAGAGTTGGTGCTTTTCAGGGTTTTTTGGGATTGCAGTAAGTGCCCTTCCTATCCTTTTCTATTTAGGTAGTTTGGGCCCCAACGTTTGCTCATACTATTTTCTGTCTGTGTCAGTATTTCATCTTGTCTAACCGCCATTACATGTTTGGGGGCTTTCTATGTTCTTTGGGGATCTGCTCCGGGGCAGATAGCTTTCCTCTTTCTATCTTTAGGTGTAGTTAGTTTCTCAGGCTGTGACGAGGCGTCTAGGACCAACGTAGGAACGCTCCACGGCTGCCTCTAGTTGTGGTGGTTAGTCAGGGTACTGCAATCTCATAGATTCCAACTTCTCTGGTGTATTGCCTTTTTTACCTGCACTCCTCAGCTACCGAAACATAACAGTATCACCGGCCCCAAAAATTGAAAATTGTATGGTACTCACAGAAGGGAAAAAATATTGTGAAAGAAAAAAGGTTGTCAGAGTTGTCAGAGATATTTTTCTGTTTGTTGCATTTTTTTCCCTCTGTATCTCTGGGTGCTGGGGAGGATTTTTTTTTTCTCTCAATGGAGTTTGCACAGTTGTCTGGCCGTGTGGATCAGCTTGCCACTGAGGTTCGGAGTATTGCTGCCTATCTTGCTAGGTTGCCTGTTGTGGAACCTAGGATTCCCATGCCAGATTTGTTTTTAGGGGATCGAGCTAAGTTTCAGAATTTCAAAAATAATTGTAAATTGTTTTTTGCCTTAAAATCTAAGTCCTCAGGGAACGCAGCGCAGCAGGTTCAAATTGTCATCTCTCTCCTGCGTGGCGATCCTCAGGATTGGGCTTTTTCCCTGACACCTGGGGATCCTGTTTTGAGTGATGTTGATGCATTTTTTCAGGCTTTGGGGTTATTGTACGATGATCCTAATGTCACTGATCAAGCTGAAAAAGCCTTGTTGGCATTAAATCAGGGTCTTGATGACGCTGAGTTATACTGTCAGAGATTCCATAGGTGGGCAGTCCTGACCAAGTGGAATGACGACGCTTTGGCGGCCCTTTTTCGGAAGGGTCTGTCAGATAATGTAAAGGATGTTATGGTGGGATTCTCTGTCCCCTCTGGTCTCAATGATTCTATGTCATTAGCGATTCAAATTGACAGACGTTTGCGTGAGCGGAGAAGTATGCGTGGAATGGTGTTGCCTTGTGAACCTGCTTCTGAACCCATGCAGTGTGATAGAGTGGTGTCTGGGGCACAGCGTCATGAGTTTCGAAAGCGCAATGGGTTATGTTTCTACTGTGGTGATGCCTCTCATGCTATTTCAGTCTGCCCTAAGCGGGGAAGACGTTTTGCACGCTCAGTTGTCTTGGGTAGTGTTCAGACTAAGTTTTTATTAACTGTCACTCTGATATGCTCTCTGTCCTCATTTTCTGCTCAGGCTTTCGTTGATTCTGGAGCAGCTATTAACCTGATGGATTATGATTTTGCTAAATGTTGTGGGTTTCCCTTGATACCCCTACAGAAGTCTATTCCCCTACTGGGGATCGATTCTACCCCTTTGGCTGAGAATAAACCTCAGTTCTCTACTCAGGTGATAATGAGGGTTGAACCTGATCATCAGGAGTGCTGTAAATTTTTGGTTCTGTATAATCTGCATGATATTATCGTACTGGGCTTCCCTTGGTTGCAGTCTCATAATCCTGTTTTGGATTGGAAATCTGTGTCTGTAACCAGTTGGGACTGCCAATGTGTTAATACCAACACTCCTGTTTTTTCTGCCTCCCCCCAGGCTCAGGATATTCCTGACTTTTTGATTGATTTTTCTGATGTGTTTAGCGAAAGTAAATCTGCATCCTTGCCTCCCCATAGGAGCTATGACTGCGCTATTGAATTAGTGCCTGGTAGTAAATTCCCTAAAGGTCGCCTTTTTAACTTGTCTGTACCTGAACATGACGCTATGCGGTCTTATATCAAGGAATCATTGGAGAAGGGTCATATCAGACCATCCTCTTCACCCCTAGGTGCCGGTTTTTTCTTTGTGGCCAAAAAGGATGGTTCATTAAGGCCGTGTATTGATTATCGTCTTTTGAACAATATTACTGTAAAATATCAATACCCGTTACCTTTGATTTCTGACCTGTTTTCCAGGGTGAAAAACGCTACTTGGTTTACCAAGCTTGACCTCAGGGGGGCATATAACCTTATTCGCATTAAGCACGGGGATGAATGGAAGACGGCATTCAATACCCCTGAGGGGCATTTTGAGTACCTTGTGATGCCCTTTGGGCTCACTAATGCTCCTTCTGTCTTCCAGTCCTTCATGAATGACATTTTTAGGGATTTTGTGGATAAATTTCTGATTGTTTATTTGGATGATATCTTGATTTTTTCTAATGACTGGGACTCTCATGTGAAACATGTTCGAACTGTATTCCAGATTTTGAGAGAGAATGCTCTGTATGTGAAGGGATCAAAGTGTCTTTTTGGCGTACAGAGGATCTCATTTCTGGGATTCATTTTGTCCCCATCTGTTATTGAAATGGACCCGGTCAAGGTTCAGGCCACCTGTGATTGGGTCCAACCTACTTCATTAAAGGCTCTTCAAAGATTTTTGGGTTTTGCCAATTTTTATCGTAAATTTATTGGTAATTTCTCGGTTATTGTTAAACCATTGACTGATTTGACCAGAAAGGGTTCTGATGTGGTGAATTGGCCTCCTGAGGCAGTCTCTGCATTTCAGGAACTTAAGCAGAGATTCACTTCTGCTCCTGTTCTACGGCAGCCTGATGTTTCTCTGCCATTTCAGGTGGAGGTTGATGCCTCTGAAATTGGGGCAGGTGCCGTTTTGTCCCAAAAAGATCCAGAGACCTCTAAAAGTAACCCTTGTGCCTTTTTCTCTCGAAAATTTTCTCCTACTGAACGTAATTATGACGTGGGTAATCGGGAGTTACTGGCCATGAAGTGGGCTTTTGAAGAGTGGAGACATTGGCTGGAGGGAGCCAAACATCAGGTGGTGGTCCTTACGGACCATAAGAATCTGGTTTATCTGGAATCTGCCAAGCGACTCAATCCTAGACAGGCCAGGTGGGCCTTGTTTTTCACACGTTTTAATTTTGTGGTTTCCTTTCTTCCTGGCACTAAGAATGTTAAGGCGGATGCCCTCTCGAGGAGTTTCCTTGCGGACTCTCCTGAGTTATCTGATCCTTCTGTTATTTTGAAAGAGGGTGTAGTTCTTTCCGCCATCTCACCCAATTTGAGACTTGCTCTGGAGGGGTGTCAGGAGGATAGGCCCGAGCGCTGCCCTGTTGGAAAATTGTTTGTCCCGGACCAGTGGAAAAAGAGTGTGATGTCTGAGATTCATTGTTCCGCGTTGGCTGGGCATCCCGGAATTTTTGGTACCAGAGACTTGGTTAGTCGGTCCTTTTGGTGGCCTACCTTGTCTCGTGATGTCAGGGAATTTGTGCAGTCCTGCGGGACTTGCTCTCGCTCCAAGCCTTGCTCTCGCTCTAGTGGTTTGTTGATGTCATTGCCTGTGCCCAAGAGACCATGGACCCATATCTCTATGGATTTAATTTCCGACCTCCCTGTTTCTCAGAGAATGACCGTCATCTGGGTGATTTGTGATAGGTTTTCCAAGATGATACATCTTGTGCCATTACCTAAGTTGCCTTCCTCCTCTGAATTGGTGCCTTTGTTCCTTCAGCACGTGGTTCGTTTACACGGCATTCCTGAGAACATTGTGTCTGACAGAGGAGTCCAGTTTGTTTCCAGATTTTGGAGGACCTTTTGTTCTAAACTTGGTGTTCAATTGTCTATCTCCTCGGCGTTTCATCCTCAGACCAATGGTCAAACTGAGAGAACAAACCAGACATTGGAGACTTATCTAAGATGCTTTGTGTCTGCTGATCAGGATGACTGGGTCTCTTTTTTGCCTTTGGCTGAGTTTGCTCTTAATAATAGGGCTAGCTCTGCCACTTTGATGTCTCCATTTTTCTGTAATTCTGGGTTTCACCCTCGATTTTCTTCAGGACAGACGGAGGCTTCTGTCTGTCCAGGTGTTGACTCTGTTGTGGAGCGTATGCAACAGATTTGGGACCAGGTAGTGGAGAGGTTGTCCCTCTCTCAGGAGAGGGCCCAGCGGTTTGCTAACCGGCTTAGGACTGATGGTCCTCGGTTTAAAGTGGGGACTTGGTCTGGTTGTCCTCAAGATATCTATAAACAGAAAGACAGTGAGGAAACACTTAGCTAACCTAAATGAATTCAAGTCTTCAGGTCCAGATGAATTACACCCCAGGGTACTGAAGGAGATAGCAGAAGAAATTCTTGAACCACTGTCCATAATCTTTGAAAATTCATGGAGAACAGGAGAAGTCCCAGAAGACTGGAGAAGAGCAAATGTTGTTCCTATCTTCAAAAAGGGGAAGAAGGTGGACCCAGGGAACTACAGGCCGGTGAGTCTGACTTCTATACCAGGAAAGATCTTTGAACAAATTATTAAAGAACATGTATGCAAGTACCTGGATAAGAATGAAGTGATTAAACAGAGTCAGCATGGGTTTGTAACTAATAAGTCATGTCAGACTAACTTAATTTCCTTCTATGACAGAATCACTGACTGGGTGGATCAGGGAAATGCTGTAGATATAGTATATCTTGACTTCAGCAAAGCATTTGACAAAGTATCTCACACAATCCTTATTGAAAAAATGACTAAGTATGGAATGGACAAGGCAACTGTTAGGTGGATTCATAACTGGCTTAGTGATCGGACCCAAAGAGTGGTTGTAAATGGCTGCACATCCAGTTGGAAGAATGTCTCAAGTGGGGTACCACAAGGCTCTGTTTTGGGCCCTGTATTGTTCAACATCTTTATCAATGATTTAGATGAAGGAATTGAGGGTAAACTGATGAAATTTGCTGATGACACAAAGCTAGGAGGGGTAGCTAATACTAGAGAAGAGAGAGAGAGGATTCAAAAAGATATACATAAACTGGAGCAGTGGGCAGCAACTAACAGAATGGATTTTAACAGGGAAAAATGCAAAGTACTACATCTGGGCAATAAAAATGCAAAAAGCATATACAAAATGGGAGGAATAGGGCTAAGTAACAGCACATGTAAAAAAGACTTGGGTATACTAATTGATCACAGACTTAACATGAGTCAACAGTGTGATGCAGCAGCAAAAAAAGCAAATGCAATTCTAGGATGTATCAACAGAAGCATACAGTCTAGATCACGTGAGGTCATTATTGCCCTCTACTCCTCTTTGGTCAGACCTCATCTGGAATACTGTGTCCAGTTTTGGGCACCACATTATAAAAAAGACATCAACAAACTGGAGCAAGTTCAGAGAAGAGCCACCAGAATGGTGACCGGTCTGCAAACCATGTCCTATGAGGAACGGTTGCAGGATTTGGGAATGTTTAGCTTGCAAAAAAGAAGACTGAGAGGAGACTTAATAGCTGTCTACAAATATCTCAAGGGCTGTCACATTGTAGAAGGATCATCTTTATTCTCATTTGCGCAAGGAAAGACTAGAAGCAATGGGATGAAACTGAATGGGAGGAGACACAGATTAGATATTAGAAAAAACTTTTTGACAGTTAGGGTGATCAATGAGTGGAACAGGCTGCCACAAGAGGTGGTGAGTTCTCCTTCAATGGAAGTCTTCAAACAGAGGCTGGATAGACATCTGTCTGGGATGATTTAGAGAATCCTGCTTTGAGCAGGGGGTTGGACCAGATGACCCAGGAGGTCCCTTCCAACTCTACCATTCTATGATTCTATGATTCTATGATTCTAAGAATAGTGTTGAGCGATACGATACTGCAAATATCGGATATCGGCCGATATTAGCTGTATCGGCCTTTCGATTCCGAATACCGATATTTTCGTCATATCGAATACCGGAATCGGATTTGTCACTGTCATTGTCAGTGTCCGTCGGTCGGGTCTGTCACTGTCAGTGTCCGTCAGTCGGGTCTGTCAGGAGTCAGCGGCACTTACCTGGCAGAAGATCTCCGGCGGTCACGGCCTGGACTGCTTCATGGCCGCCATCCTCTTCTCCCCGGCGGTCACATGCAGTTTCTCGCGATAACTGCAGTGACTGCTGGGTAATCCCGGCCGTAAAGCAGTCAGTCCGATGACGTCACCGCCGGGGAAGCAGGTAATCAGCTGTGCTGCGTCGCGATGACAGGCTCTGCCTGTCATTGCGATGTAGCAGAGCTGGATCGTCGTGGGACTGTCGTTACTATGGACTGCGTCGGACAGGTGGTATACTGTTGGTTTGTTTTTTTTCTTTTTTTACAGGAGATCGATGGCGTCGCAGGAATGAGAGTACAATAAAAGAAATGAAAACTGTGTTGTCTCTTTTAATTCATTAAAATACTTTTTTCTTGCTGTGTCTTTTTTTTAAACATTTAATAACTTTGGGATTAATAATGGATCGGTGTCTTATTGACATCTCTCCATTATTAACCGGGCTTATTGTCACCGTGCAATCAACGGTGACATTAACCCCTTATTACCCCACTTGCCACCGCTACAGGGCAGTGGGAAGAGCCGGGTAAAGTGCCACAACTGGCACATCTTTTGATGCGCCAAATGTGGGGCTGCTGTAGCCTGGTATTATCAGGCTGTTGAGGGCCAAAATCCATGGGCCTTGACAGTCTTTTAATACCAGGCCGCAGCAGTCTGCATTTTACTTGGCTGGTTAACAAAAATAGGGGACCCCTACGCCGTTTTTTTTTCGAGGGGATCCCCTATTTTTGTTAACCAGCCAAGCTAAGCAGACTGCTGTGGCCTGGTATTATCAGGCTTGCAAGGTCCATGGATATTGGATCCTTACCAGCCTGAAAAACCAGGCCTCAGCGGTCTGCTTCATCTGGCTGGTTAACAAAAATAGGGGGGACCCCACGCCAATTTTTTTCGAGGGGATCCCCTATTTTTGTTAATCAGCCAAGATATGCAGACTGCTGTGGCCTGGTATTATCAGGCTGGCAAGGTCCATGGATCTTGGCTCCTTAACAGCCTGAAAATCCAGGCCTCAGCGGTCTGCTTCATCTGGCTGGTTAACAAAAATAGGGGGGACCCCACGCCATTTTTTTTTCGAAGGGAACCTCTATTTTTGTTAATCAGTTCCCTCTGACGTCACTGATGGTGTCCCTGGCTGACCTGAAGTGAAAGTGGAAAGCAATCAATTAAGCTTTCCACTTCCTCTCCTGTCAGCCAGGAGAGGAACTCATTCATTTGGGGGTTTACTGTGAGGCTGCAGCATTAGCTGCGGTCCCTGCAGTAAACATTAACCCTTTCTGAAGGATTACACCGTGGGACCTGACTGTGCATGGGATAGGTAAGAATAATTTTGCTTTATTATTTTATTTTTATTACAGGAAATGGTTTTAGCAGGTAAATAAAATATGGTCAAAAACTGTGTGATTATTTCATTAAACTTCTTTTTTATTAAAGTGTGTGTGTTTGATTTTTCTTTCATACAATAGGATTAATAATTGATAGTTGTCTAATTGACAGCTCTCAATTATTAACCTGGCTTAAAGTGACCTTTCAATTGCAAGGTCATTTTAACCCCTTATTAACCCATTCGCCACCGCTACAGGGCAATGGGAATAGACGGGCAAAGTGCCAGAAAGGGCGAATCTAATTATAGATTTGTCTTTTCTGGGGTGTCTGGGGGCAGATGTTAGTAGCCAGGGGGGGCCAAAAATAATGGTCCCTCTCTGGGCTATTATTATCTGCCCCATTCGCTGGCTTTGTCTGTCTGGTTGCGAAAATAGGGCGGGAGCCCACGCATTTTTTTTAAACAATTTTACACCTCATATATATATATATATATACATGTCATTGAATTTGTGACACATATATATATATTTATATTTATAGTTCATACACTTCTACATAGTATAATAGCCGCTAATTCAATTGCCGGCTTTTGTGAAAATGCAGAACCCGACATGAAATGACACTTGGTGTACATAGGGTTAACCATGTCTTTTCATGTCCTTTGCTATCTGATTTGCACAAACAATTACATCAGTCTATGTGTGCAAAATTTCACACCTGTAGGGGTTAATTAAAGGTGTAAATTCGTAGCAAAAAAGTCCGTTTTTTTTACAACGAATTTACACCTTTAATTAACCCCTACAGGTGTGAAATTTTGCACACATAGACTGATGTAATTGTTTGTGCAAATCAAGATTGCAAACGACATGAAAAGACATGGTTAACCCTATGTACACCAAGTGTCATTTCATGTCGGGTGCTTCTGTCTTTTCACAGAAGCCGGCTTTACCCGGCAATTGAATCAGAGGATATTTTACTATGTAGAAGTGTATAAACTATACATATATGTATATATATATATGTCACAATGACATGTATACATATATATATATGTATTCTATGTGTGTATATTTAGTGTTTACAAGGAAATAAAGGTTTTTTTTAGTTGCGATTTTTTGTTCCCATAGACTTACATTGGACTTCCGGTATCGGAATCGGATATCGACGATATTTAGTGATATCGTCGATACCATTTCGATACGATATTTTTAGATATCGAGCAGTATCGCTCAACACTACTCAAGAAATATTCCTATGAGAGTGGCATCTCCTAAATTTAAGCCTAGGTTCATTGGACCTTATAAGATCATGGAGATTCTTAATCCTGTTTCTTTTCGTTTGCTTCTTCCAGGGACATTTAAGATCCATAACGTGTTCCACAAGACCTTGTTGAAGAGGTTTGTTGAGCCAGTGGTTCCTACTGCTTTGCCTCCTGACCCTGTTCTGGTTGAGGGCAATATGGAGTTTGGTTGAGAAAATATTGAATTCTCGTTTTTCTAGACGGAAACTCCAGTATTTGGTTAAGTGGAGAGGTTATGGTCAGGAAGACAATTCTTGGGTGTTTGCTTCGGACATCCATGCTAGGAGACTCATCCGTGCGTATCATAGAACTCATCCTGACCGACCTGGTTGCTCAAGTGAGGGTTCGGTGACCCCTCCTCAAGGGGGGGGTACTGTTGTGAATGGACTTGAAATGAGTTCTGAGCAGAGGCTCCCTCTGGTGGTTACAAGCGGTACTGGACTGTCCAGTGAAGATTGTGAGGAGTGGGAATCAGGTGTTACTGACTGGTCTTATTTAAGGGAGTCGCCTTCCCATCAGGGTTGCCGGTGATCAATTGTTCTGGTCTCAATCCTTGAGTCCTGTTTCCTTTGTAGTCTGCTGTGTCGTGTTTGCATCTCCTGCTAACAGATAAGACATTTTCTTCTTTTTGTTTTTGTGCTTGATTTTTGCATTTTGTCCTGCACTTCTGTGGGGGCCTTCAGGGTCCCCTCCGGGGGCTTTTGCCCTCTCAGTTTAGTTCAGCCACTGATGTTTGTACTTTTGCTTTTTCCAGTTTTTTTCAGTGGCTGCTGTTTTGATTTTGTTACACCAGAGAACTAATTTAGGTGGTAGAGGTCGTGTGATCTCAGGTGATTTTGAAATTAGTAGAGTTGGTGCTTTTCAGGGTTTTTTGGGATTGCAGTAAGTGCCCTTCCTATCCTTTTCTATTTAGGTAGTTTGGGCCCCAACGTTTGCTCATACTATTTTCTGTCTGTGTCAGTATTTCATCTTGTCTAACCGCCATTACATGTTTGGGGGCTTTCTATGTTCTTTGGGGATCTGCTCCGGGGCAGATAGCTTTCCTCTTTCTATCTTTAGGTGTAGTTAGTTTCTCAGGCTGTGACGAGGCGTCTAGGACCAACGTAGGAACGCTCCACGGCTGCCTCTAGTTGTGGTGGTTAGTCAGGGTACTGCAATCTCATAGATTCCAACTTCTCTGGTGTATTGCCTTTTTTACCTGCACTCCTCAGCTACCGAAACATAACACCCAGGACTCCAGCATGATGACCACTGTCTATCTTCGGCTGCTACAGCTGCTGTGGGTGCAGCTGCGGAGAGTGTCATGGAAAGATCAGGAATCCAGTGTTGTACTCTTTTTTCCATTCTATTCCATCCCTGTTCATTAAAGTTATTTCCCTGTTGGACAGTACATGTCTCATTGGACTCTAATTCATCTGGACTGCCGTGGCTGGAGAAAGAACAAGATAAACTGTGGGAAGAACTGTGTCGGTCCTGTCTATTTATGTACATGGGGTCAGGGGAAAGCTCGCTGACTATTAGCTCAGTGGACTCTGTCTGTGTACAGTACTGTGCCTTTAAATAACTCGGCCACAACTAGCCCCCCAGAGTCCACTTGTTAGACTTGGACTATGGCTGACTGCTGCATTGCCATTAGCAGATTACTGTGGGTCAATTGATGCTGCTTTCATGGTGTCTGACTCAAATTTAAGCTGTTTGGGAAGGTTTTTGTCTTAATGAGTTGTGTATATGTTTGGTTTTGCCTCCCATTGAATTTAACGTATGGCAAAAATCGGGACGTTCAACGAACCGAACTGAACCTTGGAAGGTTCGGTCATCTCTAGTCCTTACATGTATAATACTAAAAAATGTATTTCAGCCAGTGACAACAGAGAATATGTTATAAATGACTTTATAAAGTACAGTAGTACACAGGTAGTTTATGTAATAACCTGCGAAACATGCAGAGTTCAATATGTGGGCTGTACTACTAGAACACTGAGAAAATGTGTATCTGAACATCTGTATGATGCACAGAATAAAACCAGCCGCAGTTTATCAGGTGCTTCTCAGCATTTTTTGAATTGCAAGTCCTGTGTTAACATTGCTGATTCGTAACCTGTGGTCCTAAATGTCTGTGTCTGCATCCATATGTGACCTGCCACCTCTGCTTATGATTATGCATACATTGGTATGATAAAAAGAATAGTGTTACCCTCCCTTCCCTCTCATCTTTTTGATGCCTTCACAAGGTTCTACATTCCCTCGTACATAATGCTCATCACACGGTTTCTTTGTTCCTTGTATTGAGTGCATTCATTTGGTTTTGTACTTTATGTCAAGCAGTTCCTGAACACAGTGTACTTCCAGATTCAAGTGCATTAATATGCCTTGAAATAGAATCACTGATTATACCTCATTTAGTGGTTTTATGTAACGCCTCAGCTGGTTACTTCCCACTAACTTCCGTAAGGCAGAATAGAAGTATTATTCTCACTGACTAGCTTTTTTTAAACATCTAAATAGATTACAGCTTTAACTGAGTAAAATATTGAGAACTTATTCATAATTAATAGAATAATTGTAGAAATTATTTAATGTAAAGTTAGTGATCGAAACCCATATAGGACACAATGTTATTGTAAAACATAAATTAGTATTCACATGTCTGTACCTGTAAAATGTAAGATCCCATGGTGGCAACCTGATAGACTCCCATTATAGTCGATAAAGTCTGTCTGGCTCACGTCAGGGGATCTGACACTTTGTTATTTTCATTTTTCTGTTTCTGTAATGGAGCAGAACAACGGAAATAAGTAACACAGAGAGTCCAAAGTCATTCATGTTGTATACAAATAATTGTGGATACACTGACATAGCATACAGTTGTGTGAAAGTGTTTGTCCCCTTTCTGATTTCCTATTCTTTTGCATGTTTGTCACACTTAAATGTTTCAGATCACCAAACAAATTTAAATATTAGACGAAGAAGATACAAGTGAACACAAATTGCAGTTTTTAAATGAATGTCTTACTAAGGGAAAAAGAAATCCAAACCCACATGGCTCTGCTTGAAAAAGTGATTGCCACCTAAACCTAATAACTGGTTGGGCCATCCTTAGCAGCAACAACTGCTATCAAGCATTTGCAATAACTGGCAAGTGGGGCCCATACTGCAAGCCACAGGCTGTAGAGGGGAGGGCCTCATGACCTCATGAACCTATTTATCCAAAAGGTTTGGAATGTGTCTGTGGTTATTGTAGTTATAGGGGTTACATAAGATGGATGTTGAAAGGGAGGCTGAGTCAAACATTCCTAGGTCAAGTGGGGCCCATACAGCAAGCCACAGGCTGTAGAGGGGAGGGCCTCATGACCAGGATGTATGCCAGGCCCTAAAAGGGGTTAAGCAGAAGTAAACTAAAATGGAGTTTTAGGGGGGAGGTGGGCTAGGATGTAAAATGGTGGAATAAGGAAAAGTAGAAGGGGTTTTGGTTCAAATTATGGTGGGAGTTAGTAAAAGGGGGTTGTGAATGGGGCCATTTGATTGGTCAAAGGGACTAGGTATATAAGGGGGGATTGGAAGGGGCAGGGACAGTCTGTTAGTACATCTGAGTCAGGGACACAGTACGTGATGGAGGCTCTATTACAGGACTTTAAGAAGCTGGCAGCGACAAAGAGCACAGCGTGACTGCAGGAGCAGTTGCGGCTGTTTAGTGGCAGCAGCGACAGGTCAGCTGTGGACCCAATACCCCCAAAACGCCCTAGGAGGTAGCGGGCTCCTGAAAGAGTGAGCCCTGAACTGCCGCCCAGGGCACAGAGGAAGGTGGGGAGTTCATCCAGGGACCATCCGAGTCGGGATGCGAGCAGCCGGGAGATGTAGGAGGCTTTGAATCCATGCCGGAAGTCTGCTACGATTGCGAGCATGCATTGGAGCCGGGAAGTGACGTCATCTTCCGGCGTGGAGTCGCCGGGGTTATGCAGAGAGACGAGGTCACGAGGTGCCGGGAAGAGGGGCAATCACTTTTTCACACAGGGCCCTGTAGGTTTGGATTTATTTTTCCCGTAATAATAAAGACATTCATTTAAAAACTGTATTTTGTGTTTACTTGTGTTATCTTTGTCTAATATTTAAATTTAGAAAAATATGGAAACGAATAGGAAATCAGTAAGGAGGCAAAAACTTTTCTACACAACTGTATATAACACTCCCAAAATGAGTTGAAACATTTTTTTGTATTCAATTAATCATCCATATACTATTACATGCTCTGTGGTACATTTTGGTGGCATATAACACTCCAAAAAGCATTGAAACATTTTTCTTAATTTAATTACTCACCCATAGAGTATTACATGTTTTGTGGGACATTTCGGTGATATATAACACTCCCAAAAAGCGTTACATTTTTTTTATGTATTCATATACTCATCGACATACTAATACGTGCTCTGTGGTACATTTCAGTGTTATATAACAATCCAAAAAAACATTGCAATATTTTTTTGTATTCAAATACTCATCGATATGCCAATAAGTGCTCTGTGGAACATTTTGGTGGCAAATACAGTGGGTACGAAAAGTATTCAGACCCCTTTCAATTTTTCACTCTTTGTTTCATTGCAGCCATTTCGTAAATTCAAAAAAGTTCATTTTTTTTCTCATTAATGTACACTCTGCACCCTATCTTGACTGAAAAAAACAGAAATATAGAAAGTTTTTGCAAATTTATTAAAAAAGAAAAACTGAAATATCATATGGTCATAAGTATTCAGACCCTTTGCTCAGTATTGAGTAGAAGCACCCTTTTGAGCTAGTACAACCATAAGTCTTCTTGGGAATGATGCAACAAGTTTTTCACACTTGGATTTGGGGATATTCTGCCATTCTTCCTTGCAGATCTTGTTCAGTTCCGTCACATTGGGTGGTAAATGTTGGTGGACAGCCATTTTCAAGTCCCTCCAGAGATGCTCATTTGGGTTTAGGTCAGGGCTCTGGCTGGGCCAGTCAAGAATGGTCACAGAGTTGTTCTGAAGCCACTCCTTTGTTATTTTAGCTGTGTGCTTAGGGGTCATTGTTTTGTTGGAAGGTGAACGTTCGGCCAAGTCTGAGGTTCAGAGCACTCTGGAAGAGGTTTTCATTCAGGATATCTCTGTATTTTGCCACATTCATATTTCCTTCAATTGCATCCAGTCTTCCAAACACCTGTAGCTGAAAAACACCACTATAGCATGATGCTGCCACCACCATGTTTCACTGTTGGGATTGTATTGGGCAGGTGATGAGCAGTGCCTGGTTTTCTCCACACACACTGCTTAGAATTATCACCAAAAAGTTCTATCTTCATCTTATCAGACCAGAGAATCTTATTTCTCATAGTCTGGGAGTCCTTCATGTGTTTTTTAGCAAACTCTATGCGGGCTTTAATATGTCTGGCACTGAGGAGAGGCTTCCTTCAGGCCACTCTGTATAAAGGCCCGACTGGTGGAGGGCTGCAGTAATAGTTGACTTTGTGGAACTTTCTCCCATCCCCCTACTGCATCTGTGGAGCTCAGCCACAGTGATCTTTCATCTGTGTAGAGCACAGGTCGCCAGTGGCGAATTTGCCAATCCTGGTGTTCTGTGGCAAATGCCAAGTGTCCAGCACGTTGTTGAGCTGTGAGCACAACCCCATCTGTGGACGTCGGGCACTCAGACCATCCTCATGGAGTCGGTTTCTAACCATTTGTGCAGACACATGCACATTTGTGGTCTGATGGAGGTCATTTTGCAGGGCTCTGGCAGTGCTCCTCCTGTTCCTCCTTGCACAAAGGCGGAGGTAGCTTTCCTGTTGCTGGGTTATTGCCCTCATACGGCCCCTCCACATCTCCTGGTGTACTGGCCTGTCTCCGGGTAGTGCCTCCAGCCTCTGAACACTATGCTGACAGACACAGCAAATCTTCTTGCCACAGCTCGCATTGATGTGCCATCCTGGATGAGCTGCACTACCTGAGCCACTTGTGTGGGTTTTAGAGTCTGTCTCATGCTACCACGAGTGTGAAAGCACAACTAACATTCAAAGCTGGCCAAAACATCAGCCAGATTTGGTCTGTGGACAACACCTGCAGAACCACTTTTTTATTGAGTGTGTCTTGATAATTGTCAATAATTTTCATTTGTTGTCTATTCCATTTGCACAACAGCATGTGAAATTGATTGTCAATCAGTGTTGCTTCCTAAGCTATATTCTGTTGTTTAAGTGTTCCCTTTACTTTTTTGAGCAGTGTACTACTACAAGCCTCAGCAAATAATAATAGGGTCCTTATTATGGGGGATTTTACTCCTATCTATCCATTCAATGGGGCATAAAATCTTCGAGTTATGCTAAAAGCTGCAAGTTCTAGATGAACCAACCAGGAGAGGTAATCTGCTGGATCTGGTCCTGTCAAATAAACCAGATACTATTTTAGATCTGCAGGTCAAGGAGCATTTGTGAAGCAGTGACCAAAACATAGGAAGTTTCCTGTAATTTGCAGTCATTTAAAAAAGGAAATGAAAAGACCTGGAACTTTAGGAAAACTGATTTAAAAAAATTAAGGAAGAGCTTAATCGAGTAGACCCCAACCATGTCAAGGTAACTGGGGATACCGAATATAAATAAGGCATGTTTATGGAATAACTACTAGAATCCTGTACACAACGTATACCCTCTGGTGGTAAGAAAACGTCAAGGAATAAAAAGAATCCATTATGGTTAAATAAGGCAGTACAAGGTTTAACCCCTTAACCCCCGGAGGTATTTTCATTTTGCATTTTCTCTGTTTGCTCCCCTTCTTGAGGAGCCATAACTTTTTTATTTTTAAATCAATATGGCCATGTGAGGGTTTGTTTTTTGTGGGACGAGTTGTACTTTTGAACGACCCCATAGGTTTTAACATATCATGTACTGGAAAACAGGAAAAAAATTCCAAGATCAGTGAAATTGCAAAAAAAGTGCAATCCCACAGGTTTTTTTTTACCATGTTCACTAAATGCTAAAACTGAAATGCCATTATGATTCTCCAGGTCATTATAAGTTCAAAACGAGAAACGCCTTAACGTGGCTTCAGGGTACACATAAATTGGCCATTTTATGCGCTAAGCATGTCTAGGTTCTTTTTTATCTAAGTGGTGAAAAAAAATCCAAAGTTTGTTAAAAACAAAACATTTTTCGTGATCTCGGGTTGGGTGAGGCTTTATTTTTGGCATGCCAAACTGACATTTTTAATTACCATATATACTCGAGTATAAGACCACCCGAGTATAAGCCGACCACCTAATTTTGCCACAAAAAACAGGGAAAACTTATCTACTCGAGTATAAGCCTAGGGTGGAAAATGAGATTATGCCCCATATGCTGCCCCATGTATTATGCCCCAAGAGATGCTCCATGTATTGTGCCCCATATGCTGCCCATGTATTATGCCCCACAAGATGCTCCATAGATTGTGCCCCATATGCTGCCCATGTATTGTGCCCCATATGTTGCCCATGTATTGTGCCCCATAGATGCTCCATAGATTGCTCCATAGATTGTGCCCCCACAGATGCTCCATAGATTGTGCCCCCATAGATGCTCCATAGATTGTGCCCCCATAGATGCTCCTTAGATTATGCCCCATAGATGACCCATGTATTATGCCCCCATAGATGCTCCATAGATTGTGCCCCCATAGATTATGCCCTCATAGATGCTCCATAGATTATGCCCCCATAGATACTCCATAGATTATGCCCCCATAGATGCTCCACAGATTATGCCCCATAGATGCTCCACAGATTATGCCCCATAGATGCCCAATGTATTATGCCCCCATAGATGCCCCATGTATTATGCCCCATAGATGCTCCATAGATTATGCCCCTATAGATGCCCCATGTATTATGCCCCCATAGATGCTGCATTGAATAGGCCCCTCACGCTGCCGCAGCTGCTGCTGCAAAAGAAAAAAGACATACTCACCTCTCGTCGCTGGGGGCCAGGTGCCGGTGTCCTAAGCAGGCGGGGACACCGGCGCGCTATGGAGGACAGGTGCCGGTGTCACCGCTCACTCAGGGCCCCAGCAACTGCGATATTTACCTGTCACCCGGTCCACCGCTGAGCGCCGCTGTCTTTCGAGTCCTCTAGCAGTGAATGATCAGGCAGAGGGCGCGGCGCGCAGTAACCACGTCATCGCGCCCTCTGCCTGAACATCGCAGCAAGAGAGGACGCGAGGACACAGCGGCGAGCAGCGGTGGAACGGGACAGGTAAATATCGCTTATACTTACCCTTCCGCCGGTGCTCTCTGCCCAGCTCTTCTCCCACGGTCTCCGGCACCAGTGTTCAGCGGTCAGGTGGTACCACTCATTAAAGTCATGAATATGCGCATATTCATGACTTTAATGAGCGGCACCACCTGAAAGCTGAACACTGGCGCCGGAGACCGTGGGAGAAGAGCAGGGGCTGCAGAGACCGCACCGGCGGAGGGGTGAGTATATAGAACAGCTGCGCTCCGCCTCCCCCCTGTATATGAGTCGAGTATAAGCCGAGAGGGGACTTTCAGCCCTAAAAAATGGGCTGAAAATCTCGGCTTATACTCGAGTATATACAGTATACCATTTTGCTGCAAATACGATCTTTTGATCGCCCGTTATTGCATTTTAATGCAATGCTGGGGCAACCAAAAAAACGTAATTCTGGCATTTTAACTTTTTTCTCGTTACGCTGTTTAGTGATTGGGTCAATACCAAATATGTGTATGTTTGAATTTTTTTATTGTTTTATTTTGAATGAGGCAAATGGGGGGCTGATTTGAACTTTTGTATTTTTTAAATATTTTTAAAAACATTTTTTTTTAACATTTGGCATGCATCAATAGTCTCCATGGGAGCCTAGAACCTGCCATAATCTAATCGGCTCTGCTACATACAGACGATGATCTGTATGTTGCAGAATTGCTCACTTCTTATGAGCGTCCCACAGTGGCAACCATAGAGGTCTGCTGGAGACCTCTGGTTTTCATGCCAACCCATCGGTGACCCACGATCACGTGATGGAGCCACCGATGGGCGAGATTTCCGGTGCATTTGTTGGAAGAGCGAGTTAAATGCTGCTGTCAGAGATTGACAGTGGCATTTAACGGGTTAACAGCCACAGGTGGATCGCAATTCCACCAGCAGCTGTTAGAGGAACAGCTGACATGTTTAAAACAGCTGACATGTGCCAGAAAGATGTGGGCTTCCCAGTGGAGCCCACATCAAAAGGAGGGAGTCCAATTATGCCCAATGTCGGAAAGAGGTTAATAATACAAAAGCAAAGGCCAAGAAAACAGAAATTGCATTTCAGGAGTATAAAGATCCATCCCTTCCTCAGCCCCCAATCTAATAAAACTCTTGTGCATGCCCTTATCATCTCCCGACTTGATTACTGCAACACCCTCCTCTGTGCCCTCCCCACCAACTCTCTTGCACCACTCCAGTTTGTCCTCAACTCTTCTGCTCGACTAATCCACTTCTCTCCTCTCTACTTCCGTTTCTCCAATCTGCAAATCCCTCCACTGGCTCCCAATTCCCCAACGAATCCAGTTCAAACTATTAACACTGACCTACAAAGCCATCCACAACTTGTTCCCTCCCTATATTTCTGAACTAATCTCCCAAAATTTTCCCTCACGCAATCTTCGATCCACCCAAGACCTCCTACTCTCCTCCACACCTATTCGTTCCTCACACAACTACCTCCAAGATTTCTCCCAAATACCCCCATCCTCTGGAATTCCATGCCTCAACATGTCCGATTATCCACCACCCTGGAATCCTTCAGACGGAACCTGAAAACTAGGGTTGAGCGATACTTTCCGATATCCAAAAGTATCGGAATCGGAATGGTATCGCCGATATCCAAAAAATATTGGCGATACCCGATACCGATACCGGAAATCCAATGTAAGTCTATGGGAACAAAATATCGGAATTAAAAAAACCCCATTCTTGCCTTGTTGGTTAATTGTACATGAAGGAAAACAACAAAGAGTAATGTAGAATGTATTGTGGAAGGTTGAGGAGACATTAAAGGCATAGATGTTTAACCCAATCAAATGGAATAGCATAAATATTTTTTTTTTAAAGATGTTCGGATTGACGAAGAAATTGACAATGTTGTTAACGTTTTTTCTATTTTGGCAAATATGTATATTTCACAACTTCCATGCTCTTCACCTTTTTAACTTTTCACACACTTTCTCCTTCATAATCTTCAGCAGCATCATCTTTTTCATCAAATTATTCTTCATCTTCACCTTCTTTATCTTCTTCTTAAACTTCTTGCTATTCATCTTTTTGTTAACATTACTCAGATTCTTCTTATTAAACTATTATTCTTATTCATATTGTACTTCATCTTCTTCATCATATTCTTATTTGTGACAGAGAATCCTGTACTTGTAATCTGTCAAAGTATGAATTTTTCATCCTTCCGTTCTTGCTGTCACAAAAGATTTAAATTACAACAGTATTTGTCCGTGTTCAGTTTAGCCTGCAGCAGCAGGCATTTTCCAGGGGCACCACGAGGAGGAACGGACTCACCCCCATACACTGCTTAGTCTTCTTCTGCTTAGAATTTAGAGCATATATTTTGCTCTTCATTTTGGTCTTATACTTCATGTTCTTCTGCTTTTTGATCTTCTGCTTATTGTTCTTAAGTCTCTTGTTCTGTATCTTGTAGTTTGTCTTAACCTTCTTAGTCCTGTTTGGTAATCTTTTATTTCTTCTTTGTGATGGTGTTTAGGCTGGTTGGCTTGATGCTCGTCGTCCTTGTGGTCGTCATCTTCTTCGGGTGGTCATCAGGGTCGTCGTCTTCATTGTTGGAGATCCAGAGTGATTACCCAAAAAAGCATTGAAAAAATCTTCAATTCGTAAATGTTGCAGAAGGTACAAGAGTCAATGCAAGTAATGAGGACCAGCTGACTGTGCTGGAACCCGGAGGGGCAGCAGAAGGAAAAGAGCCAATGGCACAACCGAGGACCAGCTGACGTTACTGGGACACGGTCACTAAGCAGGAGGTACCTGTGCTCCAAAGCACTACCAAGGACCAGCAGACATTGCTGGAACTCGGATACCGAGATGGAGGCACCTAGGCCAAAGGCACTGCGGAGAACCAGCTGACGGTACTGGAACCCGGACGGGTAGCAGAAGGTACAAGAGCCAATCCAAGTAACGAGGACCAGATGACTGTGCTGGAACCCGGAGGGGCAGCAGAAGGAAAAGAGCCAATGGCACAACCGAGGACCAGCTGACGTTACTGGGACACGGTTACTAAGCAGGAGGTACCTGTGCTCTAAAGCACTACCAAGGATCAGCAGACATTGCTGGAACTCGGATACCGAGATGGAGGCACCTAGGCCAAAGGCACTGCGGAGAACCAGCTGACGGTACTGGAACCCGGATGGGTAGCAGAAGGTACAAGAGCCAATCCAAGTAACGAGGACCAGCTGACTGTGCTGGAACCCGGAGGGGCAGCAGAAGGAAAAGAGCCAATGGCACAACCGAGGACCAGCTGACGTTACTGGGACACGGTTACTAAGCAGGAGGTACCTGTGCTCCAAAGCACTACCAAGGACCAGCAGACATTGCTGGAACTCGGATACCGAGATGGAGGCACCTAGGCCAAAGGCACTGCGGAGAACCAGCTGACGGTACTGGAACCCGGACGGGTAGCAGAAGGTACAAGAGCCAATCCAAGTAACGAGGACCAGCTGACTGTGCTGGAACCCGGAGGGGCAGCAGAAGGAAAAGAGCCAATGGCACAACCGAGGACCAGTTGACGTTACTGGGACACGGTTACTAAGCAGGAGGTACCTGTGCTCCAAAGCACTACCAAGGACCAGCAGACATTGCTGGAACTCGGATACCGAGATGGAGGCACCTAGGCCAAAGGCACTGCGGAGAACCAGCTGACGGTACTGGAACCCGGACGGGTAGCAGAAGGTACCCATGGAAATTTAAGATGACAGGCCGCGAGCCGGCCGCAGTTACCGAATCCCACAGTACTACAGTGGGTGATTGTCCTATTGTCACAACGGAAAAAAGCCTTTATTTGCATATCCCGCAGCACACATAGGAAGCACCTAAACTCCAAGCACCATAGAGTCGGCTAACCCGACCGCAACACGACAGGACAACTTATTGGAGGCTAAGTGACGTTTACACTGACAGGAAACAGATGGCGTGCTGTAACCAGTCTGGGCAGGAGTGAGTACCCGTGCCAATGACACTTCCGAGCAACAACTGGCGGTGTTGAAGCCCAGGGATGAGAAGACAACAGGGTGGAGGCAGCAGGACTTTTTGCCGTTCACACAGCAGGGGAACAGCTGACATTACTGAACCCCAGTAACACAGGAGCAAGTGTTCACTGTGCTAACAGCACTTCCGAGCAACAACTGGCGGTGTTGTAGCCCAGGGATGAGAAGAGAACATGGTGGAGGCAGCAGGACTTTTTGCCGTTCACACAGCAGGGGAACAGCTGACATTACTGAACCCCAGTAACACAGGATCAAGTGTTCACTGTGCTAACAGCACTTCCGAGCAACAACTGGCGGTGTTGTAGCCCAGGGATGAGAAGAGAACATGGTGGAGGCAGCAGGACTTTTTGCCGTTCACACAGCAGGGGAACAGCTGACATTACTGAACCCCAGTAACACAGGAGCAAGTGTTCACTGTGCTAACAGCACTTCCGAGCAACAACTGGCGGTGTTGTAGCCCAGGGATGAGAAGAGAACATGGTGGAGGCAGCAGGACTTTTTGCCGTTCACACAGCAGGGGAACAGCTGACATTACTGAACCCCAGTAACACAGGAGCAAGTGTTCACTGTGCTAACAGCACTTCCGAGCAACAACTGGCGGTGTTGTAGCCCAGGGATGAGAAGAGAACATGGTGGAGGCAGCAGGACTTTTTGCCGTTCACACAGCAGGGGAACAGCTGACATTACTGAACCCCAGTAACACAGGAGCAAGTGTTCACTGTGCTAACAGCACTTCCGAGCAACAACTGGCGGTGTTGTAGCCCAGGGATGAGAAGAGAACATGGTGGAGGCAGCAGGACTTTTTGCCGTTCACACAGCAGGGGAACAGCTGACATTACTGAACCCCAGTAACACAGGAGCAAGTGTTCACTGTGCTAACAGCACTTCCGAGCAACAACTGGCGGTGTTGTAGCCCAGGGATGAGAAGAGAACATGGTGGAGGCAGCAGGACTTTTTGCCGTTCACACAGCTGGGGAACAGCTGACATTACTGAACCCCAGTAACACAGGAGCAAGTGTAGACTGTGCTAACAGCACTTCCGAGCAACAACTGGCGGTGTTGTAGCCCAGGGATGAGAAGAGAACAGGGTGGAGGCAGCAGGACTTTTTGCCGTACACACAGCAGGGGAACAGCTGACATTACTGAACCACAGTAACACAGGAGCAAGTGTTCACTGTGCTAACAGCACTTCCGAGCAACAACTGGCGGTGTTGTAGCCCAGGGTCAAGGAGGATGTTTAAATACTAGATCAAGTATTTTCCTTGTTACGTGTCAATTAAAAATGTCTATACTCCAAACAAGAGAAATATAAACTTTAGTACCGTAAGATGATGATTTAACTTAAAAAAATATATGTAAATTAATAATTTACAAACATAAACGCATACATTAACATGTTGAAAAGCAATGCAAACCACAATTAAAATAGGTTAAATAATCTGCTATACGGTTTAAAATAAAAGCATACAAGTACACATCAGAATCCATTAATGATGGGTAAGTAACAGTATGTACACCATTTTTATTGAGTAGACAATGAATGGCTGACTTAAAAACATAATCAGCATTACAAGTTTTCTTTGACATTCATAAAACTTTACATTTGGTGAATAATATCACTAAAATTTTTAAAAAAATATCTAAAATTTCCATCATGTAATACTGATAATATGTGCCAATCATTTATATTAACAAAACAAAAATTTAAAAAGTGCATAGTGCAGAGTGAAAACAGATATTTATGCCTGACTGTGGACTTGCAAGCATGACAACGGATAGATAAGGTATATATAGATGAGACTGCATAGCCACAGATGGTGAATGGCGATGTAATACTGTACCTCAATAAAGTGTGCGTTACTACTACATCCTTTTTTTTATCTAGCTTTAAAAAGGTTACGTGCATGTATGGTTGCGCCTTTGTTTGGACGCACAGACTGGCTTCCTGCTGTGACGCGTTGGGTATTGGAGCGTCTGTACGTCTTATGACGCAGACTAACATTCACGGTGCGCATCGTTCATCATCGCAAGCGTACCGACAACACAAAGGCGTTGTCATGACTGCTTTACTCAGTAAACATGCACCTATGATGAAACATACACGCATGTGCCCTATTACATAACAAGCTACAAGAAAAACGAGTGTGAGGTGTGACACAGCTGTTTTGTTAAGGTACAGTATTATATCGACATTGTACAGATGTCGCTATTCAGTCTGATAAATAGATATCATTCACGTATTCTATCAGTTGTCGTTCTTTCAGCACCACTTACAAGTATATATTTTGCTATTGTGACTATGCACTATTGACTTTACCAAGGTAATGCATGATTTTTGTTAGCGATTATCATGTTTACATGAAGGACCTTTATGATATGGGCTGTTAACTTTCTAATCAAATATGTATTTTTTAAAATGACACAAATATAAGTAATGTTGAAGAGGACTATTCCTACATGCATTGTTTGCACAATATTACAGGTGTACATCACGTCCCTTAATCAACATTGGATTATTATATTTACTTGTATGCTTTTATTTCAAAGGCAAGAACACTGAAGTATAACCTTCGCACTGCAGCAGTTGTCAAAGTTCAACCCACATTATGCACTTCCAACATTGCAGCATTTGAGTCATCATGATGTGAGTTGGATTTGTCTAAGCTATGGAGTGACAAGGTTGACCATCAGTATCCTATAGCATAAGTAGGCTTTTGTGTTTGCATTTGTTTTCGACATGTGCATATCTGTAATAATATGTCACAATTATTTTGTTACAGATTTGTGACAAAGACTAATCATTTTATGGTTTGAAAGTTGACGTTTCAAATGTTTACAGCTTAGAAATCAGGGTGTAGCCTCATATCTATGTGTAGCACTAGACACTTTGAGATGTCATGTCTTTTTCACCATGATTAGGTAGCTAGCAGTAATTTTTGCTGGACACACAGCAGGGGAACAGCAGGCGTTACTGAATCCCCCAAACACATCAGCGATTGTTTTCATCTGTGCATCTAACACTTCTGAGCAGCAACTGGCGCTGTTGAAGCCCAGGGTCAAGGAGGGTGTAGGCAGAGGCCTAGTATGAGACGTTTGAAGTTGAAGTTGTAGTTAGCAGTAGTAATTTTTGCCAGACACACAGCAGGGGAACAGCAGGCGTTACTGAACCTGTCAGGAGTCGAACCCAGTACCTCTTGTCCACTGGCCAGCAGCTCTACCATCTGAGCTATTCTGCTGGCTGCAAAGTTCCTTGCTGAACCCAGATACCATTGACTGTTCTTCCTGATTGGCTACACCTAGTGCTCTCTTGATTGGGCCTCTGATTGCCAATTACACACCCTATATAAACCTGGCCCTGTGGGTGTGTCATTGCGAGATTATTGTGCTTCCAGCCTTTAGTCAAGCTCTTTCTCCTGCTGTTCCTGCTGTTACAAACACTGCTCTCCTGTGTACCGACCTCCTGCTGCCACCTGACTACGTTATCTGCCTGCTCCTCTGCTACCGAACTGCCTTTCCTGTGTACCGACCTCCGGCTGCCACCTAACTACGTTATTTGCCTGCTTCCCTGCTACAAACACTGCTTTCCTGTGTACCGACCTCGGCCTGCCTTCTGACTACGCTACCTGCCTCTGCTTTCCCTAGTGTTTGCAGTAACATCGGCTCCAACCCAGACGGGATCCTGACAGAATAATCTCGCGCCAAAATGGAGTCCGCTGTGAACACCCTGAGGCGGCAAGTTACGGAGCTTCAAAGTTTTTGTACTGACTCTCAAGGAAAATATGCCAAGTTACAAACTGATTTCACGGCGATACAACAGGAAGTAATTGAGCTACAAAAACAACTTCTGGACGTGCGCAATTCAGGGTCCGAATCAAATGCGCGGCTGCCGCTGCCTGCAAAGTTCAGTGGGGATCGCAAGCAGTACCGAGGATTCCTCAATCAATGCCGCATATACTTCCAGATGCAACCTGCTCCCTTTACCAGTGAGAGGAAGAAAGTTTTTTTCATGATAAATCTCCTGACGGATGAAGCTCTTGCTTGGGCTTCACCTTATGTAGAAAAGGACTATGCCCTCCTTAATGACCTGGAAGCTTTCATCGCAGCTATGAATCAAGTTTTTGATGACCCAAACCGCTGTGCCACAGCAGAAACCAAATTACATAATTTGCGCCAAGGACGTCGCTCTGTTGCGGAATATACATCGGAGTTCCGTCGCTGGGTGGCCGACACCACCTGGAATCCAGCGGCCCAGAGAAGTCAATTTCGACGAGGGTTATCAGAACCAGTGAAAGACGAGCTTGCCAGGGTTGAGACCCCTGACCAGTTGGAGGACTTTATTCAACTATGTATCCGGATTGACCAGAGACTTACTGAAAGGAGAAAGGAGAGACTGCGAGCACTTGGGAATAGCCCTGGCTTCTCATTTTCAGCATCAGACCACCAAGAAAAGACGCAAGTTGTGTCTGAACCGATGCAGATCGACGTCATCCGAAGACCACTCTCTGCACAGGAGAAGGAGAGGCGACGTGCAGAACATCTCTGCCTCTATTGTGGGGACCCTGGACACTATGCCATCAACTGTCCTAACAAAAGGACTATAGCCTTTACCAACAACAGGTCTGCCAGCAATACGGACCTTTCTCAGCAGTCGGATTCCATCTTGCAGACTATCTCATCAGTAACGCCAGAAATAGACAAAATACATACCACATCATCTCATTTTGTAATCCCCATTCAGGTTGTAATGGGCACTCAAAAAATACAATGCTCTGCCCTGTTGGATTCGGGAGCAGGAGGAAATTTTATGGACTTAAAATTTACACGTGATAATGATATTTCCAGTAGGACCAAATCCACACCAATTGAAATGGAAACTGTGGATGGATCACCTTTGTCTTCTGGACCTGTCACGCATGAGACAATCGAACTGGAGATTTGTATCGACCCGGATCATCATGAAGCTATCAGTTTCCACCTTATTTCATCTCCGAAATTTCCGGTTATTCTAGGGATCCCCTGGTTTTCAGTCCATAACCCTTCTATCAACTGGGCATCAAGGACCATCACCTTTCCATCTGACTACTGTAAGAATAATTGTCATAAGGAACCCCCTGTTCTCCAACAAGTCCAAATCTCTGAGATTTCGCATGAGAAGGAAGAGAAACTACCACCTCAATATCAGCAGTTCTCTGATGTCTGCAGTAAGAAGAAAGCAGATCAATTACCTCCTCACCGTCCTTATGACTGTCCCATTGAATTGCTGCCAGGAGCAACCATTCCATTTGGACGGATTTACAATCTTTCCGAACCTGAATTGAAGGTATTAAGAAAGTTCCTGGATGAAAATTTAGAGAAAGGCTTTATTCGACCTTCCACATCTCCAGCTGGGGCACCCCTGTTCTTTGTTGAAAAGAAAGACTCCACTCTGCGGCCATGTATTGACTACAGAGAGATGAATAATATCACTGTCAAGAATCGCTACCCGCTACCCTTGATTCCTGAACTATTTGAGAGACTCCGTTCTGCGAAAATCTTTACGAAGCTGGATCTTAGAGGGGCTTACAACCTCATACGGATTCGCCCAGGAGATGAGTGGAAGACCGCCTTCAGAACGAGATATGGACATTTTGAATCTCTTGTTATGACCTTTGGCCTTAGCAATGCCCCAGCCACCTTTCAACATTTTATTAATGATGTATTTCGAGATTTCTTGGACCAAATCGTTGTGGCTTATCTCGATGACATTCTTATATTTTCAGACACCTTGGAAGAGCATCGCAGGCACGTCCAGTTAGTCTTGGAACGACTACAGGAGAACCATCTCTACATTAAACTTGAAAAATGTGAGTTTGAACAAACCAGTATCCAATTTCTGGGATATATCATCTCCCAGAAGGTCTGAGCATGGATCCCGGCAAAATCAATGCTGTAGTGGACTGGCCTGTTCCAAGAAATTTAAAAGACGTCCAGCGTTTCATAGGATTTGCAAATTTTTACCGAAAATTTATAAAGAACTTTTCACGGATCATACTACCAATTACTACACTAACAAAAAAGACAAAAGCATTTGTCTGGTCTCCAGAGGCACAGGAGGCTTTTGACAAGTTGAAAACTCTTTTTACGTCTGCTCCATTGTTAGTACACCCAAATCCTGAATTGCCATTTACTGTCGAAATGGACGCCTCGGACTCTGCAGTGGGAGCTATTCTGTCTCAGCGAGTTGGGGACAAGATGCAACTTCACCCATGTGCGTTTCTTTCCCACACCATGTCATCTGCAGAAAAGAACTACGACATTGGTAATAAAAAACTGTTAGCCATTAAAGTTGCCTTCTCCGAGTGGAGACATCTTCTGGAAGGTGCCAATCACCCTGTGACTGTCCTCACGGACCACAAGAATCTTGAATTCCTCCGTACAGCAAAAAGATTGTCTGCAAGACAAGCACGATGGGCCTTATTTTTCTCAAGATTCAATTTTATAATCTCTTACCGGCCTGGTTCAAGGAATGGCAAGGCTGACGCCCTGTCCAGGATGTGTTCGGAACCTCAGGAGAGGTCTAGTAATGATGATACAATTCTAGGCCCTAAACATTTTTTGGGAATATTGCACTCTAGAGGACTAGGTAATAGAATTAAAGATGGATATCAAGAGGACTCTTTCCTTAACCATCCTTCGGAAGACGTCGATCTTTCATTCAAAGAGGGGTTTTGGATGCAGAAACACCAAATATATGTACCTGAATCTTCTCGCCTTGAAGTCCTCAAAAGTGTCCATGATTCTAAACTGGCAGGACATCCTGGAGTTGCAAAAACACAAGACTTACTACTTAGTTTCTTTTGGTGGCCTAATTGTAGGAAGGACGTGAGGAAATATGTTTCAACCTGTTTAACATGCGCACGAAACAAGACCCCACGATCGTCTCCTCTAGGACTCTTGCAACCACTCCCAGTTCCATCCAGGCCTTGGGGATCTATTTCCATGGATTTTATTGTGGAACTACCCCCTTCCAAACAGATGACCGTCATCCTTGTCATAGTGGACCGACTCACAAAAATGGCCCACTTTATTCCAACTAAAGGAATTCCTACTGCTGAAAAAACTGCAGAACTGATGATCAAAGAAGTATTCAGGTTACATGGAATTCCTGACAGCGTGGTGTCTGACAGAGGCGTTCAGTTTACGTCAAAATTTTGGAAGAGTTTCTGTACAGCCTTGGGAGTCACGGTGAATCTTTCTACCGCTTTCCATCCTCAGTCCAATGGCCAGACGGAGAGAACGAACCAGACTTTGGAGCAATACCTCCGTTGCTTCATTTCCTATCTTCAGGATGACTGGGTGGACTATTTACCAACAGCAGAGTTTGCCTATAACAACTCCATACATAGCGCTACATCTCAAACCCCATTTTTTGCTAATTATGGAGTACATCCAGTATTTATCCCTAATCTGCCAGTGAACACTCCCATTCCTGCTGTTAATGACAGGCTTACAAAATTACAGGAATCCCAGAAGGAATTATCAGAGATATTGCTCAAGACCCAGGAAGAATATAAGGAAGCAGCAGATAAACATCGGAGAGTGCCCCTGCTCTTCAGGTTGGAGACAAAGTTTGGCTGTCCACTAAAAACCTTAAGACACATGTGCCATCCTCCAAATTGGGTCAGAAATTCATTGGACCTTTTCAAATTTCTGCAAAAATTAACCAGGTTGCTTTTCGTTTAAAACTTCCCAACAATCTAAAGATTCATCCAGTGTTTCACATATCCTTGCTAAAACCCTTCTGTGAAAACCCGTTTCCAGGAAGAATTCAGCCACCTCCTCCACCAGAAAGGATCCGTGGTGAAGAAGAATACATTGTGGATAAGATTCTGGACTCCCGAAAATTCAGAGGTAAACTGCAGTATCTGGTGCAGTGGAAGGGTTACGGACCAGAGGAAAATTCATGGGAACCAAGGGACAACGTCCATGCTCCTAGACTAACAAGATCCTTTCATCAAAGGTACCCGGATAAGCCAGCTCCTGAGATGTCCAGAGGCCATCCTGGAAGGAGGGGAGTACTGTCAGGAGTCGAACCCAGTACCTCTTGTCCACTGGCCAGCAGCTCTACCATCTGAGCTATTCTGCTGGCTGCAAAGTTCCTTGCTGAACCCAGATACCATTGACTGTTCTTCCTGATTGGCTACACCTAGTGCTCTCTTGATTGGGCCTCTGATTGCCAATTACACACCCTATATAAACCTGGCCCTGTGGGTGTGTCATTGCGAGATTATTGTGCTTCCAGCCTTTAGTCAAGCTCTTTCTCCTGCTGTTCCTGCTGTTACAAACACTGCTCTCCTGTGTACCGACCTCCTGCTGCCACCTGACTACGTTATCTGCCTGCTCCTCTGCTACCGAACTGCCTTTCCTGTGTACCGACCTCCGGCTGCCACCTAACTACGTTATTTGCCTGCTTCCCTGCTACAAACACTGCTTTCCTGTGTACCGACCTCGGCCTGCCTTCTGACTACGCTACCTGCCTCTGCTTTCCCTAGTGTTTGCAGTAACATCGGCTCCAACCCAGACTGGATCCTGACAGAACCCCACAAACACATCAGCGATTGTTTTCATCTGTGCATCTAACACTTCTGAGCAGCAACTGGCGCTGTTGAAGCCCAGGGTCAAGGAGGGTGTAGGCAGAGGCCTAGTATGAGACGTTTGAAGTTGAAGTTGTAGTTAGCAGCAGTAATTTTTGCCAGACACACAGCAGGGGAACAGCAGGCGTTACTGAACCCCACAAACACATCAGCGATTGTTTTCATCTGTGCATCTAACACTTCTGAGCAGCAACTGGCGCTGTTGAAGCCCAGGGTCAAGGAGGGTGTAGGCACAAAATATTGAGTTATTGCCTTGTTACGTGGCCATTGCAAATGTATGTACTTCAAACAAGAATAAATGAAGTTTTACTAGGACAATAAAATGATGAATTTCAATTCAAGAATAGAAAAATATTTATACTTGAGAGTCCTCTGTGGTTGATACGTTTAATGGCTAACTGAAAATATTGGTAACAAATTCAAAGCTTTCGAGACTACTCAGGTCTCTTCATCAGGCTAAGACTAAAAAAAAAATGAAGAATCACATTTTCTACACACAACAGGACACAGGAATAGGTAAGACAAGTGAGGGAGGGACAAGTGAGGGAGACCGGCCAAAAAATGAGAACAAGGATTGATTTCAGCGCCACACGATAAGTCAAAAAAATAATGGATTTACCTGTGGCAAAACACTTTTGTATGCCCGGTCATAGCATGATGGATATGGAATTACTGGTATTAAAATTATAAATCAAATATGAGAAAGATACAAAGGTTTCAGAATATAAGCTCATCATACCTTTGACACTGTTAGTGATGGAATGAATAGATCACACGGATTTATGTCATTCTATATCAATTAAGGAATCTGCGTCTCTGCCTTCCAGGGGATGAAAACACAAAACCAGACCCCAATCAGAGGGCAATAAACTTTCTATCCTTATCTAGAAACTGTTCCAATTTTAGTTCATCCCTCCTGTGATAATGACAGTTCTGCTACACGTCACTTACTTGTCTTACCTATTGCACTATTCCTGTGTCCTGTTGTGTTAGAAATATGTGTTGCTTCATTTTTTGTTTTAGTCTTTGCCTGATGAAGAGACGTGAGTAGCCTCGAAAGCTTGCAATTTGTTACCATCTTTTCAGTTATCCATTCAAAGGTATCAACCACTGTGGACTCTCAAGTCTTAAATATTTTTCTATCTAATGGCTAACACGGTACGAAGATACCATGTTTCCTAACTTCAAGAATAAAAATAAAGACACTGCAAATATAAACGCATATATGCACATGCCAACAAGAAATGGAACAACACACCACCCAAAAAATTGGTTACAAAATATAGTGTTGTAAATTTAACAATAAAAGTCCATTTTTGTATTTATGAATAATGCTTAAGGAACGCTATGTTAAACCATAACATAGTGAAGACAATGGATTTTGTAATCGTCACTCATCATCATCATCATTGCAGTTTAGATGTGACAGTCACAGACATTTCAGTTATTTAAGTTAATAAAATCGTTACTTTGTACAGCATGTATGAATGTCCAGCATGGACTCATCAATGTGATGACACAATAATGTACGATAAAAAAAACCATTTAAAAAACATAAGCATTGTCACAATTTAAGTGTGTACCTGCAAGTGTAGGTAAAGAAAGGCTACGGATAGCAAAGGTATATTCTATGTCTGTATCAGACAGTGGACAGCCTTGATGGGTAATGGCGATGTTAACTGTACGTCAATAAAGTCTGCGGCTGCAATCATGCATTTTTTGCTTGGACAGTGTTGAAGGGGTAAAAGCATGTCTGGTTGCGCAAGGCTTTTTCCGTCAACACTCCCTTCCTACTGTCACGCGTAGGGTAGGGTAGCGTGTGTCAATTATATGACTCTATAAAATGTGACATTACGCAGCGTTATTGCGCCCTAGGGACGCCAAAAAAATGACAGCGTAATCATTTACTGTCTAATACCCACCTATGACCAACAAAAAAGACCGTTCCCTTTTTAACAATCTACAAGACTAACAAGCATAATGGTTGACGCAGACTTTATTGAGGTACATTATTACTTCGACATTGTCCATGAGTAACTATGCACTGGATACCTATATACCATTATTAATTTATATCTGTTGGGTTGTTTCAGCACTTGCAGGTATATCTAGTACTACTATGTCAGTATGCATGATGCACTTTCTAGATGTAATAATTTTTATTGACATTATTACAGGTTAGATGCTGGCCATTTCATAATGGTGTGTGAAGTTACAGTTGGCATCAGTATGGTTTTTATAATGTCTGTCATAAATAAAACTCGTGATGATATGATGGGATTTATGATTCGTACATCCATTGACTGCATTATCTTACAGGTACAGATAAAGTTCCTTAAAAGCATTAATTGATAAGTATGAAATGTACTTTTATGCATTAATTTTTAAAAAGTGAACACATGTTTAGTTTTTGTTACCATTTCTAATAGACTTGCAGATATGCGCTGTGATGACAAATTATTATTTGTCCCATATTTGTCATAAAAATTATCATTCTAGGCCTGGAAAACTTCACAATTTCCTGTTTTAAGCATAACAATCAGGGTGACGGCTCTTCCCTATTTGGAGCATGTTCGACATGGGTTTTTCTGTGCATGTGTAGGGAACAGGGACTTGTTGCCGGACACACAGCAGGGAACAGCTGGCGTTACTGAACCCCACTAACATATAGCTTGTGTATTGGTCTGTGGACACGACAATTCTGAGCAGCACTGGCAGTGTTGTAGCACAGGGAGTAGAGTTCAGGTGGTAGAAAGATGAACTAAACAGGAGACATGGATAACGGTGCGAACAGTTATTTAATCTGAAAACGGAAGACAAATTCTGGCGAGATCCATGCCTTGTTCATTTCAGAAAGTAAGCCGGTCTACATTATCGAGGTTAGTCGCTGCGACGGTCTGTTAGCACACCACCGGCGGCACTAAAGACGTGCTCCGATAATACACTGGCAGCAGGGCAGCCAGCACCCCAATGCATACTGGCTAAGCTCTGGCCATGTACCACTTAGAGACCCAAAACTTGATGGGGAAGAGCCATCTGGGAGTACATGAGAGGGAAAGACATGTAGTCTGTCACCATCTTCGGAAACGTTGCTCCTGCTGACTGGAGCCGTCTCGGATGGTGTAGACATTGGTGGCGCTGCCACAAAACTTCGCCACATTTGGAACATACTGGCTTGCCCTGTGCAGATGCGCTGCTTGTGCTCCTCTTGTTGCAGAGCTGTCTCCACTGCCTCGACGCACAGAGCTGCTTTTAAAGCAGTAGCAGTGCTCTCGGCTGGAATGGAGACATTTAGGATTGCACCAGTGTGTCTTGGTACTCCCGCATTTTCGCTCCCGGTTAACGGTTTGTGATGAGGCTTTGTAAGTTGTCCAGGTAGCGAGGGTTCTAGGAGGGTGTACACCCAATAATCAGACGTGGTGAGATGTGGGCGATGCGGCGGTCGTTTCTCAGGCACTGCAGCATGAAATCAACCAGGTGCTGCAGACTCCCACTGGCCAAGAAACGCTGTCCCCTGCAAGAGGCGTCATCTCTGCCTGCTCTGCATCCCCCACCCTCGCTCTACATACTGACTAGAGCGTTGTGTCCTCCCTCTGGAGCGATGTCTTCCTCCTCTGACTCCTCCTCATCCTCTCACAAAGTGAACACTGCCCAGCCCTTTGGGAGGAACCACGTTGCGCTGACTGTCCAGAAGGTGATGGAATTTGTGACCCTCATCCTCCACCTCTTCCAAACCTATCCCTTATTGCTTGCAGTGTTTTTGAAGCAGGCAGATAAGGGGGACAGTCAGCTGACTAGTGCATCATCTTGCACTCGCCATCCGCGTTGACTCATCAACGCACGCAAAACGTGGCAGATGTCCTTCATAGAGGCCCACTCAGTATGGGAAGTTGTGAACGACGCAAATTGCGAGTTGATTGCGCCTGATGCAGCTGATACTCCATTACTGCTGGCTGCTGCTCACACAACCGCTCCAACATATGTAACGTGGAATTCCACCTGGTGGGTACGTCACATTGATGCGATGTTCGGAAGGCGAAATCTGCGTTGCAGAGCTGCATGCGCGATCTGGCCATGCTGGAATGTCGCCAAGTGAGCGCACTCTAGGCGGACCTTTGTGCAGCAGTGCATCAAGATCCGGATAGTCCCTCAAAAACTCTGCACGCCAAGTGAGCAATGTGCCAGACATGGTATGTGAGTGAGGTTGCCAAGGCCCAGAGGCTGCCACCAGATTTCGGCCATTGTTCACACACTACCAAGCCTGGCTGGAGATTCGCTGGCAAAAACCACACGTCGCTCTAATGCTTGATGACATTCCAGAGCTCCTGCGCTGTGTGGCTTCGATTCCCCATGTAAATTAATTTCAGGACGGCCTGTTGACGTTTGGCCACGGCTGTGCTCATATCGGTCGCTATCAGGTAAGCGTTCACGGGTCATGTGGAGGTAGACCGTGACGGCTCTGCAGCGATGATTCTGAGGAACTGGAGTAGGAGGAGGAGTCAATGTGGACAGACTTGATTCTGCAATCCTGGGTTGGCAGAACATGTACAGCGCACTCGCAAGATCTGTAACCCGGCTCCAACATTGACCCAATGGGCAGTGAGGGAAAGGTATCGTCCCTGGCCATGGGTACTGGTCCACGCATCGGTGGTCAGGTGGACCTTGCTACTGACGGCGTTTAGTAGCGCATTTTTTAATTTTTCCCTCGACATGCTTTGCAGACCAGGGATGGCTTGCCTGCTGAATAAAATCGGCTGGGCACATTGTATTGTGGGACTGCCAAAGCCATAAAGTTACTGAAACTGTCAGTCTCCACCAGCCTGAATGACAGCATTTCAAGGGACAGGAGTTTTGCAATGCCAGCATTCAGAGCCTGTGCTCGTGGATGGTTTGCCGAGTATGGCCGTCTTTTATCCCATGCCTGTGCTACCGATGGCTGTTTTGTGGCCTGGGAGTGTGGGATGACAGGGAATTGCAGCTGTGGGTGGAATAACACTGGGTCTCTGGACAACAGTGACAGAGGTTCTTCCATGGCGATCCCGTGAGGAAGCCGAACCAGTGGTGTGAGCTGGGGGAAGAGGCTCCAACAAAGAGCTGAAGATGAAGGTGCTGCTGTAGGTTGGCCTACATCTCCAGTGAGTCTTTGGAACTCAACCACGTGCTTTGTCCGTACAGTTTCCACATATTTGTGGTATTTAGGTTACTGATATTTTTACCTCTGTTAAAATTTTTGATTACACAGCTTGCATTTGACATAGCAAATATCATCTGCAAGTGTGTCAAAAAAGGACCACGCAGTGCAATGTCCTGGAGCGCTCGTTTGGCTGTTGGAAGAGAACTGCTACGAACGGGTGCCAAACTGGAGGCTACAGGCAACCGAGTCTGCAGCCTACCTCTCCCTACTGTTTGGACCGTTGGGGCAATCTCTTCCTCAAGCTGCTACCACCACCTTCCTGTTCCTCACGCCATGTTGGGTCTTGGACCTCTCATCTCCACTACCCTCTTCCAACACCTGCTGGTTGGGTGGTCTGGCCAGCCCTTGCTCAACACAAATGGCACCTGAGTCTCATCATCATCAGATGCGTTCTGCGGTGTGCTGACCATCGGCACTGGCTCACACCGCCTCTTCACATTCAGAGAGACACAGCTGTTGCGCATCACTGTATACTGCCTCTTCTTCACATTCCAGAATGCTGCTTGGCTGGGCCCTGTTTGCAAGCCAACAGATCTGAGAACAGAAGCAGAGGGCTCAGCTGGCTCCAGTTCAGAACTCTCTGACTGCCTGGGCAATTTGGCAGGCGGTGAAGAACAGATGGTTGTTCAACAGTGCTGTGGTCCTGAGAGGAGGTGGAAGCAATTGAAGTCGATGCATTGGCTGCCATCCAAACAACAACGGCTTCAAATTTTTTCTTCCCGCAGGCAGGGGGGTACGCTGAGCTCCTACAAAAGTGCGCATAAAGGAACGCTCACGGGGAAAACTGGTGGATGCTGTGGCACTGGGTGCGGCAGCAGCCACAGAATCCCCACGTCCTCTCCCTGCTGAAACTCCCGGCCACGACCACGTGCCTTACTCCCTGCCTTCTTCATCTTGGTAGATTGATAAAGAAAGTCAGAAAAAATTATAAGGCCTAAGTGTGGTTATTCCTCAGAGACTGCAGTGAACACTGCAGACAACTGTTCAGTAGCTGTGAAAGGCCCCTTTGTGTACTTCTATAGTGTTTGCAACCAATGTATTGTATACGGATGGAAGCGCGTCACACTAATAGATTAGATTTTTTTCAAATATAATGGAAGCAGCACCAATTAGAGAAAAATGTGAAGGATGAGGCAGTGACACACGCTCAGCAGACTACAACCAGCAGTGGTTGAAGAACTAAATGGAGCGTAATCTGCACTCAAAAAATGAAAAGCTCACAGACTACAGTGAAACACTGAAACACAACTGTTCATAGCTGTGAAAGGCCCCTTTGTGTACTTCTATAGTGTTTGCAACCAATGTATTGTATACGGATGGAAGCGCGTCACCTATTAGATTAGAATTTTTTTCAAATATAATGGAGCAGCACCAATTAGAGAAAAATGTGAAGGAGAGGCAGTGACACACGCTCAGCAACTACAAACCAGCAGTGGTTGAAGAACTAACTGGAGGTAATCTGCACTCAAAAAATGAAAGCTCACAGACTACAGTGAACACTGAAACACAACTGTTCAGTACTGTGAAAGGCCCCTTTGTCTACTTCTATTTGTTTGCAACCAATGTATTGTAAAAGGATGGAAGCGCGTCACACTAATAGATTAGATTTTTTTTCAAATATAATGGAGCAGCACCAATTAGTGAAGGATTTAGGCATGACCACGCTCAGCAGACTACAACCAGCAGTGGTTGAAGAACTAACTGAGCGTAATCTGCACTCAAAAAGAAAAGCTCACAGACTACAGTGAACACTGAAACACAACTGTTCAGTAGCTGTGAAAGGCCCCTTTGTCTACTTCTATAGTGTTTGCAACCAATGTATTGTATACGGATGGAAGCGCGTCACACTAATAGATTAGATTTTTTTCAAATATAATGGAGCAGCACCAATTAATGAAGGATGAGGCAGTGACACACGCTCAGCAGACTACAACCAGCAGTGGTTGAAGAACTAACTGGAGCGTAATCTGCACTCAAAAAATGAAAAGCTCACAGACTACAGTGAACACTGAAACACAACTGTTCAGTAGCTGTGAAAGGCCCCTTTGTCTACTTCTATAGTGTTTGCAACCAATGTATTGTATACGGATGGAAGCGCGTCACACTAATAGATTAGATTTTTTTCAAATATAATGGAGCTGCACCAATTCCACAAAATCAAATAAAAAAAAGAGTCAGTGAGTGACACATGCAGATGCCTACAAACAGCGGTGGATGCAGAGCAAACTGCAGCGTCACCTGCACTCTCACACACACCTTGCACAGAGCTGTTAAAACAACACTGGCAAAAGGAAGCTTTACACAGTGGTTGGTAAACTAGCCTGCCTAAAGCACAGTAGAGTACACAAAATCGCAATGTCTAACTGTCCCTCAGAGTCAGCACAGCAGCGTTCTGTCCCTAACTGAGTTCACAGCACAGTGACGCTAAAATGGAGGCGGCGCCTTTTATAGTGCATTCTGACATAATTTCAGCAGCCAATCACAGCCATGCCATTAGTTAAGATGACTGCAGCATTACAGGATGTGCCCACACTTCATAAGATTCCTCATTGGCTGACTAAAATCACATTGCCTCTCAAAGAATTATGGGAACTTCCGATTCCGGTATACGATATAGGAAAAATATCGGAACTAAGTATCGGAATTCCGATACAGCGAATATCGGCCGATACCCGATACTTGCGGTATCGGAATGCTCAACACTACTGAAAACCCATCTCTTCAGGAAAGCTAACAATTTGCAATAACCATTCTGCCACCTCACTAGTATCCGAGCTGCTGCCTCACCACAACCCAAGCTGCCGCCTCACCACCACCAGAGCTGCTGCACCCCCGAGGTTCTGTCTCTTCCCCATTAGAATGTAAGTCCGCAAGGACAGGGTCCTCTCCCCTCTGTATCAGTCTGTCATTGTAAATTTGTTTACTGTAAACAATATCTATAACTTTGTATGTAACCCCTTCTCGTGTACAGCACCATAGAATTAATGGTGCTATATAAATAAATAATAATAAGTAACAAATGTTAATTCCATTCCCACCTTAGATGTATAGTTACATCTAAGGTGGGCTCCTCATCTTTGCTGCGGGCTCTGGTGATGAGTCCACAACTTTTCTGATTTGAACAGCTGACATGTGCCCCTAACTGCCACAGGTGGTATCGCAATCGACACGCAACTGCTAACATATTAAATGCCACTGTCAATCCCTGACATTGGCATTTAACAGGCTAGTGCCGGAAGCGCGTCACTAAGCAGCCGGTGCTCATAGCAAGTGAGCATTTTAGCTACATAGAGCAGGAGTGAAGCCCTGCTCTGTGTAGCACAAGCGATCGGATGATCTCAGCTTCTAGTCTCCCATGGAGACTATTGAACAAGTGAAAAGTTAAAAAAGTTTTAAAAAATATTTAAAAAATTAAAAAAATATAAAAGTTCGAATCACCCCCATTCACCCCATTCAAAATAAAACAATAAAGGAAAAAAACAACACATACTTGGTATCGCCTTGTTCACAATCGCCCGAGCTTTCAATATATAAAAATAAATAATCCGACTGGTAAACAACGTAACGAGAAAAAATGTCAAAAAGCCAGCATTACATTTTATTGGGCACTGAAACATTGCATTAAAATGCTATAACGGGCGATCAAAAGATCATATCTACACCAAAATTTTATCAATAAAAACATTAGCCCCAGATCAAGAAAAATAGAGACGCTGTAGGTCTTGGAAATTGGTACCTTTTTTGTAAGAAACTTTTAATTTTTTTTCACCACTTAAATAAAGAAAAACTATAAATGTTTGGTATCTTCAAACTCATAATGACCTGGAGATTCATAATGGCATGTCAGTTTTAGCATTCAGTAAACACAACAACATGGCAAAACAAAAAACAACTGTGGAAATGCACTTTTTTTGCAATTTCACCGCACTTTGAATCTTTTTCCATTTTCCAGTACACTATATGGCAAAAGTTCAACTTGTCTTGCAAAAAACAAGCCCTCACATGGCCATATTGAGGGAAAAATAAAAAAGTTATGGCTCTGGGAAGAAGGGGAGCAAAAAACAGAAGCATAAAAATGGAAAAATCAAAGTTGGTGAAGGGGTTAAAAAGAAATCAAGCTAGCCAGTGACATAAAAAATGAATCCCTCAAAATTTTGTAAAGTTTTATCAATACAGTACAAACCAAAAGTTTGGACACACCTTCTCATTCAAAGATTTTTCTGTATTTTCATGACTATGAAAATTGTACATTCACACTGAAGGCATCAAAACTATGAATTAACACATGTGGAATTATAAACTTCACAAAAAAGTGTGAAACAACTGAAAATATGTCTTATATTCTAAGCTCTTCAAAGTAGCCACCTTTTGCTTTGATTACTGCTTTGCACGCTCTTGGCATTCTCTTGATGAGCTTCAAGAGGTAGTCACTGGAAATGGTCTTCCAACAGTCTTGAAGGAGTACCCAGAGATGCTTAGCACTTGTTGGCCCTTTTGCCTCTCTGCGGTCCAGCTCACCCCAAACCATCTCGATTGGGTTCAGGTCTGGTGACTGTGGAGGCCAGGTCATCTGGCGTAGCACCCCATCACTCTACTTCTTGGTCAAATAGCCCTTAAACAGCCTGGAGGTGTGTTTGGGGTCATTGTCCTGTTGAAAAATAAATGATGGTCCAACTAAACGCAAACCGGATGGAATAGCATGCCGCTGCAAGATGCTGTGGTAGCCATGCTGGTTCAGTATGCCTTCAATTTTGAATAAATCCCCAACAGTGTCACCAGCAAAGCATGCCCACACCATCACACCTCCTTCTCCATGCTTCACGGTGGGAACCAGGCATGTAGTGTCCATCCGTTCACCTTTTCTGCGTCACACAAAGACATGGTGGTTGGAACCAAAGATCTCAAATTTGGACTCATCAGACCAAAGCACAGATTTCCACTGGTCTAATGTCCATTCCTTGTGTTCTTTAGCCCAAACAAGTCTCTTCTGCTTGTTGCTTGTCCTTAGCAGTGGTTTCCTAGCAGCTTTTTTACCATGAAGGCCTGCTGCACAAAGCCTCCTCTTAACAGTTGTAGTAGAGATGTGTCTGCTGCTAGAACTCTGTGTGGCATTGACTTGGTCTCTAATCTGAGCTGCTGTTAACCTGCGATTTCTGAGGCTGGTGACTCCGATAAACTTATCCTCAGAAACAGAGGTGACTCTTGTTCTTCCTTTCCTGGGGCGGTCCTCATGTAAGCCAGTTTCTTTGTAGCGCTTGATGGTTTTTGCAACTGCACTTGGGGACACTTTCAAAGTTTTCCCAATTTTTCGGACTGACTGACCTTCATTTCTTAAAGTAATGATGGCCACTTGTTTTTCTTTACTTAGCTGCTTTTTTCTTGCCATAATACAAATTCTAACAGTCTATTCAGTAGGACTATCAGCTGTATATCCACCAGACTTCTGCACAACACAACTGATGGTCCCAACTCCATTTATAAGGCAAGAAATCACACTTATTAAACTTGACAGGGCACACCTGTGAAGTGAAAACCATTTCCGGTGACTACCTCTTGAAGCTCATCAAGAGAATGCCAAGAGTGTGCAAAGCAGTAATCAAAGCAAAAAGTGGCTACTTTGAAGAACCTAGAATGTAAGACATATTTTCAGTTGTTTCACACTTTTTTGTTAAGTATATAATTCCACATGTGTTAATTCATAGTTTTGATGCCTTCGGTGTGAATGTACAATTTTCATAGTCATGAAAATACAGAAAAATCTTTGAATGAGAAGGTGTGTCCAAACTTTTGGTCTGTACTGTACATCAATGCAAAAAGAAAAAAACAGATGGTATTGGTCCCTTAAAAGACAATAAAAACAGGATACAGAAAAGACTGAGATATTAAACAGGCACTTTTCATCCGTGTTTACAAGTGACCTGTTTGTTCCAGTGATCTTTCAACAAGACAAAAATCAAAGTTCACCACCTGATATAACTAGTTTAACACAAAAAGAGGTACGTCTGCTTCTGAGCAAATTAATCATTGACAAATCCCCTAGCCCAGATGCAGTAGCGTAGCTACCGGGGGGGCAGAGGGGGTGGTGGCCCCGGGCACTGCGCTCGGAGGGGGCCCACCCGGAGCTACGCTACTGTAACTGTATCGGCATGCACAGCACGCCGACACAGTTACTTTCTCGCGGCAGAGCAGGGAGAATCAATCTCCCTGCTCTGCCGCCCGGCCGCTATGGGGCCTGAGCAGGCGGTGGGGGGCCCGGTGCCAGCAGTGGGCCCCCCACCCGTCATCGGAGGGTCAGCTGTATCGGCATCCAGCGATACAGCTGACCGCATTGAGAGAGAAGGAGCGAGTGCTCCTTCTCTCCCATAATCCCCCTCTCAGCGTCTGACAGCGGGCGCGATGACGTCATTGCCCGGCGCCGGCAGTCAGACGCTGAGAGGGAGAGCAGTGAGCAGCGCAGGAGCAAGAGAGGTGAGTACAGGATTTATTATTTTTGTAAATGGGGTGCATTATAAGTAAGGCTGCATATGGAGTACATTATAAGTACGGCTGCATATGGAGTACATTATAAGTACGGCTGCATATGGGGGTGCATTATAAGTACGGCTGCATATGGGGGTGCATTATAAGTACGGCTGCATATGGGGGTGCATTATAAGTACGGCTGCATATGGGGGTGCATTATAAGTACGGCTGCATATGGGGTGCATTATAAGTAAGGCTGCATATGGAGGTGCATTAAAAGTACGGCTGCATATGGGGGTGCATTATAAGTAAGGCTGCATATGGAGGTGCATTATAAGTACGGCTGCATATGGGGGTGCATTATAAGTAAGGCTGCATATGGAGGTGCATTATAAGTACGGCTGCATATGGGGGTGCATTATAAGTACGGCTGCATATGGAGGTGCATTATAAGTACGGCTGCATATGTGGGTGCATTATAAGTACGGCTGCATATGGGGGTGCATTATAAGTACGGCTGCATATGGGGTGCATTATAAGTACGGCTACATATGGGGTGCATTATAAGTACGGCTGCATATGGGGGTGCATTATAAGTACGGCTGCATATGGAGTACATTATAAGTACGGCTGCATATGGAGTGCATTATAAATAAGGCTGCATATGGAGTACATTATAAATAAGCTGCATATGGAGTACATTATAAATAAGGCTGCATATGGAGTACATTATAAATAAGGCTGCCTATGGGGTGCATTATAAATAAGACTGCCTATGGGGTGCATTATAAATAAGACTGCATATGGGGTACATTTCAAGTAAGGCTGCATATGGGGTACATTATAAGTAAGGCTGCATATGGGGTACATTATAAGTAAGGCTGCATATGGGGTGCATTATAAATAAAACTGCATATGGGGTACATCATAAGTAAGGCTGCATATGGAGTACATTATAAATAAGACTGCCTATGGGGTGCATTATAAATAAGGCTGCATATGGAGTACATTATAAATAAGACTGCCTATGGGGTGCATTATAAATAAGACTGCATATGGGGTACATTTCAAGTAAGGCTGCATATGGGGTACATTATAAGTAAGGCTGCATATGGAGTACATTTAAATAAGACTGCCTATGGGGTGCATTATAAATAAGGCTGCATATGGGGTGCATTATAAATAAGACTGCCTATGGGGTGCATTATAAATAAGACTGCATATGGGGTACATTTCAAGTAAGGCTGCATATGGGGTACATTATAAGTAAGGCTGCATATGGGGTACATTATAAGTAAGGCTGCATATGGGGTGCATTATAAATAAGACTGCATATGGGGTACATTATAAGTAAGGCTGCATATGGAGTACATTATAAATAAGACTGCCTATGGGGTGCATTATAAATAAGACTGCCTATGGGGTGCATTATAAATAAGGCTGCCTATGGGGAGTGAATTACAATATAGAGGCTGTCTGTTGGGGTGCATTATAAGTAAGGCTGCATATGGGGTGCATTATAAGTAAGGCTGCCTATGGGGTACATTATAAATAAGACTGCCTATTGGGTGCATTATAAATAAGGCTGCCTATGGGGTGCATTAAAAATAAGACTGCCTATGGGGTGCATTATAAATAAGACTGCCTATGGGGAGTGAATTACAATATAGAGGCTGTCTGTTGGGGTGCATTATAATACAGAGGCTGCCTATGGGGGTGCATTACAATACATAGGCTGTCTATGGGGGTGCATTATACTATATTGAGGACTATCTGGTGTATTATGCTATATGGAGGCTATCTAGGGGGCCATCATACAGTGTGGGGATTATAGTGGCGGGGCCATCATACAGTGTTGGAGCCATTAAATAGTTTGGGGATATTAAGGGGTCAGTATATATCCAGTGAGGGGGCATCATACTGTGTATGGGGGAGCTTATTGTTATAGGGGAACTCTGGTTACTGTGACTGTCAAAGGGGCACACACAGGGCATTATTACATTCTAGTGGACAACATGTGGGCACTGTTTTCTAGGGCCCATGCACCTGGCATTACTATATTATAGAGGGGTGCTTTAGAATTTAGAGGTCACACAGAACCACACAGTAGGTGCAGTAATAGGGACACATAGGGCAGCAGAGGCTCAGTATTGGGGTACCAGGTGTAGTAATAGGGGCACATACTGCAGCAGCGGCTCAGTATTGGAGTATCAGGTGTAGTAATAGGGACACATATGACAGCAGCGGCTCAGTATTGGGGTATCAGCAGGATGAGGAGTTTGTGCAGGTTGAGAATAGTCCAATTGGTGACCGTGACGGTGCTGACAATATGAGAAGTGAAACGTTTCTTTGTTGTATTCTCTGTAGTCGAGTCCTGGCTGGAGGAGTCGTTATGTCGGTCTGGGCCACATGGAAAAGACATGAAAAGTGAACGATTCCATCAGAAAGAACGTCAGCGGTAAGTCATTATCTGTAACTCTGCTATGATCTCTTATATGTTCTGTAGGACTGGTATTATTTACCACTGACCATATGGCGGTGATATCAATATTGGTCTTTTTATATATAGATTAATTTTGGCAACAGCGCGGTCATTTGCTGAGGTTCTCTGGTTAGGGGCCCACTCAGATGTTTCGCCCCCCTAAACCGAAACCCTAGCTACGCCTCTGCCCAGATGGTAATTATCCACAGATATTGAGCTCAGTAATTGACAGACTGCTGTATCTCATATTATTAGACTCTCTTGTAACAGAGGTGGTGCTAGAGGATTGTAGGATGGCTTATGTGGTACTGATATTTAAGAAAGGTAAGAAGGTAGATCCAGGCAACTACTGTCCGGTAAGTCTGTCATCAGTAGTGTTACAAAGTTTTTGAGGGCATTATGAGGGCAGTAATGACCTGCAGAAATATATTGCAGAGAATATAATAAATGACAACCAGGTTCTTGGATTCATGAAAGATAGGTCATGTCTAACTAACATGTTGGATTTCTATGAGGAATAGGGTTGAGCATTCCGATACCGAAACCCGGTTCCGATACCTGAAATCCAATGTAAGTCTATGGGAACAAAATATCGGAATATTTTTACTTCCGATATTTTGTTCCCATAGACTTACATTGGATTTCAGGTATCGGAACCGGGTTTCGGTATCGGAATGCTCAACCCTAATGAGGAAGTAAGGGCAAATCTGGATGTTTGTAATGCGGCTGATGTGATTTATCTGGACTTTGCAAAGGCACTTGATACTGTACCACATAGCAGCCTTAGGCCGGAGTCACACTAGCGTATGGCATCCGATGGCATCGCACAGAGAGAATCAGAGCACAGCTGCGGAGGAGGCAGAGAAACTAATTTCTCCATCTCCTCCATGTATATCGTACAGCACCAAGATGATATCCGAGTGATGTGCGTTGTGTCACTCGCACCCATAGACTTTGTGCTAATAGCAGCATGCTGCAATTTCGCTCGCACGTAGAATACGCCCGAGAAGAAAAACGGTGATGTGAGCTGCCCCATAGATTAACAAATAGCCGAATGCTATGCGATGTTTTATCTCATAGCACTTGTCCGTATTCAACACTAGTGTGTCTCTGGCCTTATCCTGAAGCTACAGAAGCAAGGACTGGGGGAAACTATATGTAGATGGGTAAAGAATTGGCTAAAAGATAGAAAACAAAGAGACGTCATTACTGAGAAGTACAGTTGAGCGAAACCGGTCGGTCAGATTCAAAAGTCGCCGACTTTCGCCAAAGTCGGGATTCGTTGGCCGAAACCCGACAATAGCATGCAGTCGGCCATGCGGTCGTCAACCCTAGAGCCCAAGTTGGTTTTCCCATAATGCTTGCAGGCACCTTTTTTCAGCCAATGAGCAAGGACGTACACTGCGGGCAACAAGAGGACATCTGCAGCGTCGACCACCATCTTAAAGAAGGGCATTGCAGTGATTGGCTTGCTTTGGGGGGCGTCATAGTGTCAATAAAAGCCCTGAGCGCCGACCTTCATTTTACTTCTGCTGATATTAACAGTAGGGAGAGGTTGCTGACTGTTTATCAGTAGGAAGAGAGTTAGACAGGAAAGAGAAGTTCTTCTGTGCTTGTGCTGATAGTAATTGTGCTGTACAGTTAGTGTGCAGTGACAGGTGGAGGATTTTCTTGTGTGCAGCAGCGCTGGTTATTAGGCTGCCTGCTAGCTGTATTGCTGTGTGTACACTACTGTGCAGACTGCTTTTTACACAGCACTAATAATTTTATTATTTTTTTTCTGAACACTTACCGACCGTTCATTTTTTCCCACACCGTATAGAGCTGTACGCTCCTCACACACTACCGGCTGGTATCATGGACAAATATATGCTGACTATCTGTGTGTGACTCCGGAAATATATACGAAGATTGCAATTTTCCCCTACACCGTATACAATTGTACGCTTCTAAGGCTACTTTCACATTTGCGCTCGGGCGACCTGCGCCTATCTGCGCACGGCCGCCGCTAAGCTCCGCCCCCGGCCGCGCCTCCTCCCGGCGGCTCCGCCTATGGGCGCATGACGGCGCATGCGACCTGTGTACCCTATCTTTATCATTGGGTACGCAGGCCGTGCGCAGTATGCGTTTGACTGCGCATGCGTCCTTTTGACGCTGCGCCGAGCGCACCAAAGCGCACAATGTTGCATTTTAGTGCGCTCGGCGCACCATCAAAAAGGACGCATGCGCAGTCAAACGCATACTGCGCACGGCCTGCGTACCCAATGATAAAGATAGGGTACACAGGTCGCATGCGCCGTCATGCGCCCATAGGCGGAGCCGCCGGGAGGAGGCGCGGACAGGGGCGGAGCTTAGCGGCGGCCGTGCGCAGATAGGCGCAGGTCGCCCGAGCGCAAATGTGAAAGTAGCCTGAGACAGTACCGTATATCTGCTCTTTGTATTACGGTCTAATCCATACTGAGTGAGAGTGTGTGTGTGACTCCGGAAATATATACGGAGATTGCAATTTTTCCTTACACTGTATACAGCTGTACGCTTCTGAGACAGTACCGTATATCTGCTCTTTGTATTACGGTCAAATCCATGCACAAATATATGCTGACTATCTGTGTGTGACTTCGGAAATATATACGGAGATTGCAATTTTCCCCTACACCGTATACAGCTGTACGCATCTGATACAGTACCGTATATCTGCTCTTTGTATTACGGTCAAATCCATACACAAATATATGCTGACTATCTGTGTGTGACTTCGGAAATATATACGGAGATTGCAATTTTCCCCTACACCGTATACAACTGTACGCATCTGATACAGTACCGTATATCTGCTCTTTGTATTACGGTCAAATCCATATTGAGTGATCGTCTGTGTGTGACTCGGGAAATATATACGGAGATTTAAATTTTTCCCAAAACAGTATACAGCTGTCCGCTTCTGATACAGTACCGTATATCTGCTCTTTGCATTACGGTCAAATCCATACTGAGTGAGCGTCTGTGTGTGACTCCGGAAATATATACGGAGATTTAAATTTTTCCCTACGCCATATACAGCTGTACGCTCCTCATACTGTACAGTATATCTGTTGGTATTTTTGGTACATTTTCCCAAACATGAGGAAGTATGGTGGAAGAGGCCGCGGACGTAGGCGGGGGGGTGCCAGCTGGGAAAGATGGTGGTGGTGGTGATGAATCTGCTGGTAATGCCAAAAGCCCAATAGCACCATGCCTGGGTTATCAAGTCAAATCCTGAATTCCCCAGTCCAAGATGAATATGACATGGAGTGCACTGATGCACAGCCACTGCTATCTGATTCTGCTGGTACATTCACCCAGAGCACTGCATTGCCCTCGCAGTCTACTGAGCCAGCATCTGACCCTGATGAAACTCAGGTGCCCTTCCCGCATACGATACCACCTTACACGGTGACACAGAGGAAGGTGTACATAAAATTGAAGAAGACGTGATGGATGACCTGGATTGGCATCCATTGGGGGAAGAGAGTGCCGCTGGCAATAGCTCAGAAGAGGAGGAGGATCCGCAGCAGGCAGCTGCGGTTATCTGGCAGGTGTTGTGAATACTATGGAGGCGACTTCTGAGCTGGGGCTCCCTCCGGTGGTTGCTGAGGGTAATGAACTAATTGCTGAATGGCCTTCAGCTGGCTCTGAATGGTCTGATATAAGTGACCTGAACTCCCTTCAGCCTTGCCGGTAATCAATTGTTCTTCCAGATCTTGCTTGGAGCTCAGCTTGCATTCCTGCTCTCATTCAGATAAGTGATTTGCTGTTTTTTTTCCTCTGGTTGGATTTCCCTTGCAGATTTGCTGCTTAGCAGTACACTTCAGCCTGGTCCCATTTTGGGGCCTGGCGCTGCAATTGTGCTCAGTTTGTGTTTGCACTTTTGCTCTGTTCCTATGTCACTTTTTATTTGCTGAATTGCTGTGTGTTACACCAGAGATCTGATTTAGGTGGTAGAGATCGTGTGATCTCAGGTTTTTTGTTAATCAGAAGTGTTGGTATTTTTGTCAGGGTTTTTTTGGGTTGCAGTCAGAATTCTTTCCTATACTTTTCTATCTAGACAGATTGGGCCCCAGCGTTTGCTCATTCTATTTTCTGTCTGTGTTCGTATTTTCTTCTGGTCTAACCGCCATTACATGTATGGGGGCTTCCTATTTCTTTGGGGATTCTGCTACGGGGCAGATAGCATTCATCTTTCTGCCTTTAGGTGTAGCTATCTCTCCGGCTGTGTTGAGGCGTGTAGGATCACCGTAGGTACGCTCCACGGCTACTTCTAGTGTTGGGGTTAGTTTAGGGTCCTGCAATCCAATAGTTTCCAGCCTCTCTGGTGTATTGCTTCTTTGGCTATTTTTGCAATTTCACCTCAGCTACCGAAACATAACAGGCAGGCCCGTAGCAGTCCAAAAACGTATTAAAAAAAAAAAAGAGTTGCAGGACAGCTTGGCCAGACGGTCAAATTACCACAGCGTGCAATGTTGTGAATGGGTTTGAGATGAGTTCTGAGCAGAGGCTCCCTCTGGTGGTTACAAGCGGTACTAGTGAGGATTGTGAGGACTGGGAATCAGGTGTTACTGACTGGTCTTATATAGGGGAGTCATTTTCCCATCAGGGTTGCCGGTGATCAGTTGTTCTGGTCTGAATCCTTCATTCCAGTTTCCCTTGTAGCCTGCTGTGTCGTGTCTGCATCTCCTGCTACCAGATAGGAATTTTTCTTCTTTTGTGTTGTTGCTGAATAGCGTTTTGTTACACCAGAGAGCTAATTTAGGTGGTAGAGGTCGTGTGATCTCAGGTGATTTTGAAATTAGTAGAGTTGGTGTTTTTCAGGGTTTTCTGGGATTGCAGTAAGTACCCTTCCTGTCCTTTTCTAACTGTTGTGAATGGGTTTGAGATGAGTTCTGAGCAGAGGCTCCCTCTGGTGGTTACAAGCGGTACTAGTGAGGATTGTGAGGACTGGGAATCAGGTGTTACTGACTGGTCTTATATAGGGGAGTAATTTTCCCATCAGGGTTGCCGGTGATCAGTTGTTCTGGTCTGAATCCTTCATTCCAGTTTCCCTTGTAGCCTGCTGTGTCGTGTCTGCATCTCCTGCTACCAGATAGGAATTTTTCTTCTTTTGTGTTGTAACAAAACGCTATTCAGCAACAACACAAAAGAAGAAAAATTCCTATCATTGACACCTGGAACATTGGCCCACATGTGTGATTATGTCTTGCAGATCCTAAAAAGGGACCCCCGCATTGCCAAAATTATGAAGGATGACGACTACTGGTTGGCCGGCATCCTCGATCCACGCTATAAAGGCATATTACAGAACATCATGCCACAGGAGAACCTAGAGCTAATATTGGCAAACAAACAAGCAACTCTGGTAAACCATTTGTTAGAGGCATTCCCAGCACACAGCAGCGGTGCAGGTTTTACCACGAGCCGTACTGGGCAACATGGAACAGGTGTTCGAGGTGCACACAGCCGAAGTGGCATTGGAGACAGGGGTTTTATGACCAAGTTGTGGACTGATTTCTTGAGTACCGCTCACACGACTGTTAATACTGATTCGATTGCAACAGACAGGAGACAGAAGTTGTCAACTATGGTTCAAAATTACCTCTACTCCCCTATCAATTTTCTCCCTCACAGTTAATTCCCCTTTGACTACTGGGCCTGTAAACAGGACACCTGTCCTGAATTGGCACAATATGCCTTACAGGAGCTCGCTTGCCCTGCTGGTAGTGTGCTATCACTATTATCTAAAGATTCTTCAGTGCTGCTGGATCGATCCTGGCAGAAAGAAGTACCCGGTTGTCGACCAAAAATGTTGGTGATCTCACCTTCATTAAAATGAACCATGCCTGGATTTCAAAGGATTTTGTACCACCTTCCCCTGATGACACATAGGCTGCCAGCAAATTGGCTCGCTTTGTCCTCCTCTTCCTCCGACTTCTCCAATTCCTCCATTTGCAGCTGCTGAATGTCCAGCATACACCTCAACATATGCCAGTTTTTCCATCTCCCTAACTGGGCTGTACCCTCCCCCCCAGGGCCGGCGTCAGCACCTGGCACACCCGGGTAAATGCAGGGGCCCTGAGCAGGTGGGGGGGCTCACTCGCCGTCAGAGACACCGGCGTACTATGAGGGGCCCTGTGCCAGTACCGTCGCCCATGAGTGGGCACCCCCTGTGTGCTCAGGGCCCCAGTGCTTGCAATACTTACCTCTCCCTGCTCCACCTCTGTGACGTCTTCCGCGTTTCCTGACAGTGACATTCAGGTCAGAGAGCGCGATGACTTCACGTCTGTGCGCACTCTGCATGAACATTCACAGTGCAGAGAGCTGGAAGATGGCAACGCTGAGGAGTACAGAGTAAAGCAGTGCCCAGCGAGGAGAGGTATTTCATTTTTTTTAATGTTTGGAGCAATATATGGGGAGCATTATACACTGGAGAATTATATATGGGGCCCATCATACACTTGAGCATTATAGATAGGGCCCATTATACACTGGAGCATTATATATGGGGCACATCATACACTGGAGCATTATAAATGGGGCCCATCATACACTGGAGCATCATATACGGGCCCATTATACACTGGAGCATCATATGGGGCCCATTATATATGGAGCATTTTATAGTCCCATCATACACTGGAGCATCATCCATGGGGCACATCATATACTGGAGAATCATATGGGGCCCATCATATACTAGAGCATCATATGGGGTTCATTATTTATGGGGCATCATCCATGGGGCCCATCTTATACTGGAGCATCATATGTGGTTCATTATTTATGGGGCGTCACATGGAGCCCATTATATATGGAGCATTGTATATGGGGACCATTATATTTGGAGCATTATATGGGGCTCATCATACACTGGAGCATTATAAATGGGGCCCATCATACACTGGAGCATCATATAAGGGGCCCATTATGCACTGGAGCATCATATGGAGCCCATTATATATGGAGCATTATATATGGGGACCATTATATTTGGAGCATCATATGGGGCTTATCATACACTGGAGCATTATAATTGAGGCCCATCACACACTGGAGCATCATATACGTGGCCCATTATACACTGGAGCATCATATGGGGTCCATTATATATGGAGCATTATATAGGCCAATCATACACTGGAGCATCATCCATGGGGCACATCATATACTGGAGCATCATATGGGGCCCATCATATACTAGAGCATGATATGGGGTTCATTATTTATGGGGCATCTCATGGAGCCCATTATATATGGAGCATTATATATGGGGACCATTATATTTGGAGCATTATATGGGGCTCACCATACATGGAGCATTATAAATGGGGCCCATCATACACTGGACCATCATATACGGGGCACATTATACACTGGAGCATCATATGGGGCCCATTATATATGGAGCATTATATATGGGGTCCATTATATTTGGAGCAATATATGGGGCTCATTATTCTGTATGGTGCACTATGTGGTGCCCATAATACTGTATGGAGGACTATACTGTCCGGTTTTTGAGCTATTGTAGAATTTACAATAGATATCACTCATGTAATGTAAGAAGTGAAGTATTTGGCATTGTACTATACCTATATTTCTCTGCCGTATCGGAGCATCATGAATTGTGGTATGTGTTAAAGGGGCCCACTGAGACCCTTTAGCCCGGGGCCCACAAAAACCTGGAGCCAGCCCTGCCCCCCCCACAACTTTAGCCAAATAACCCCCAGTTTTCAATGCGTTACTATTATTATAAAATAAATTAAGCTTGACAAGCTTAAGTTATAAGAATTGATGTCGTTGTCATTGAAATGGGCACTGTAGGTGTGTTTACTGTCCTCCACTCACTGCTGACTTTTCTTCCCCATTGACTTGCATTGGGGTCGGTTCGAGTTTCAGTCGGACCTTCGACTTTTCCCGATAGTCGGCCGATTTCGTTCGACTCGACTTTTGCGAAAGTCAGGTGGTCCGAAACCCGACTCGACCCTCCCAGAGGCAAAGTCGCTCATCTCTAGTCTCTACACAAAAGGGCATAACCTGGATTTACTGGTAGTACAGGACCTCAGAATAAAGGGCGGTTTTACTGAGAATACATAGGTGTCAAACAGGACACTTCCGCTTGGAGAGACTGGGCTTCAAAAAGAGACAGCTGATGTTCACTGCAGTTAGGCTGGATATTTCTTATTTGAATTATGGAGGATTGTAGCTAAAGACACAAGGTATTTAATATGCAAGATAATTTCCCCTAATTAGCCCACTGTCCAACTACAACACAGCAGTTTTAATATTCCAATCCAGACCATCTTGGCAACATAAGCCAGGTCCAGGCGTATAAAAAGCTGAGTTACACAAGGAAAGGGGTTCACACGTAGGGTTCAGCTGAAACTGGTTGATCCATAATTAATTTCTCCTCCCTTCAAGGAAACAAAGGAACAGCTAGGCATTTCTGTTATTTTTACATTTTTATTTTATAACTGTGTGCATATTTGTGTGTCGTTTTATTTTTATCTTCTTATACTTTTTCTTGTAAGCACTGTATTTTTTATACTAAAGCTGACGTCATGTGAGAAGTGTGTATGTGACAATGATAAATTCCCAACTTTAAACTATGAGGTTCAATTCTAGCTATCTCATATTCTAGTGTATGAGAGACAGGATAGCATTAAAGTTACAATCATACGTCATTATTTTGCTGTTTTATGAATAATCAAGTTCATTCTTTTTCTTTTATTCACTCATTTATTCTGGAAATTTATTTCATCCCCCAATAAATACAGTTTGTGACGTAAAAATATCTTGTGGGTTTAGATGTTATTGTCTAATTTTTGCTATGGCACCCCCTATGTATGTTTCCTTCTTTCTAAGACCTCAGTCCTCTAGTGCCCAAATTTTATTGGCTGGCCAGCACAAAGCGGTGGGGTTGAGTTACTGAGCATTTGTACTCCCTGCCAACGGACACATTAAATGGACATTCTAAAGGAAATCAAAAGAACACTGGGGCCCATAACAAGTATGTAACAGCTACGTATGTCCATACGCTAGAGCATTATTTTTAAATTCTTTTTAATTGACTAGTTAAGCAACAGAGAAATGTAGTATTTACATGTTAGTTACGGTAACTGCTTTAACTTCTTTCCGACGTTGGGTGCAATAGTATGCCCATGTCCCCCTGATCTATACAACTGACATGTGCCCGCAACTGCTGCGGGTGGAATCGCAATCCACCCGTTGCTGTTAACTAGTTAAATGCCACTATCAATCTCTGACAGCAGCATTTAACTCGTGCTTACTGGAAGCGCGTCGTAAATCCTGCCCATAGGTGACTGTTATGTTTCGGTAGCTGAGGAGTGCAGGCAAAAAAGGCAATACACCAGAGCAGTTGGAATCTATGAGATTGCAGTACCCTGACTAACCACAACAACTAGAGGCAGCCGTGGAGCGTTCCTACGTTGGTCCTAGACGCCTCGTCACAGCCTGAGAAACTAACTACACCTAAAGATAGAAAGAGGAAAGCTATCTGCCCCGGAGCAGAACCCCAAAGATAATAGAAAGCCCCCAAACATGTAATGGCGGTTAGACAAGAAGAAATACAGACACAGACAGAAAATAGTATGAGCAAACGTTGGGGCCCAAACTAACTAAATAGAAAAGGATAGGAAGGGTACTTACTGCAATCCCAGAAAACCCTGAAAAGAACCAACTCTACTAATTTCAAAAACCCTGAGATCACACGACCTCTACCACCTAAATTAGTTCTCTGGTGTAACAAAATCAAAACAGCAGCCACTGAAAAAACTGGAAAAAGCAAAGGTACAAACATCAGTGGCTGAACTAAACTGAGAGGGCAAAAGCCCCCGGAGGGGACCCTGAAGGCCCCCACAGAAGTGCAGGACAAAATGCAAAAATCAAGCACAAAAAGAAGAAAATGTCTTATCTGTTAGCAGGAGATGCAGACACGACACAGCAGGCTACAAAGGAAACAGGAATCAAGGATTCAGACCAGAACAATTGATCACCGGCAACCCTGATGGGAAGGTGACTCCCTTATATAAGACCAGTCAGTAACACCTGATTCCCAATCCTCACAATCTTCACAATCTTCACTGGACAGACCAGCACCGCTTGTAACCACCAGAGGGAGCCTCTGCTCAGAACTCATCCCAAGCCCACTCACAACAGTACCCCCCCCTTGAGGAGGGGTCACCGAACCCTCATTTGAGCAACCAGGTCGGTCAGGATGAGTTCTATGGTATGCACGGATGAGTCTCCTAGCATGTATGTCCGAAGCAAACACCCAAGAATTGTCTTCCTGACCATAACCTCTCCACTTAACCAAATACGGGAGTTTCCGTCTAGAAAAACGAGAATCTAATATTTTCTCAACCACATACTCCAGATTGCCATCAACCAAAACAGGGTCAGGAGGCACAGCAGCAGGAACCACTGGCTCAACAAACCTCTTCAACAAGGACTTGTGGAACACGTTATGGATCTTAAATGTCCCTGGAAGAAGCAAACGAAAAGAAACAGGTTTAAGAATCTCTATGATCTTATAAGGTCCAATGAACCTAGGCTTAAATTTAGGAGATGCTACTCTCATAGGAATATTTTTTGAGGACAACCAGACCAAGTCACCCACTTTAAACCGAGGACCACCAGTCCTATGTCGGTTAGCAAACCGCTGGGCCCTCTCCTGAGAGAGGAACAACCTCTCCACTACTTGGTCCCAAATCCGCTGCATACACTCCACAACAGAGTCAACACCCGGACAGACAGAAGCCTCCGTCTGTCCCGAAGAAAATCGAGGGTGAAACCCAGAATTACAGAAAAACGGAGACATCAAAGTGGCAGAGCTAGCCCTATTATTAAGAGCAAACTCAGCCAAAGGCAAAAAAGAGACCCAGTCATCCTGATCAGCAGACACAAAGCATCTTAGATAAGTCTCCAATGTCTGGTTTGTTCTCTCAGTTTGACCATTGGTCTGAGGATGAAATGCCGAGGAGAAAGACAATTGAACACCCAGTTTAGAACAAAAAGTCCTCCAAAATCTGGAAACAAACTGGACTCCTCTGTCAGACACTATGTTCTCAGGAATGCCGTGTAAACGAACCACGTGCTGAAGGAACAACGGCACCAATTCAGAGGAGGAAGGCAACTTAGGTAATGGCACAAGATGTATCATCTTAGAAAACCTATCACAAATCACCAGATGGCGGTCATTCTCTGAGAAACAGGAAGGTCGGAAATGAAATCCATAGAGATATGGGTCCATGGTCTCTTGGGCACAGGCAATGGCATCAACAAACCACTAGAGCGAGAGCAAGGCTTGGAGCGAGAGCAAGTCCCGCAGGACTGCACAAATTCCCTGACATCACGAGACAAGGTAGGCCACCAAAAGGACCGACTAACCAAGTCTCTGGTACCAAAAATTCCGAGATGCCCAGCCAATGCGGAACAATGAATCTCAGACATCACACTCTTTTTCCACTGATCCGGGACAAACAATTTTCCAACCGGGCAGCGCTCGGGCCTATCCTCCTGACACCCCTCCAGAGCAAGTCTCAAATTGGGCGAAATGGCAGAAAGAACTACACCCTCTTTCAAAATAACAGAAGGATCAGATAACTCAGGAGAGTCCGCAAGGAAGCTCCTCGAGAGGGCATCCGCCTTAACATTCTTAGTGCCAGGAAGAAAGGAAACCACAAAATTAAAACGTGTGAAAAACAAGGCCCACCTGGCCTGTCTAGGATTGAGTCGCTTGGCAGATTCCAGATAAACCAGATTCTTATGGTCAGTAAGGACCACCACCTTATGTTTGGCTCCCTCCAGCCAATGTCTCCACTCTTCAAAAGCCCACTTCATGGCCAATAACTCCCGATTACCCACGTCATAATTACGTTCAGTAGGAGAAAATTTTCGAGAGAAAAAGGCACAAGGGTTACTTTTAGAGGTCTCTGGATCTTTTTGGGACAAAACGGCACCTGCCCCAATTTCAGAGGCATCAACCTCCACCTGAAATGGCAGAGAAACATCAGGCTGCCTTAGAACAGGAGCAGAAGTGAATCTCTGCTTAAGCTCCTGAAATGCAGAGACTGCCTCAGGAGGCCAATTCACCACATCAGAACCCTTTTTGGTCAAATCAGTTAATGGTTTAACAATAACCGAGAAATTACCAATAAATTTACGATAAAAATTGGCAAAACGCAAAAATCTCTGAAGAGCCTTTAATGAAGTAGGTTGGACCCAATCACAGATGGCCTGAACCTTGACCGGGTCCATTTCAATAACAGATGGGGACAAAATGAATCCCAGAAATGAGATCCTCTGTACGCCAAAAAGACACTTTGATCCCTTCACATACAGAGCATTCTGTCTCAAAATCTGGAATACAGTTCGAACATGTTTCACATGAGAGTCCCAGTCATTAGAAAAAATCAAGATATCATCCAAATAAACAATCAGAAATTTATCCACAAAATCCCTGAAAATGTCATTCATGAAGGACTGGAAGACAGAAGGAGCATTAGTGAGCCCAAAGGGCATCACAAGGTACTACTATTCCACGCATACTTCTCCGCTCACGCAAACGTCTGTCAATTTGAATCGCTAATGACATAGAATCATTGAGACCAGAGGGGACAGGGAATCCCACCATAACATCCTTTACATTATCTGACAGACCCTTCCGAAAAAGGGCCGCCAAAGCGTCGTCATTCCACTTGGTCAGGACTGCCCACCTACGGAATCTCTGACAGTATAACTCAGCGTCATCAAGCCCCTGATTTAATGCCAACAAGGCTTTTTCAGCTTGATCAGTGACATTAGGCTCATCGTACAATAACCCCAAAGCCTGAAAAAATGCATCAACATCACTCAAAACAGGATCCCCAGGTGTCAGGGAAAAAGCCCAATCCTGAGGATCGCCGCGCAGGAGAGAGATGACAATTTGAACCTGCTGCGCTGCGTTCCCTGAGGACTTAGATTTTAAGGCAAAAAACAATTTACAATTATTTTTGAAATTCTGAAAGTTAGCTCGATCCCCTAAAAACAAATCTGGCATGGGAATCCTAGGTTCCACAACAGGCAACCTAGCAAGATATGCAGCAATACTCTGAACCTCAGTGGCAAGCTGATCCACACGGCCAGACAACTGTGCAAACTCCATTGAGAGAAAAAATCCTCCCCAGCACCCAGAGATACAGAGGGAAAAAAAAAAAAATGCAACAAACAGAAAAATATCTCTGACAACTCTGACAACCGTTTTTTCTTTCACAAATTTTTTCCCTTCTGTGAGTACCATACAATTTTAAATTTTAGGCCGGTGATACTGTTATGTTTCGGTAGCTGAGGAGTGCAGGCAAAAAAGGCAATACACCAGAGCAGTTGGAATCTATGAGATTGCAGTACCCTGACTAACCACAACAACTAGAGGCAGCCGTGGAGCGTTCCTACGTTGGTCCTAGACGCCTCGTCACAGCCTGAGAAACTAACTACACCTAAATATAGAAATAGGAAAGCTATCTGCCCCGGAGCAGAACCCCAAAGATAATAGAAAGCCCCCAAACATGTAATGGCGGTTAGACAAGAAGAAATACAGACACAGACAGAAAATAGTATGAGCAAACGTTGGGGCCCAAACTAACTAAATAGAAAAGGATAGGAAGGGTACTTACTGCAATCCCAGAAAACCCTGAAAAGAACCAACTCTACTAATTTCAAAAACACCTGAGATCACACGACCTCTACCACCTAAATTAGTTCTCTGGTGTAACAAAATCAAAACAGCAGCCACTGAAAAAACTGGAAAAAGCAAAGGTACAAACATCAGTGGCTGAACTAAACTGAGAGGGCAAAAGCCCCCGGAGGGGACCCTGAAGGCCCCCACAGAAGTGCAGGACAAAATGCAAAAATCAAGCACAAAAAGAAGAAAATGTCTTATCTGTTAGCAGGAGATGCAGACACGACACAGCAGGCTACAAAGGAAACAGGAATCAAGGATTCAGACCAGAACAATTGATCAACGGCAACCCTGATGGGAAGGTGACTCCCTTATATAAGACCAGTCAGTAACACCTGATTCCCAATCCTCACAATCTTCACAATCTTCACTGGACAGACCAGCACCGCTTGTAACCACCAGAGGGAGCCTCTGCTCAGAACTCATCCCAAGCCCACTCACAACAGGTGACACCGTCACAGAATCGCGGGTCACTGATGGGTCAGCAGGACAACCAGGGGTCTGCAGCAGACCTCTATGGTTGTCTTTGCCAGATTGCTATGAGTGCCACCCTGTAGTCAGCGCTCATTGCAAGTGGGCATTTCTGCTACACACAGGCAATCTGATCATCTGTTTTTTTTGGTTGCCGCTACATTGCAATAAAATGCAATAACAGGCGATCAAAAGATCTTATTTACACCAAAATGGTATCAATAAAGAAGTCAGCTCGGCGCGCAAAAATTAAGCTCTCATCCAGCCCCAGATCACGAATAATGGAGATGCTACAGGTCTTGGAAAATGCCACCACTTTTATAACAAATTTTGGATTTTTTTTCACCGCTTAAATAAAAAAGAACCTATACATGTTTGGTGTCTGTGAACTCATAATGACCTGGAGAATCATAATGGCAGATCAGCTTTAGCATTTAGTGAACATGGTAAAGAAAAAACAACGGTGGAATTGCATTTTTTTGTAAAAACTAAGCTCTCACATGGCCATATTGACCAAAAAATAATAAAATTATGGCTCTGGCAAGAAGGGGAGCAAAAAACTAGAAATTCAAAAACTGAAATATCCCTGGTTATTAAGGGGTTAAGGAAATTTATTTTAAGTATTCAACTTAATGTAAATTGTTTAGTCATTCATAGGCATCACTTCTCCCCATAAGGATCAATGGTTATAAGTAAATGTTTATATTGTTATTTAATATTTTATGATATAGGTAATTGATATAGTGAAAAATATTTCCTAAATTGTAAACTATTATTAACAGTCTCAGAGTTTTACTTCACTCTTTAAATGAGCTGTTCTTCTTTTACTTCTGTCACCTTGACTCTAATTAGGTCTTCTCAAGGAGCCCCTGTGCCTTGGAGACAGTCTGGCTTATTTTTTTTCTTGGCGTTCATTTGCCAGCATGCTGGTATGAAGGATGATTTTGTATCAGCCTTACTTTAACTATATTTCTTCAGAGAGACATCTCTCAGCTTCTCTCATTTATATTCCATTATCACCTGTATCATTTATTTGACACTACACACTTTAAAAAAAAAGTTTTGCTTTCCCCCTAAATTAGAGAGTTATGTGTGGAACAAGCAAAAAATATACTGCAAGGGGCATCTTTATACAACCTCAACGCAATTGGTATGATATTTGAATACTAATGTCAAAATGTAATGAGATATTTCATTTCCCCACTTCTATGCATGATGTTTGCAGACAAAATAGTAACATTTGGGAGACGTACCTTTTTATTTAACATTAATTTGTCATAAAAATGACTTCTGATAAACTCTTATACCAGTTTAGTGATTTTGAATAGGGATGAGCGAACGTGCTTGGTGATATTTATTACTCGACTATCATAGTGCTCGGATGTGCTTGTTACTCGTCGAGTAATGGAGGGTGCTCGATGTAAAGCTCGAATCCCAGCCACGCATCATGGGCACCTGTTACGCAGATACTAAGCGTAGGGGGATTGCCTGTGAGTCACTGTAATGTCGTAGCCATCTTGGTTGTGGCATTACTGTGATTGGCTGGCCTTCTGACATGATCAGGGATTATAAAGCACAGGCGCCACCAGGCTTGGCACTGTGACGCCATTGCACAGCACTGTGACACTTCGTGTTGGAAGGAGAGAGTGCTTGCCAAGGAATGTGTGAACAGTATAACAAATCAGAGGCCTGTAGTGTTGATATTGGTTCTGAAGCTGACCCATCATACTAACAACCTTCTAAGGGCTAATCGTTTGTATCACATACAATCTGCATTAAGCCTAGGGAAGGAGAGAGAGTCGTAGGAGTAGGGAGAGTGACAGGATCCAGTCTGTAGACAGGGATTTGGCCTGTGCTGTCCGTTGGCAACTATATAGATGCAGTTTTTTTTCTGGGGACTAAACAAAGTAATATATTTGGATCAATCAAGTATTACATGCTTTGAGGTCCTTAGTTGTGTTATATAACACACACAAACATCATTGAAACATTTACAAACATCATTGAAACATTTTCCTGGGCTGCATTTCTCGGTCATACACTATTCTGTGATCTCTGAAACTGAGAAAAAGCTTTCAATAATTTTGTAGGCTTCCATTTCTCAGCCATACAATATTATATGTTCTGTGAAGATTTCTGTGATTTCCAAAACTGCTACAAAGCATTTACAAATTTTGTAGGCTTCTATTTCTCGGACATACAGTGTAACATGGTCTGTGAACATTTCTTTGATCTCTAAAACTGCTAAAAAAAATGTAATTATGTTGTAGACTTCCATTTCTCAGACATACAGTGTTACGTGGTCTGTCAAAGTTTCTGTGATCTCTAAAACTGCTAAAAAGCTTTTAAAAATTTTGTAGGCTTCCATTTACCAGACATACAGTGTTATATGGTCTATGAACATTTTTGTGATTTCTAAAAGTGAACAAAAGCTTTTAAAATTTTTGTATGCTTTCATTTCTTAGACATACAGTGTTGCTGTGAGGCTAGTCACTTCTGAGAGTGGTCAAGGAGTCCAAGGTCAGAAGCCAGGAGGGTACATCATAAACAGAAGGAAGAGACAAAAGCATAGTCAGGTAACATTCCGAGGTCAGAGTACCAGGAGGATAATGGATCAGAACTGAAGGTGTTAAACAGGCAGATGGTCAGAATGAAGTCCAAGGTCAGGCAACAGATCAAGCATGAAGAGAAGAAAATCCAGCTCCGGAAATAATGTAAAAATCATTCTTTTATTAAGGCAAATATTAAAATACAAAAATCCAGCATGGCTGCTGTACTAGTCTCAGCGGCGAATAAATGAAGACAGAATCAGTGATTCTGATTCTAAGAGCACTTGGTGCTTGAAGCGCGTCCAGACTTCAGTGGGCAGTCACCGTGTGTTGCGGTGTCTTCATTTATTCGCCGCTGAGACTAGTACAGCAGCCATGCTGGATTTTTGTATTTTAATATTTGCCTTAATAAAAGGATGATTTTTACATTATTTCCAGAGCTGGATTTTCTTCTCTTCATGTATTGCAACGTCTGGCAGTGACGTATCCTTGCTCGGATGGACTTTGGATCCATGGAGGTGAGCTGAACTATTTCCTTACTATGCAACAGATCAAGCATACAGAACTCAAGGCACAGGAAAGCACAAACCTCACAAGCTAAATGTATGTCTGGCAGAGTTCTGGGAGACACAGCTCAGTTAAGGCCTCTTTCACAATAAGTTTTTTGACATCAGTCACAATCCGTCAAATTTTGAAAAAAAACGGATCCGGCGATTGATGCCGCTTGATACGTTTTTTTCTCATTGACTTGTATTACCATGGATTGCGATGGATGGCTGTTGTGAATATGCTAGAGGAGGCTTCTGAGCTGGGGCTCCCTCTGGTGGTTGCTGAGGGTAATGAACTGATTAATGAATGGCCTTCAGCTGGCGCTGAATGGTAGGATATAAGTTGCCTGATTTCCCAGCAGTCTTGCCGGTTATCAATTGTTCTTCTGGTCTTGCTTGAAGCTCTGCTAGTTTCCTGCTCTCCTTCAGATAAGTGTTTGCTGTTTTTTTTTTTCTCTGTTTGATTTTCTCTGCTGATTTGCTGCCTGCAGTGGACTGCAGTCTGTCCCATTTTGGGGGTCTGGCGCTGCAATTGTGCTCCGTTTGTGTCTGCACTTTTGCTTTGCTCTTTTGTTACCTTTAATTTGCTGAATAGCGTTTTGTTACACCAGAGATCTGATTTAGGTGGAAGAGGTCGAGTGATCTCAGGTTTTTTGCAATCAGACGTGTTGGTATTTTTGTTAGGGTTTTTGTTGGATTGCAGTCAGAATTCTTTCCTGTACTTTTCTGTCTAGACAGATTGAGCCCCAGCATTTGCTCATTCTATTTTCTGTCTGTGTCAGAGTTTTCCTATTTTCTTTGGGAATCTGCTCCGGGGCAGATAGCTTTCATCTTTCTGCCTTTAGGTGTAGTTATCTCTCAGGCTGTGACGAGGCGTCTAGGATCAACGTAGGAACGCTCCACGGCTACCTCTAGTTGTGTGGTTAGTTCAGGTTACTGCAATCCAATAGGTTCCAGCCTCTCTGGTGTATTACCGCTTTTGATATTTTTTGCCATTTCTCCTCAGTTACCGAAACATAACAGATGGCCTCACGTGTTGTCTGTTGTTCGCCAGATCCGTCGAAAATTGTTTGTCCGGCGGCCGGAGACAACGGACAAAGGAAAGTTTTTTATGTACGTCGAAAAAACGGACAGCGACAGATTCGTCGCCATCCGTCGTTTCCTAAAATGGAAGCCTATGGGTGGCGGATCCGTCAAATGATGGAATCCATCAACGGATTCCATTTTTTTAACTGAGCATGCTCGGATCCAATTGCCAACCCCCAAGTAGGAAAGGTACCTGCCTCAAATATTGGTGAAAACATATTGTAAGCTTTTCAGGGGATATAGCTCTGGGATCGCCGTCCGGGTAGACGGAGTGGCACGGAAACAGTTCATTCACAGATAGCAGTTCTGGTAAAAACTGCCGCAACCAGTTTTATTAAAGTCCACAGCAAACAGAACATAATCAAAACCAAATCATAAACATAAGACCTGGGCTTGTCCAGCCACTAATTACACTTAGATAGATTTCTGTTATGATTTGGTAGCTGAGGAGTGCAGGTAAAAAAAAAGGCAATACACCAGAGCAGTTGGAAACTATGAGATTGCAGTACCCTGACTAACCACCACAACTAGAGGCAGCCGTGGAGCGTTCCTACGTTGGTCCTAGACGCCTCGTCACAGCCTGAGAAACTAACTACACCTAAAGATAGATATAGGAAAGCTATCTGCCCCGGAGCAGAACCCCAAAGACAATAGAAAGCCCCCAAACATGTAATGGCGGTTAGACAAGATGAAATACTGACACAGAAAGAAAATAGTATGAGCAAACGCTGGGGCCCAAACTAACTAAATAGAAAAGGACAGGAAGGGTACTTACTGCAATCCAGAAAACCCTGAAAAGCACCAACACCACTAATTTCAAAAACACCTGAGATCACACGACCTCTACCACCTAAATTAGTTCTCTGGTGTAACAAAATTAAAACAGCAGCCACTGAAAAAACTGGAAAAAGCAAAAGTACATACATAAGTGGCTGAACTAAACTGAGAGGGCAAAAGCCCCCGGAGGGGACCCTGAAGGCCCCACAGAAGTGCAGGACAAAAATGCAAAAATATAGCACAAAAACAAAAAGAAGAAAATGTCTTATCTGTTAGCAGGAGATGCAGACACGACACAGCAGGCTACAAGGGAAACAGGAATGAAGGATTCAGACCAGAACAATTGATCACCGGCAACCCTGATGGGAAGGTGACTCCCTTATATAAGACCAGTCAGTAACACCTGATTCCCAGTCCTCACAATCTTCACTGGACAGACCAGCACCGCTTGTAACCACCAGAGGAAGCCTCTGCTCAGAACTCATCTCAAACCCTTTCACAACAGTACCCCCCCTTGAGGAGGGGTCACCGAACCCTCACCTGAGCAACCAGGCCGGTCAGGATGAGTTCTATGATACGCACGGATGAGTCTCCTAGCATGGATGTCCGAAGCAAACACCCAAGAATTGTCTTCCTGACCATAACCTCTCCATTTAACCAAATACTGGAGTTTCCGTCTAGAAAAACGAGAATCTAATATTTTCTCAACCACATACTCCAGATTGCCCTCAACCAAAACAGGGTCAGGAGGCACAGCAGCAGGAACCACTGGCTCAACAAACCTCTTCAACAAGGACTTGTGGAACACGTTATGGATCTTAAATGTCCCTGGAAGAAGCAAACGAAAAGAAACAGGATTAATAATCTCCATGATCTTATAAGGTCCAATGAACCTAGGCTTAAATTTAGGAGATGCCACTCTCATAGGAATATTCTTTGAGGACAACCAGACCAAGTCCCCCACTTTAAACCGAGGACCATCAGTCATATGCCGGTTAGCAAACCGCTGGGCCTTCTCCTGAGAGAGGGACAACCTCTCCACTACCTGGTCCCAAATCTGTTGCATACGCTCCACAACAGAGTCAACACCTGGACAGACAGAAGCCTCCGTCTGTCCTGAAGAAAATCGAGGGTGAAACCCAGAATTACAGAAAAACGGAGACATCAAAGTGGCAGAGCTAGCCCTATTATTAAGAGCAAACTCAGCCAAAGGCAAAAAAGAGACCCAGTCATCCTGATCAGCAGACACAAAGCATCTTAGATAAGTCTCCAATGTCTGGTTTGTTCTCTCAGTTTGACCATTGGTCTGAGGATGAAATGCCGAGGAGAAAGACAATTGAACACCCAGTTTAGAACAAAAAGTCCTCCAAAATCTGGAAACAAACTGGACTCCTCTGTCAGACACAATGTTCTCAGGAATGCCGTGTAAACGAACCACGTGCTGAAGGAACAACGGCACCAATTCAGAGGAGGAAGGCAACTTAGGTAATGGCACAAGATGTATCATTTTGGAAAACCTATCACAAATTACCCAGATGGTGGTCATTCTCTGAGAAACAGGAAGGTCGGAAATGAAATCCATAGAGATATGGGTCCATGGTCTCTTGGGCACAGGCAATGGCATCAACAAACCACTAGAGCGAGAGCAAGGCTTGGAGCGAGAGCAAGTCCCGCAGGACTGCACAAATTCCCTGACATCACGAGACAAGGTAGGCCACCAAAAGGACCGACTAACCAAGTCTCTGGTACCAAAAATTCCGAGATGCCCAGCCAATGCGGAACAATGAATCTCAGACATCACACTCTTTTTCCACTGATCCGGGACAAACAATTTTCCAACCGGGCAGCGCTCGGGCCTATCCTCCTGACACCCCTCCAGAGCAAGTCTCAAATTGGGCGAAATGGCAGAAAGAACTACACCCTCTTTCAAAATAACAGAAGGATCAGATAACTCAGGAGAGTCCGCAAGGAAGCTCCTCGAGAGGGCATCCGCCTTAACATTCTTAGTGCCAGGAAGAAAGGAAACCACAAAATTAAAACGTGTGAAAAACAAGGCCCACCTGGCCTATCTAGGATTGAGTCGCTTTGCAGATTCCAGATAGACCAGATTCTTATGGTCCGTAAGGACCACCACCTGATGTTTGGCTCCCTCCAGCCAATGTCTCCACTCTTCAAAAGCCCACTTCATGGCCAATACCTCCCGATTACCCACGTCATAATTACGTTCAGTAGGAGAAAATTTTCGAGAGAAAAAGGCACAAGGGTTACTTTTAGAGGTCTCTGAATCTTTTTGGGACAAAACGGCACCTGCCCCAATTTCAGAGGCATCAACCTCCACCTGAAATGGCAGAGAAACATCAGGCTGCCGTAGAACAGGAGCAGAAGTGAATCTCTGCTTAAGTTCCTGAAATGCAGAGACTGCCTCAGGAGGCCAATTCACCACATCAGAACCCTTTCTGGTCAAATCAGTTAATGGTTTAACAATAACCGAGAAATTACCAATAAATTTACGATAAAAATTGGCAAAACCCAAAAATCTCTGAAGAGCCTTTAATGAAGTAGGTTGGACCCAATCACAGATGGCCTGAACCTTGACCGGGTCCATTTCAATAACAGATGGGACAAAATGAATCCCAGAAATGAGATCCTCTGTACGCCAAAAAGACACTTTGATCCCTTCACATACAGAGCATTCTCTCTCAAAATCTGGAATACAGTTCGAACATGTTTCACATGAGAGTCCCAGTCATTAGAAAAAATCAAGATATCATCCAAATAAACAATCAGAAATTTATCCACAAAATCCCTGAAAATGTCATTCATGAAGGACTGGAAGACGGAAGGAGCATTAGTGAGCCCAAAGGGCATCACCAGGTACTCAAAATGCCCTTCAGGGGTATTGAATGCCGTCTTCCATTCATCCCCGTGCTTAATGCGAATAAGGTTATACGCCCCCCTGAGGTCAAGCTTGGTAAACCAAGTAGCGTTTTTCACCCTGGAAAATAGGTCAGAAATCAAGGGTAACGGGTATTGATATTTCACAGTAATATTGTTCAAGAGACGATAATCAATACACGGCCTCAATGAACCATCCTTTTTGGCCACAAAGAAAAAACCAGCACCTAAGGGTGAAGAGGATGGTCTGATATGACCCTTCTCCAATGATTCCTTGATATAAGACCGCATAGCGTCATGTTCAGGTACAGACAAGTTAAAAAGGCGACCCTTAGGGAATTTACTACCCGGCAATAATTCAATAGCGCAGTCATAGCTCCTATGGGGAGGCAAGGATGCAGATTTACTTTCGCTAAACACATCAGAAAAATCAATCAAAAAGTCAGGAACATCCTGAGCCTGGGGGAGGCAGAAAAAACAGGAGTGTTGGTATTAACACATTGGCAGCCCCAACTGGTTACAGACACAGATTTCCAATCCAAAACAGGATTATGAGACTGTAACCAAGGGAAACCCAGCACAATAATGTCATGCAGATTATACAGAACCAAAAATTTGCAGCACTCCTGGTGATCAGGTTCAACCCTCATTATCACCTGAGTAGAAAACTGGGGTTTATTCTCTGCCAAAGGGGTAGAATCAATGCCCAGTAGGGGAATAGACTTCTGCAGGGGTATCATGGGAAACCCACAACGTTTGGCAAAGTCAAAATCCATCAGGTTAATAGCTGATCCAGAATCAACGAAAGCCTGAGCAGAAAATGAGGATAGAGAGCATATCAGAGTGACAGTTAATAAAAACTTAGTCTGAACACTACCCAAGACAACTGAGCGTGCAAAACGTCTTCCCCGCTTAGGGCAGACTGAAATAGCATGAGAGGCATCACCACAGTAGAAACATAACCCATTGCGCTTTCGAAACTCATGACGCTGTGCCCCAGACACCACTCTATAACACTGCATGGGTTCAGAAGCTGGTTCACAAGGCAACACCATTCCACGCATACTTCTCCGCTCACGCAAACGTCTGTCAATTTGAATCGCTAATGACATAGAATCATTGAGACCAGAGGGGACAGGGAATCCCACCATAACATCCTTTACATTATCTGACAGACCCTTCCGGAAAAGGGCTGCCAAAGCGTCGTCATTCCATTTGGTCAGGACTGCCCACCTACGGAATCTCTGACAGTATAACTCAGCGTCATCAAGCCCCTGATTTAATGCCAACAAGGCTTTTTCAGCTTGATCAGTGACATTAGGCTCATCGTACAATAACCCCAAAGCCTGAAAAAATGCATCACCATCACTCAAAACAGGATCCCCAGGTGTCAGGGAAAAAGCCCAATCCTGAGGATCGCCGCGCAGGAGAGAGATGATAATTTGAACCTGCTGCGCTGCGTTCCCTGAGGACTTAGATTTTAAGGCAAAAACAATTTACAATTATTTTTGAAATTCTGAAACTTAGCTCGATCCCCTAAAAACAAATCTGGCATGGGAATCCTAGGTTCCACAACAGGCAACCTAGCAAGATAGGTAGCAATACTCTGAACCTCAGTGGCAAGCTGATCCACACGGCCAGACAACTGTGCAAACTCCATTGAGAGAAAAGATCCTCCCCAGCACCCAGAGATAGAGGGAAAAAAAAAATGCAACAAACAGAAAAATATCTCTGACAACTCTAACAACCTTTTTTTTTTTTTTTTCACAATATTTTTCCCTTCTGTGAGTACCACACAATTTTCAGTTTAGGCCGGTGATACTGTTATGATTTGGTAGCTGAGGAGTGCAGGTAAAAAAAAGGCAATACACCAGAGCAGTTGGAAACTATGAGATTGCAGTACCCTGACTAACCACCACAACTAGAGGCAGCCGTGGAGCGTTCCTACGTTGGTCCTAGACGCCTCGTCACAGCCTGAGAAACTAACTACACCTAAAGATAGATATAAGAAAGCTATCTGCCCCGGAGCAGAACCCCAAAGACAATAGAAAGCCCCCAAACATGTAATGGCGGTTAGACAAGAGAAATACTGACACAGAAAGAAAATAGTATGAGCAAACGCTGGGGCCCAAACTAACTAAATAGAAAAGGACAGGAAGGGTACTTACTGCAATCCCAGAAAACCCTGAAAAGCACCAACACCACTAATTTCAAAAACACCTGAGATCACACGACCTCTACCACCTAAATTAGTTCTCTGGTGTAACAAAATCAAAACAGCAGCCACTGAAAAAACTGGAAAAAGCAAAAGTACATACATAAGTGGCTGAACTAAACTGAGAGGGCAAAAGCCCCCGGAGGGGACCCTGAAGGCCCCCACAGAAGTGCAGGACAAAAATGCAAAAATATAGCACAAAAAACAAAAAGAAGAAAATGTCTTATCTGTTAGCAGGAGATGCAGACACGACACAGCAGGCTACAAGGGAAACAGGAATGAAGGATTCAGACCAGAACAATTGATCACCGGCAACCCTGATGGGAAGGTGACTCCCTTATATAAGACCAGTCAGTAACACCTGATTCCCAGTCCTCACAATCTTCACTGGACAGACCAGCACCGCTTGTAACCACCAGAGGAAGCCTCTGCTCAGAACTCATCTCAAACCCATTCACAACAGATTTCCCTTTCTATCCGGGTCCAGACTCTAACAGCCTGGGCCAAAACAACACATATGTTCAGCATTTACCAGCATGGAGTTTCACAGAGTCTCCTCCTTGTGTCTGAAGGCATATCCAACGTCCAGACTTGAGAGAGCTCCCCTCCTATTCAGCAGCTATCCGCATGGATTCTCACTGAGACTACTCCTGTGTCCGGGGTACATCGAGCACCCAGACTGAGACAGCCCACACTCCTGGAGACTCCTTCTTGTGCCTGGACTCCTTGTCCAGACTAAGCGAGCTCTCTGTCTGTGTTCGCAGACACCTACTTCTGGTCTCCTAATTAACAGCTGAGTGGTTTCAGGCCTGAGCTGCAAGTGTGTACTGAATGTAAGGTGTAGTGACCTTTCTCTACCACTAGGTTTACAAAGCCATACATTTCCCTTATACCAGTCAGCAAAGTATCTAGGTGAAATGTACACCCCATTCAACACACATACTCTCACTGTCTCACATATCCCCCCTCTCTTCTCCAGACCGGAGGGCTGGTCATCCAGTCCGGAGGGCTGGTCAACAATCCAAAAGAGACAGTGAACTCTGGACCAGTCATGGCCCTCATCAGCTTCATCTTCACTACTGTCATGTGTATCTTCACCTGAGCCATAGCCAACATCAGCTTTCTCTTCATCTGAAGCATCCGCACTACCCTGTACCCTCCCAGGCCTATGCTCTCTGCGTGCCTCGGGTATCCTGCACGGTTTCATCTTGACCTTAGGGCCGGGCTCAGTTTCGATATAGTGCCTGGCCAGAGAAGTACGACCCGGCACATCAGAACACTTCTGCTGACTCTTCCTCAGAAACTCACGTAGCTTCCTGTCCCTGGTGCACTGACCATGTGTCACCAACTATCACAGAAGGTATAGGGGGTTTTTCACTTTTCTCTAGTTCCCCTTGAACCCTCTTTAGCACATCTATTTTCTTGAATATCGGTTGATTCATAAAGTCTATTTCACAGACCTTAAGCTCCTCTGCCATGGTCTCTGACCATTTTAAGCTACACTGTTCAAATGATTGGGACTGTAGAAGGAGCTGACCGTTATTCTTTTGCAGTACACATAATTCATCCTCTAAGTCTTCAGCTGAATTGTAATGTTCTACCGTGACAACAGCATTCTTATATAGAGCCTTAGACTTATTGAGCAGCATTTGCTCTTGCAACAAAGAGATTCCCTGTATCCTTCCTTTTACTTCATTGACCTTCTCACGAAAATGCTCATGGCTTTCATTACACTACTTCATCACAGTTTGGAGTTTTTTCTGAGAAGTAATCAATTCATCTGGTACCTGTTGGACGTCCTTTATGTCTTCGGCCCCTTCTTCAGGCTCTTATGGTAGAACATGCTCAGAAGCTCTACCGTCAGTCTTACATTCTACCTCTTCAGTCACATCATTATGGTCTCCAATATTTCCATTTATTCCGGCTTTCAAGTTCTCCTTGATAGCTGCATCTGTATACTCAGAACCCGCCGGATTCTTCTCTTCCACCACGTTCTGCATCCCATCTGAGCTCCCGTGTGTCTGCAGCGGCAACGGAGTGACACATCGCTTTTCCCATTTGTTGGGACGTGGCTCCGATGTAGACTCCATGAAAGTGCGCTTGAGCTCACCAACGCCAGCCTGATGTCTCAAAATCTCATCTTGTGATTTATCCAGATCCTTGGTGTCACTCGGGAACACCGCTGGGGCTCCGGGCGCCGAACTTCCAGCCTGAGCTTCACGAGTTGCAGCTACTGATCCGAACCGCAACCCGTCCACGCCGCTGTCTTCGGCAGAAACAGATTCCTGGACAGAGTCAGTCCCCATATCTTCAGTCTTGTTCCTCACAGCTTCACTTGAGACCTCAGCTTCTGATGAGGCATCTGGCTTGGTGACTACCACTTCTATGGCTTTTTCCACCTCTGCAGCATCTCCCTCAGAGTCCTTGGCACGATACAGATCCACACCATACCTTGGTAACTTCACATTTCCAACAGCATCTACTTGGGCTGTGTTCAGTTTCAGAGTCCTGCCTTTAAAGCTCAGCTCTCCTCCTTTCACCTTAGTCTTCGCCAGGGAACCGGCCAACTGTAAAACATCTTCAGATGCCATCTTCTGTCCGGCTGTAAGGTCAGCATCAGTCTTCCTCTCAGGACTCTCAACCTCCTCTGCTACCATGCCTTCCTCATTTGCACTGGTTGCTTGATTGTCATCAGATGATTCACTATCACTACCACTATCCCTGTCTGACCCCTTTTTCTCAGCCACATCTGGCTCACTTCCAGGGTTATACACTTCATTTTCATTCACATCCTGCTCACTGTCAGGGTTATACAATTCATTCTCATTCACATCCTGCTCACTTTCAGGGTTATACACTTCATTTTCATTCACATCCTGCTCACTGTCAGGGTTATACAATTCATTCTCATTCACATCTTGATCTGGAACCTTAGTTAACATGTCATCCACAACATTAACTTCACCATCTGGTCCCTGGTTTCCCTCAGGTGGTCCCTCAAGTATGTGACTATGTGACAACCCCAGCACTATACTTCCATATAGCTCAGGTACTAGGAGCTGGCTCACGACCTCTCCCTGGACTTCAGTGTCCCTATACAACAGGTGAGTGTTTATGGCAACATGAGGAAACCTCTCCTCAGAGCCAGGCTCTTGGGAAACCTCATTTAGAACATTTATATTTTCCTAGGCCGTTTTAAGAGAGGGGTCTCGCCACTGCTCACTCTCAAAATTGTCACAGGACACAGGTAAGTCAGGGACACTCGGTTCCCGAGAATCACCATCTTCGTCTCCCAACATCACCTGCAAAGGAATTTCATCTCTATCACAGTCATCATCATTATCAATATCATTATCATGATTAGGATCAGTATCATCATCACTATCATGATCATCATCATTATCAGTATCAGCATCATTATCATGATCATCATCATCATCATCATTATCAGTATCAGCATCATTATCATGATTATCATCATCATCATATAAGTTTAACGGCCCACTAGCATTGTGTTCCGCCCCTCGGGACTGCACACCCTCAGTAGGAGCTTCATCACACTGTCCATCAGAAACATTTTTCCCCCAGAGATCCTTAGATCGGGGAAAGTCATTACCCAATATAACGGGTTGCACCAGGTTCTTCACTACCCCCACTTCATATGAAACCTCCCCGAGTTTGGGGACCAAGTCCACGGCAGTCTCTGGGTAGACTTTGGTGTCTCCATGGATGCACACCATACTCAGGTGCTTATCAGGGCTGAAGTCCCTATCAATCAGGCTGTCACATACGGAAGTCACTGGACTCTCTGAGTCCAAGAGGGCCTGTGCTGGGCAGTCATTTACAACCACCGGGGACACCTGTGGTCCAGTCTCTTCGGCTGAGGTGGACACACACACAGGTTCTGCGCAGAGAGAGAGGGATCTGCCAACATCACAATACATAGGCTCCCCCTCTATTGGACAGTTGGCTGCAATTTCACGACATCTCCAACACTGTCCATCACACTTTTCCACCCACATGTCCCCTCGGGCCTGAACCTGCTTATCAGCATACCCCATGTCCCCAACAGCTGGAACGCTCTTACCGCGAGAGTTCAGCGTCCGGGAACTCTGAAGTGACGACCTCTCAGACGGCTGGTCACGGAGACAGTCTTTGCTGGCGAAGGCCTTCTCCATCAGGCTGACCAGACGATTGGCGTCCTGGTGGTCTCCTTGTCCGACCTCTGGCTGTACCTCAGGAGGACATGCTCGGGTGTAGCGGTTCACTATCACCTCTTCAACCATGCCGACACGACGGCCGACGTCAGGCTCCAACCGCTTCTTTACTGCAGGCAACGCAGGTGCCTTTACAACATTACTCGGGGACGAGGTGCTGAGAGCTGCAATCTGCTCCCTCAGCAATCGGTTAAACTCCTGCTGCTGCTGCTGCCAGCTCTGCTGGGCCTGCTGCATGCTCTGCAGGTGTTTCTTAACAAGCTCCTCCATACTGCCAGACTTATCTGTCTCAACCACGGCAGTCTTATGTTGCACATTAACTTGCGCCATTTGTTCAAACAGCGCCTCCATGCTGTCATCCATGCTGTCAGACTTCTCTGTCTCAACAACGGCAGTCTTCACTCAAGACATACACACTCCACAGTCTTTTTCACAGAGAATTCAGCTTTGCTGTGCAGACACTTTTTTTTTTTTTTTTTTCCTCTGCAAACTCTATTAGGGCCACTGTCTCTTTAAGACTGCTCCAACAGACTTTTCCTTTGCTGCTGCACACTCCACAGTCTTTTCCACAACAAGTTCAGCTTTGCTGTGCAGACACACTTTTTTTTTTTCTTTTGCAAACTCTATTAGGGCTACTGTCTCTTTAAGACTGCTCCAACAGACGTTTATTTTGCTGACACACTTTTTTTTCTCTGCTGCTGCTTCAACAGACTTCACCTTTTATTGCTGTCTCTCGCCACTGTGCTGCACGCACATTCCAGCACCAATTGTATCAGCCACTGTGCTGCCCCAGCATTCTCCGCCAATTGTAAGCTTTTCAGGGGATATAGCTCTGGGATCGCCGTCCGGGTAGACGGAGTGGCACGGAAACAGTTCATTCACAGACAGCAGTTCTGGTAAAAACTGGCCGCAACCAGTTTTATTAAAGTCCACAGCAAACAGAACATAATCAAAACCAAATCATAAACATAAGACCTGGGCTTGTCCAGCCACTAATTACACTTAGATAGATTTCCCTTTCTATCCGGGTCCAGACTCTAACAGCCTGGGCCAAAACAACACATATGTTCAGCATTTACCAGCATGGAGTTTCACAGAGTCTCCTCCTTGTGTCTGAAGGCATATCCAACGTCCAGACTTGAGAGAGCTCCCCTCCTATTCAGCAGCTATCCGCATGGATTCTCACTGAGACTACTCCTGTGTCCGGGGTACATCGAGCACCCAGACTGAGACAGCCCACACTCCTGGAGACTCCTTCTTGTGCCTGGACTCCTTGTCCAGACTAAGCGAGCTCTCTGTCTGTGTTCGCAGACACCTACTTCTGGTCTCCTAATTAACAGCTGAGTGGTTTCAGGCCTGAGCTGCAAGTGTGTACTGAATGTAAGGTGTAGTGACCTTTCTCTACCACTAGGTTTACAAAGCCATACATTTCCCTTATACCAGTCAGCAAAGTATCTAGGTGAAATGTACACCCCATTCAACACACATACTCTCACTGTCTCACAATATATACAGTCTATATATGTATATACAGTGCCTACAAGTAGTATTCAACCCCCTGCAGATTTAGCTGGTTTGATAAGATGCAAATAAGTTAGAGCCTTCAAACTGCAAACGAGAGTAGGATTTATTAACAGAAGCATAAATCTTACAAAACAAAAGTTATGTTGCTCAGTTGAATTTTAATAAATTTTAAACATAAAAGTGTGGGTCAATTATTATACAACCCCTATGTTTAATATTTCGTGGAATAACCCTTGTTTGCAATTACAGCTAATAATCGTCTTTTATAAGACCTGATCAGGCCGGCACAGGTCTGTGGAGTTATCTTGGCCCACTCCTCCATGCAGATCTTCTCCAAGTTATCTAGGTTCTTTGGGTGTCTCATGTGGACTTTAATCTTGAGCTCCTTCCACAAGTTTTCAATTGGGTTAAGGTCAGGAGACTGACTAGGCCACTCCAACACCTTGACTTTTTCCCTCTTGAACCAGGCCTTGGTTTTCTTGGCTGTGTGCTTTGGGTCGTTGTCTTGTTGGAAGATGAAATTACGACCCATCTTAAGATCCTTGATGGAGGAGCGGAGGTTCTTGGCCAAAATCTCCAGGTAGGCCGTGCTATCCATCCTCCCATGGATGCGGACCAGATGGCCAGGTCCCTTGGCTGAGAAACAGCCCCACAGCATGATGCTGCCACCACCATGCTTGACTGTAGGGATGGTATTCTTGGGGTCGTATGCAGTGCCATCCAGTCTCCAAACATCACGTGTGTGGTTGGCGCCAAAGATCTCGATCTTGGTCTCATCAGACCATAGAACCTTGAACCAGTCTGTCTCAGAGTCCTCCAAGTGATCATGAGCAAACTGTAGACGACCCTTGACATGACGCTTTGAAAGTAAAGGTACCTTACGGGCTCGTCTGGAACGGAGACCATTGCGGTGGAGTACGTTACTTATGGTATTGACTGAAACCAATGTCCCCACTGCCATGAGATCTTCCCGGAGCTCCTTCCTTGTTGTCCTTGGGTTAGCCTTGACTCTTCGGACAAGCCTGGCCTCGGCACGGGAGGAAACTTTCAAAGGCTGTCCAGGTCGTGGAAGGCTAACAGTAGTTCCATAAGCCTTCCACTTACGGATGATGCTCCCAACAGTGGAGACAGGTAGGGCCAACTCCTTGGAAAGGGTTTTGTACCCCTTGCCAGCCTTGTGACCCTCCACGATCTTGTCTCTGATGGCCTTGGAATGCTCCTTTGTCTTTCCCATGTTGACCATGTATGAGTGCTGTTCAAAAGTTTGGGGGGGGTCTTAAATAGTCAGAAAAGGCTGGCAAAAGAGATCATTAATCCACACATGTGAAGCTCATTATTCTTGGTGCCTGAACTACTTCTTAATACTTTAGGGGGACCAAACAGAATTCTTGTGGTTTGAGGGGTTGAATAATAAATGACACTCTGAATTAACTTTTAACGTTTAAAAAAAAAAAAAAAATTAAAACAAAAATTTTTGCTGCAGTGCATTTCCCACTTCCAGGCTGATCTACAGTACAAATATCACAATGCCAAGTTAATTCCACATGTGTCAACCAGCTAAATCTGCAGGGGGTTTAATACTACTTGTAGGCACTGTATATATATTTATATATATATATTATATATATATATATAATGTCAGTGAGACACACATATATATATATATATATATATATTTATATTTCATAGAGATATAGATAGCAGAATAGCCGATAATTCAATTGTCGGCATCTGTAAAATCATTACAGATCCCGATAAGATATGAGACATGGTTTACATTCAGTCATGGCGAAAAGTTTTGAGAATGACACAAATATTATATTTTCACATGATCTGCTGCCCTCTGGTTTTTATGTGTGTTTGACAGATGTTTTTATCACAGACAGAAATATAATTGCAAACATATGAGTAACAAAAGCTTATATTGACAGTTAGAATGAGTTAATGCAGCAAGTCAATATTTGCAGTGTTGAACCTTCTTCTTCAGGACCTCTGCAATTCTCCCTGGCATGGTCTCAATCAACTTCTGGACCAAATCCTGACTGATAGCAGTCCATTCTTGCACAATCAATGCTTTCATTTTGTCAGAATTTTTAGGTTTTTGTTTGTCCACCCGTCTCTTGATGATTGACCACAAGTTCTCAATGGGATAAAGATCTGGGGAGTTTCCAGGCCATGGACCCAAATTCTCTATGTTTTGTTCCCTGAGCCATTTAGTTATCACCTTTACTTTATGGTAAGGTGCACCAGGGGAGGAGTCCCGAGGAGATAATTTGCATATTCCAGTGCCTTCTGGGATAAGTGAAGAGTCTCCGCGAGCTCAAGGAACACTGGATTTTGGCTGTTGCAGCTGAAAGGAGGACACCAGTACACCAGGGGAGGAGTCCCGAGGAGATAATTTGCATATTCCAGTGCCTTCTGGGATAAGTGAAGAGTCTCCGCGAGCTCAAGGAACACTGGATTTTGGCTGTTGCAGCTGAAAGGAGGACACCAGTACACCAGGGGAGGAGTCCCGAGGAGATAATTTGCATATTCCAGTGCCTTCTGGGATAAGTGAAGAGTCTCCGCGAGCTCAAGGAACACTGGATTTTGGCTGTTGCAGCTGAAAGGAGGACACCAGTACACCAGGGGAGGAGTCCCGAGGAGATAATTTGCATATTCCAGTGCCTTCTGGGATAAGTGAAGAGTCTCCGCGAGCTCAAGGAACACTGGATTTTGGCTGTTGCAGCTGAAAGGAGGACACCCAGTACACCAGGGGAGGAGTCCCGAGGAGATAATTTGCATATTCCAGTGCCTTCTGGGATAAGTGAAGAGTCTCCGCGAGCTCAAGGAACACTGGATTTTGGCTGTTGCAGCTGAAAGGAGGACACCAGTACACCAGGGGAGGAGTCCCGAGGAGATAATTTGCATATTCCAGTGCCTTCTGGGATAAGTGAAGAGTCTCCGCGAGCTCAAGGAACACTGGATTTTGGCTGTTGCAGCTGAAAGGAGGACACCAGTACACCAGGGGAGGAGTCCCGAGGAGATAATTTGCATATTCCAGTGCCTTCTGGGATAAGTGAAGAGTCTCCGCGAGCTCAAGGAACACTGGATTTTGGCTGTTGCAGCTGAAAGGAGGACACCAGTACACCAGGGGAGGAGTCCCGAGGAGATAATTTGCATATTCCAGTGCCTTCTGGGATAAGTGAAGAGTCTCCGCGAGCTCAAGGAACACTGGATTTTGGCTGTTGCAGCTGAAAGGAGGACACCAGTACACCAGGGGAGGAGTCCCGAGGAGATAATTTGCATATTCCAGTGCCTTCTGGGATAAGTGAAGAGTCTCCGCGAGCTCAAGGAACACTGGATTTTGGCTGTTGCAGCTGAAAGGAGGACACCAGTACACCAGGGGAGGAGTCCCGAGGAGATAATTTGCATATTCCAGTGCCTTCTGGGATAAGTGAAGAGTCTCCGCGAGCTCAAGGAACACTGGATTTTGGCTGTTGCAGCTGAAAGGAGGACACCAGTACACCAGGGGAGGAGTCCCGAGGAGATAATTTGCATATTCCAGTGCCTTCTGGGATAAGTGAAGAGTCTCCGCGAGCTCAAGGAACACTGGATTTTGGCTGTTGCAGCTGAAAGGAGGACACCAGTACACCAGGGAGGAGTCCCGAGGAGATAATTTGCATATTCCAGTGCCTTCTGGGATAAGTGAAGAGTCTCCGCGAGCTCAAGGAACACTGGATTTTGGCTGTTGCAGCTGAAAGGAGGACACCAGTACACCAGGGGAGGAGTCCCGAGGAGATAATTTGCATATTCCAGTGCCTTCTGGGATAAGTGAAGAGTCTCCGCGAGCTCAAGGAACACTGGATTTTGGCTGTTGCAGCTGAAAGGAGGACACCAGTACACCAGGGGAGGAGTCCCGAGGAGATAATTTGCATATTCCAGTGCCTTCTGGGATAAGTGAAGAGTCTCCGCGAGCTCAAGGAACACTGGATTTTGGCTGTTGCAGCTGAAAGGAGGACACCAGTACACCAGGGGAGGAGTCCCGAGGAGATAATTTGCATATTCCAGTGCCTTCTGGGATAAGTGAAGAGTCTCCGCGAGCTCAAGGAACACTGGATTTTGGCTGTTGCAGCTGAAAGGAGGACACCAGTACACCAGGGGAGGAGTCCCGAGGAGATAATTTGCATATTCCAGTGCCTTCTGGGATAAGTGAAGAGTCTCCGCGAGCTCAAGGAACACTGGATTTTGGCTGTTGCAGCTGAAAGGAGGACACCAGTACACCAGGGGAGGAGTCCCGAGGAGATAATTTGCATATTCCAGTGCCTTCTGGGATAAGTGAAGAGTCTCCGCGAGCTCAAGGAACACTGGATTTTGGCTGTTGCAGCTGAAAGGAGGACACCAGTACACCAGGGGAGGAGTCCCGAGGAGATAATTTGCATATTCCAGTGCCTTCTGGGATAAGTGAAGAGTCTCCGCGAGCTCAAGGAACACTGGATTTTGGCTGTTGCAGCTGAAAGGAGGACACCAGTACACCAGGGGAGGAGTCCCGAGGAGATAATTTGCATATTCCAGTGCCTTCTGGGATAAGTGAAGAGTCTCCGCGAGCTCAAGGAACACTGGATTTTGGCTGTTGCAGCTGAAAGGAGGACACCAGTACACCAGGGAGGAGTCCCGAGGAGATAATTTGCATATTCCAGTGCCTTCTGGGATAAGTGAAGAGTCTCCGCGAGCTCAAGGAACACTGGATTTTGGCTGTTGCAGCTGAAAGGAGGACACCAGTACACCAGGGGAGGAGTCCCGAGGAGATAATTTGCATATTCCAGTGCCTTCTGGGATAAGTGAAGAGTCTCCGCGAGCTCAAGGAACACTGGATTTTGGCTGTTGCAGCTGAAAGGAGGACACCAGTACACCAGGGGAGGAGTCCCGAGGAGATAATTTGCATATTCCAGTGCCTTCTGGGATAAGTGAAGAGTCTCCGCGAGCTCAAGGAACACTGGATTTTGGCTGTTGCAGCTGAAAGGAGGACACCAGTACACCAGGGGAGGAGTCCCGAGGAGATAATTTGCATATTCCAGTGCCTTCTGGGATAAGTGAAGAGTCTCCGCGAGCTCAAGGAACACTGGATTTTGGCTGTTGCAGCTGAAAGGAGGACACCAGTACACCAGGGAGGAGTCCCGAGGAGATAATTTGCATATTCCAGTGCCTTCTGGGATAAGTGAAGAGTCTCCGCGAGCTCAAGGAACACTGGATTTTGGCTGTTGCAGCTGAAAGGAGGACACCAGTACACCAGGGAGGAGTCCCGAGGAGATAATTTGCATATTCCAGTGCCTTCTGGGATAAGTGAAGAGTCTCCGCGAGCTCAAGGAACACTGGATTTTGGCTGTTGCAGCTGAAAGGAGGACACCAGTACACCAGGGGAGGAGTCCCGAGGAGATAATTTGCATATTCCAGTGCCTTCTGGGATAAGTGAAGAGTCTCCGCGAGCTCAAGGAACACTGGATTTTGGCTGTTGCAGCTGAAAGGAGGACATCAGTAAACCGCGCGCCGCTTTTTTGGCTTATATTTCACCGCTTGATTATCTCTTGAACAATAACAACATGGAAGAGGCTAGGAGCCATGTGGTGAGCTGCATTTCTTGCTACATGTTCATAGACTTACCAGTGGAAAAGCCAAATTTCACATGCCAGAAATGCAAGCTTGTGTCCCTGTTGGAGGAAAAGTTGCAAAATCTGGAAGAGAGGTTATCTACATTGAAGACCATTAAGGAAGGTGAAGAGTTCTTAGACAGAGCAGAATTATCTCTTCATGGTACAGAAAGAGAAGAAATTCGAAGTGCAACTGAAGAAACAGAGGAATGGAAGCATGTGACCCAGAGAAGCAGGAGGATCAGGAGGCAGTCAGCACCAATTCTGCTCAGGAACCAATACCAGGCTCTTACACAGAAGAACGATGAAGAAATACATCAGGATAAGACTTTGCCCACAAACAACCTTGTACGCCCTCAGAGTCCTCCTGAATGGAGAAAGAAAACTGTTGTGAAGAAGAAACGGAGAGTTGTTGTCATGGGCGATTCCCTGTTGAGAGGAACAGAGGCCGCTATCTGCAGACCGGATATAACCTCAAGAGAAATGTGCTGTCTTCCAGGTGCAAAAATTAAAGATGTGTCTGACAGGATATCAGGACTCTTCAGACCTAAAGATGACTACCCATTCCTGCTAATACATGTGGGGACAAATGACACCGCTAGAAACGACCTGGAAACCATCTGCAGTGACTTTGAAAACTTAGGTAAGAAAGTGAAAGAACTGGGAGCGCAGGTGGTCTTCTCTTCCATCCTCCCAGTGGATGGCCATGGAACAAGGAGGTGGAATAAGATTCTGCAGGTGAACAACTGGCTACGTCGATGGTGCCGTCAACAAGGATTTGGATTTCTGGATCACGGAGTGAATTACCTATACGATGGACTACTTGCTAGAGATGGGGTGCACCTTACGAAGACTGGAAAACATGTATTTGGAAGTCGCCTTGCTACACTCATCAGGAGAGCTTTAAACTAGAACAATGTGGGAAGGGAAGCAAAACGCCAGCAAAAGCCATACACTTGACAAATACTATTGAGATTTCTGCTATTAGAAGTGAAGGGGAAGAACAAAGACAAAGAAATTTACATAATAAAAATATTGAAGGAAGAGAAACCAATCACAAACTAAAGTGTTTCTATACGAATGCACAAAGCATGGGCAACAAACAAGGAGAACTGGAGCTACTAACGCAGGAGAAGAAATATGATGTCATTGGAATCACTGAGACTTGGTGGGACGATACAATGATTGGAATACAAGGCTAGAAGGATACAATTTATTTGCAAGAAACAGACTTGATAAACGAGGAGGAGGTGTTGCATTGTATGTTAGAAAAGCGTATATCTGCACAGAGATTGACGCTTCAGAGACTGGGAGTTCTGTGGAAACTGTTTGGGTAAGAATACAAGGACAGAACAATGGAAAGGACACCATTGTAGGCATTTACTACAGGCCACCTGTGCAAGCTGAATATATGGATGAACTCTTTATGCATCAAATGGCCAAGTTCTCCAAAAAATATGACATAGTGGTCATGGGAGATTTCAACTATCCAGACATTTGTTGGGAATCTCTCTCAGGCAAAACGAACATGTCCAGGAAATTCTTATCCTCTCTTGCTGACAACTTTATCTTCCAAAAGGTAATGGAGAAAACAAGGGGATCTGCTACCTTGGATCTAATCCTCATAAACAGGGAGGAAATGGTGGAGGAGGTAAGAGTGGCTGGGACTCTAGGAGGTAGTGACCATGCTATTTTAGAATTTTGGATAACAAGAGGAGGAAGACCTGTGAAGACTCAGACGTCAAGGTTAGATTTCAGAAAGGCAGATTTTAAGGAACTCAGAAAGAGAATTGGAGGGATCCAATGGCTGGATATCCTTAAGGACAAAAATGTCCAGGAAGGATGGAAAATCTTGAAAAATGAGATTCTCAAAGCACAATCGTTAACAATTCCGAAAAGAGGGAAGAATGGGAAGCATTTAAGGAAACCAGGATGGATGAACATAGAACTTAAACACATGCTAAAAAGGAAGAAAGAAATGTTTATCAAATGGAAAGAGGGAGGCATATCTAAAGAAGAATATAATGCCGTCTGCAGAACCTGCAGGGCACAAATCAGATTATCTAAAGCTGACAATGAATTAAGGCTTGCAAGTGACGTCAAAACAACAAAAAAGGATTTTGGGGATACGTCAAAAGTAAAAGAAAAGTCAAAGATGCTATAGGATTTTTACAGGATGAAAATGATGAAATGGTAAGTCAGGATGTTGAGAAGGCTGAACTTTTAAATTCCTATTTTGCATCTGTTTTCTCTCAGAAAGGAAATGTAACATCAACTGATCTTCACTGCCCTATTAAAGGAATAGAAGAATCCAGGATATCTATAAACAGAAAGACAGTGAGGAAACACTTAGCTAACATAAATGAATTCAAGTCTCCAGGTCCAGATGAATTACACCCCAGGGTACTGAAGGAGATAGCAGAAGAAATTCTTGAACCACTGTCCATAATCTTTGAAAATTCTTGGAGAACAGGAGAAGTCCCAGAAGACTGGAGAAGAGCAAATGTTGTTCCTATCTTCAAAAAGGGGAAGAAGGTGGACCCAGGGAACTACAGGCCGGTGAGTCTGACTTCTATACCAGGAAAGATCTTTGAACAAATTATTAAAGAACATGTATGCAAGTACCTGGATAAGAATGAAGTGATTAAACAGAGTCAGCATGGGTTTGTAACTAATAAGTCATGTCAGACTAACTTAATTTCCTTCTATGACAGAATCACTGACTGGGTGGATCAGGGAAATGCTGTAGATATAGTATATCTTGACTTCAGCAAAGCATTTGACAAAGTATCTCACACAATCCTTATTGAAAAAATGACTAAGTATGGAATGGACAAGGCAACTGTTAGGTGGATTCATAACTGGCTTAGTGATCGGACCCAAAGAGTGGTTGTAAATGGCTGCACATCCAGTTGGAAGAATGTCTCAAGTGGGGTACCACAAGGCTCTGTTTTGGGCCCTGTATTGTTCAACATCTTTATCAATGATTTAGATGAAGGAATTGAGGGTAAACTGATCAAATTTGCTGATGACACAAAGCTAGGAGGGGTAGCTAATACTAGAGAAGAGAGAGAGAGGATTCAAAAAGATATACATAAACTGGAGCAGTGGGCAGCAACTAACAGAATGGATTTTAACAGGGAAAAATGCAAAGTACTACATCTGGGCAATAAAAATGAAAAAAGCATATACAAAATGGGAGAATAGGGCTAAGTAACAGCACATGTGAAAAAGACTTGGGTATACTAATTGATCACAGACTTAACATGAGTCAACAGTGTGATGCAGCAGCAAAAAAGGCAAATGCAATTCTAGGATGTATCAACAGAAGCATACAGTCTAGATCACGTGAGGTCATTATTGCCCTCTACTCCTCTTTGGTCAGACCTCATCTGGAATACTGTGTCCAGTTTTGGGCACCACATTTTAAAAAAGACATCAACAAACTAGAGCAAGTTCAAAGAAGAGCCACCAGAATGGTGACCGGTCTGCAAACCATGTCCTATGAGGAACGGTTGCAGGATTTGGGAATGTTTAGCTTGCAAAAAAGAAGACTGAGAGGAGACTTAATAGCTGTCTACAAATATCTCAAGGGCTGTCACATTGTAGAAGGATCATCTTTATTCTCATTTGCACAAGGAAAGACTAGAAGCAATGGGATGAAACTGAATGGGAGGAGACACAGATTAGATATTAGAAAAAACTTTTTGACAGTTAGGGTGATCAATGACTGGAACGGGCTGCCACGGGAGGTGGTGAGTTCTCTTTCAATGGAGGTCTTCAAGCGGAGGCTGGATAGACATCTGTCTGGGATGATTTAGAGAATCCTGCTTTGAGCAGGGGGTTGGACCAGGAGGTCCCTTCCAACTCTACCATTCTATGATTCTATGATTCTATGATTCCATCAAGCTGGAAAAGGCATTGTTGATCGCCAAACTGCTCTTGGAGGGTTGGGAGAAGTTGCTATTGGAGGACATTCTGGTACCATTCTTTATTCATAGCTGTGTTTTTAGGCAAGACTGTGAGAGAGCCGATTCCCTTGGCTGAGAAGCAACCCCACACATGAATGGTTTCAGAATGCTTAACAGTTGGCATGAGACAAGACTGGTGGTAGCGCTCACCTTGTCTTCTCCGAATGAGGCGTTTTCCTGATGTCCCAAACAATCGAAAAGGGGATTCATCAGAGAAAATAACTTTACCCCAGTCCTCAGCAGTCCACTGCCTGTACCTTTTGCAGAATATCAGTCTGTCCATGATGTTTTTTCTGTAGAGAAGTGGCTTCTTTGCTGCCCTCCTTGAGACCAGGATTTGCTCCAAGAGTCTCCGCCTCACAGTGCATGCAGATGCACTCACACCTGCCTGCTGCCATTCCTGAGCAAGCTCTGCACTGCTGGTAGCCCGATCCCGCAGCTGAAACACTTTTAAGAGACGGTCCTGGCGCTTGCTGGTCTTTCTTGGGCGCCCTGGAGCCTTTTTGGCAACAATGGAACCTCTCTCCTTGAAGTTCTTGATGATGCGATAGATTGTTGACTGAGGTGCAATCTTTCTAGCTGCGATACTCTTCCCTGTTAGGCCATTTTTGTGCATTGCAATGATGACTGCACGTGATTCTTTAGAGATAACCATGGTTAACAGAAGAGAAACAATGATGCCAAGCACCAGCCTCCTTAATCATGACAGATTGATCTCCAGCCATGTCCTCATCAACACCCACACCTGTGTTAATGGAGCAATCACTGAAAAGAGGTTAGCTGGTCCTTTTAAGGTAGGGCTGCAATGATGTTGAAATGTGTTTTGGGGGATAAAGTTCATTTTCTAGCCAAATATTGACTTTGCAAGTAATTGCTGTTAAACTGATCACTCTTAATAACATTCTGGAGTATATGCAAATTGCCATTAGAAAAAGTGAAGTAGTAGACTTTGTAAAAATTAATATTTGTGTCATTCTCAAAACTTTTGTCCATGACTGTACAGTAACCATTGCATATCCATTATTTTTTTTATATGTCCCTCACTAATAATGTTAGTAGAGTCTGTGTGTAAAATTTTGGAGCTATAGGTGTTAAATAAAGGATTAATTCACGGAAAAAACTGCTGTCGGCTCACGCGCAATTTTCTCCACCAAAGAGGGCAAGCCAGTGACTGAGGGCAGAAATAGCCTAGAGAAGGACCATTGTTTTTGGGCCCCACTTGGCTAAAAAAATCTGCCCCCAGCCACCCCAGAAAAGGCGCATCTGTAAGATGCGCCAATTCTGGCACTTGCTCTCTCTCTTCCCATTGCCCTGTAGCGGTGGCATATGGGGTAATAAGAGGTTAATGTAAACGTTCCTATTGTAAGGTGACATTAAGCATGATTAATAATGGAGAGCTATCAATAAGACAACTATCCATTATTAATCCACTAGTCTGAAAGGGTTAAAAAAACACACACACATTAAGAATGAAGATTTTTAGTGAAATAAACACACATTTTTTCCATCTTTATTAGGGTATGTTTCCACGGTCAGGAAACAGTCCGGATTTGCTGCGTGTTTGACGCTGTGCGTTGGCGCAGCGTCAAACACGCAGCGTCCAGATGTTACAGCATAGTGGAGGGGATTTCAAGAAATCCCATCTCCACTATGCTTACAAACACTCAGACAGAAGACCTGCGTTTACGGTCATGCGGCGCGTCTTTTTAGACCGCAGCATGTCCTATTCCCTTAGGGAAATATCACAGGGCTATGTAGCCCTGCTGTCATTCCGCATGTGTTCCGGATGTGTTCCATGAACACATCCGGAATGACCGCGCATTCAAAAGGGGGCGGGGCTTTGGGCGGAGCGGACTTTCCGCTTCGTCCAAAGCGCTGTGTTTCCTGACCGTGGAAACACAGCCTTACACTCCCATTCCATACTGAAGCGACCGGCACAGCTGTAAATCACAGAATGAAGGAAAGGCTGCCTGTGCAGCTTCCCCGCCTGACTGGAGATGAACTGATTAACGTGGGAAAGTTTCTGGGTTGGTCGCATTAGCACCGCTCCCAGTTGTAAACTATTTAGCTCCTTCAGATGGATTGCAGCGTGGGACTTGACTGTACAGCGGACAGGTATGGGTATATTGTTGCTTTTTTATTTTGTCTTTTTTCCAGGCGATCGATTGCTTCAGTATGGAATGGGAGTGTAATAAAGATGGAAAAAATGTGTGTTTATTTCATTAAAAATCTTCATTCTTAATGTGTGTGTGTTTTTTTAACCCTTTCAGACTAGTGGATTATTAATGGATAGTTGTCTTATTCACAGCTCTCCATTATTAACTAGGCTTAATGTCACCTTGCAATAGCAAGGTGTCATTAACCTCTTATTACCCCATATGCCACCTCTACAGGGCAATGGGAAGAGAGAGGGTAAGTGCCAGAATTAGCGCATCTTACAGATACGCCTTTTGTGGGGTGGCTGGAGGCAGTTTTTTTTAGCCACGAGGGGCCCAAAAAACAATGGTCCCTTTCTAGGCTATTAATTTCTGCCCTCAGTCACTGGCTTTCCCTCTCTAGTGGAGAAAATTGCGTGGGAGCCCATGCCAGTTTTTTCTGTGAATTAATTCTTTAATTTAACACCTACAGCTCCAAAATTTTTACACACATACACTACTAACATTATTAGTGAGGGACATATAAAAAATAACAGATATGCATTGGTTTACTGTATGTAAAGCATGTCTCATATCATGTCAGGTTCTGTAATGATTTTACAGATGCCGACAATTGCATTTTCACCTATTCTGCTATCTATATCTCTATGAAATATAAATATATATAAAGATGTGTGTCAATGGTATATATATATATATATATATATATACTATGTGTATACATGTATTCTATAACCATATTTTACAGTATAGTATAAAAATCGGATCTGTCGAAAAAAGGAAGGAACAGATGAAAACACCGTTGCAATGGATCCGTTTTTTCAACAGTTCCGCTAGTCGGATCCGTCGAAAAATTGGATCCGTCGCATCAGTTTTTCACAATCTGCGACTGATCTGTCAATCTGTTGAGCCAACGGATTGTGACTGATGGCGAAAAACTAACATGTGAAAGAGGCCTAAGAAGCATGGCAATTAACTGGAGTAATGAACACATGGAGATAGCTGACGCCTCATATTGGATAGCAGAGCTGTCAATAAACACATTGACAGCTCTACCGTCCCCTGTACCAGATTGGATGGCCAAGCTGTCAATCAAAGTAACAACAGTTTCAGCACACCTCTATACCAGATTGGACGGTCGAGCTGTCAGTAGCTACATCCTACACACAATGAGGGGTGGAACCGTGACAGTACCCCCTCTTCTAGGGGGGCCACTGGACCCCCAGGCTTCCCAGGAAATTTTAGATGGAAGGCCCTGACTAACTGATCAGCCTTCACATCTCGAGAAAGGACCCAGGATCTATCCTCTGGTCCGTATCCCCTCCAGTGGATGAGGTACTGGAGGGAATTACAGACCCTCCGAGAATTCACAACCCTCTGAACCTCATACTCCAGGCCACCATCTACTGAAAGCAGAGGAAGCAGAGATGAGCGAGATAATGCAGATGGGACATACTCCTTAAATAGGGATTTATGGAATACTTAGGGATGGAGGAAGCTTTAATCTAAATGCTACAGGATTGGCCAACTCTAGGATCTCATATGGACAAATAAACTTTGGATCCAACTTTGCTGACTGCACTTTAAGTGTAATACTCCTGGAAGATAACAAAACCTTATCCCCAATCTTAAAAACTGGACCCACCGTACATCTTCTATTGGCCTTTTGTTTTTGGTGAACCTGGGCAGTCTCAATATTCTTTTAAACCTCCCTCCAGACATCGCCAAGTCTCTGCATGGTGACCTCCACCCCAGGGCATTCAGAACTAATTCTAGAAAAGTCACCAAAATGGGGATGAAAACCATAATTACAGAAGAATGGTGAGGTTCCGGTAGACTGATTTACTCAACTGATAAAAGCAAACTCAGGAAGAGATAAAAACGAAGATCAGTCCTCTTATCACTCTGCCACAAAGCACCTTAAAATTAGTTCCAATGATTGATTTGTTCTCTCAGTCTGACCATTGGTTTCACGGTGATAAGCAGATGAAAATGACAAGTCAATCCGTAGTTTACTGCAAAACGCTCTCCAAAATTAGGAGACAAATTGTACTTTCCTATCAGACACAATGTTCAGAGGTGTCCCATGTAGCCTTACATTATGAGAAAACACTATCTGGAGAGTGTCTCTGCATTAGGTAATCATGACAAAGGTACAAAATGAACTTGTTTGCTGAACCGATCAACTACCACCCAAATAGCAGTCTTCCCATCAGACAGAGGCAAATCAGTAATTAAATCCATGGAAAAATGAGTCCATGGTCTTTTTGGAACAGGCAATTAAGCCGATTACCCAGCTGGCCAGTTATGACTGACTTTGGTGCATGTGCAGACTTCACAGGCAGACACAAAATCTTTAATATCACTATGCATGGACAGCCACAAAAAAGTCTAGCAATGGCTTTTCTTGTGGAAGTAACCCCAGGATAACCACTTAAAATAGAATCATGAAACTTCTGTAACCCCTGCAACCTTAGGTACACAGGCACAAATAATTTGGACCCTGGGGAAGTGGAAGGAGCCAACAACCGGGCTTTATGACACTCCTCTACCAGCTTCGAGGTTACCATAGACACCACAATACCCTGAGGAATAATGGAGGATGGAGGTTCTGGAGTAGAAATTGAATCTAGAATACAAAATAAAGCATCAGCTTTCACATTCTTAAACCCTGGTCTGAAAATTTAAACCAAGAGAAAAACAAGGACCATCTGGCTTGTCTAGGAGTTAACTTTTTAGCTGATTCAATGTAAGCTAAATTCTTGTGATCCATGATCACCTTAACTGGATGAACCGCCACCTCCAAAAAATGTCTCCATTCCTGAAAGGCCAATTTTACAGCAAGTAACTCCGGATTCCCAAGATCATAATTTCTATCCGCCAGTGAAATTTTTTTAGAAAGAAAAGCACATGGACGCAAGTTAGTCAGACTTTTGGGCCATCCTGTACTGCAGTTGCAGGACCCAACGGGCACAATGCGCATGCGCCGACTTTGCCTCTGTGATTGGTCTGATTGCGATCATGTGATCAGTTACCGGACTACTTGATGGTCCTTTCTGGACACCAGAATACATGCCCTTGTGAAAGCGGTGCGTAGTACCCGCAAAACGCGCATCGGGGTCTGTTATCCGGTCCGTAGTCCACGGTAACTCTCCATGCCGCTGATAAGCTATGCCCTCTGGTAGCATTTATCATTGAGTCAATGGCTGTTACATGCTGCTTTAGTCCTTGGAGGTTTACTTGTCTGGGCTTACCATACAGTTCATGGCTGATTATATGCAATATTTTTGACATACTTAGCGACACTTTACCTTCTCAGCCTTCTGTTTTGGGTGACTTGGGTCAATTTGTATTGTCTTGGTGTTGTGTTACAAAATTGCACTTTACTTTTCTATATGATATTTATTAAAGTTTACAATTGATTTTATCCTATATCACCTATTACTCCCATTTTCTTCTTTTGTTTACATGTCATCTAAACACCTGACTCAGTAAGCCAAACGCCTGGGTCTACGATTGGTGCCATTGTGTGAATAAACTGCCTTTTCCCATGTGCTAGGTGCTTCCCAATCCCCTGTCCAAAACACTGGCACAGATGCTTCCTGCTCTGCACCTTCCCTTGCACATTCCAACTTACTATCATCAGGCATTTCAAAATCCTTGTCCCAGCCCAGCGTTCAGCTGTCCCTACCCCAGGCATTGGAGTGAAAAAGAAAGTTCCCAGTGACCCACCCACAGGTCCAAATGCTTAATGGGCACATTTCCAGGCTGTGAGTCATACCTTGGCACGGCACATGTGCTTCTGATGTCGAGGATTGCTGGTCCTACTTCTATCAGGATTTCCTCCACCTCCTACAGCAGTTCCTGCACCACCTCATGCCACATCACCACGATCCAGAAATCTACACTGCACATGCTGGCAATTCTTTGTGAGCAGAAGAGGCCAGTGGTTAAGTACAAGTGACGTGGTGATTTCAGTGGTATTTCCTGATGAAGAAATCACTTATACTTTGTAACGCGTTGAATAAACCCCCCTTTTTTATGTGAAACACGTCTGGGCATACAATCATTCAGCAGCGCAGATTATATCCACATTAGCCCGTTCATTTATCTACAGCATGATCACTTGCTGACCCGTGGATCTGCTGTAGCAGATAACTTTTTATGCTTTATCAAAAGCTCCATCTGGCGAGTAGAATTTGATCTTATCAATTCGTTTTGCGTTGAATAAGACCCTATTTGCACTGATCTCTCCAACAGCATTCCTTGACGTCTCACAATTAAACATGAAGCTTTGCATGCAGACCAGGAGGAAGACATAACACAGAAAAATTGTAGCCAGCCCAGCCTCTTCTAATCTGCCCAACTGGGATTGGGTAACAATGAGGAGGTATAAGCTGAGGAGGAACAAGAGCCATTGACTGGTGCAACAGAGGCTAGTGGCCACACATCCTTCGTCCCATCTCTCCTAAGTAGATGGGCTGAGGATTGGAATAAGGAGGAAAAGACAGAGGAGGAGGAGATGGAGTCATCATCATGATGGAGACAGGGAAGTGTTGGCTAAATGGAGCATGACACATATGGTCGACTTTATGTACATCTGCCTTTCCGGTGACCCTCGTGTTATATTCATCTTGGCCAAAAAAGAGTACTGGTTATTCACCCTGCTAGGCCAGCAGGCTCTTTCACATTTATCTAGTGAAAAAATATTAATTAGAATGCTATACACGTGCATGGAGCACAATAGAAGCAGTGCACAACACACTTGTAGGACATGTGCCCTGCTGGCTTTGTCTGTGGACCTCAGTAATGGGCAAAAAAAATGCTGGAAGGTAAATTTTACAGCCGCACTGATACTAGCTAGCTACACTATCTGATTGATTTACAACCACCTAGCTAACTAGCTAAAATGGGGGATACAGCAGACTTGTTCACATTCAGCTAGTGAAAAAATATTAATTAGAATGCTATACTCGTGCATGGAGCACAATAGAAGCAGTGCACAACACATGCTCTGCTGGCTTAATTTGTGGACCTCAGTAATGGCCAAAAAAGAAAAAAAAGTGCTGGAAGGTCAATTTAATTGCCACACTGGACAGTAGCTAGCTACACTCTCTGACTGATATACAACTGCCCAACTAACTAGCTAAAATCTTGCTGTTCACAGTGCCAGTGTCAGGAGCAGCCTCTCTACACTGTTACAGTGTCAAAATGGAGCTAAAACAAGATGTCCGATATTTATATGGAGAGTGACATGTGATTTCAGCAGCCAATGACACAAGCCGTTGTGTCAGGACATTGTGGGTGTTTCGTGTGCCCTGATTAGCTAGCCACAATGTGCACACGAAAAGTTAGGAAAAAAAACTGTTTACAAGAGCGCCACCCCTCTCAGCTCTGCAAACCCCCTCCCCTCATCAAACACGTGCCAAACGCTCATGATACACCACCATAATCATTGCAAAAATGCTGAAAATGCTTTTGTGGCAACGCAAATATTTTCCCACACTTTTACCGAATGTTACCGATTTTTCCACATTTTATAAAATGTTGCTTGTGTTTCCGATCACGAATCCGAATGTGCCATATCTGTGCCGAAATTATGTTTGGCAATTGTTTTCCGAACAATTTCGCTCATCACTAATGATTAACAATCTTCAACATACTCAGAACAGGAATGAATGTGTGGCATGGATTTATGCCATTTTACATCAATTAATGAATGTGTTCTCTACATCTTGTGAGGGCATCATGGACTAGATCTCAGTATATAATAAAGCTTATTTATCAACTCTTCCATCAATTTATTGCTACAGCCATCTACTCCTCTGTTCAAATGAATAGTTCTGTTTCATTTCACTAGTCATATTCCCCTTCTTATTCCTATGCATTTTTGTGTATATAAAATGTAGTTATGTGACTCCACAGAGACTAAAGCTAAACCATGCCTGATGAACTCAAAATGTTTTCACTTAGTCATTAAAATGTGTCAGATACTGAGGAATCTCATTTTTATATTAAGTTTCAATGTTGGCTATCCTAATTTTAGTAATACAGTGTAATATGCCAAGCCAACGTTGCAAATATGAACAGTATTTTCAAAAATTTGTCTTCTGTGACTCAAGAAATGTCCATTTTTTACATTTCTCTTGAAACTCTCTATCAGATTCTCCCTGCTGTCTTCAAGTAATTGAACTTTACCAGAGGGCATAGGAACATGAACAATACCAGTAAATCACATTACACTCTGCAGGATATACTCCAGAAGCATTTATTGGGTCAATGCAAGACTGCTGTGTCAGTTTTTTAAAAGTTTTGTATAAGGTTTACTGTATTTAAAATAATTTGTAACACATGTAAATCATTGCATATGTGAAGTCAAGGGCGAATCTAGGTTTGGTACCCCTTCTATACATTACCAAAGTGGCTTATGTAATGCCCATGTGGCCACTCATGCAATTTGCAAACTTACAATCACATGCCAACTAGCTGCTCTTCTTAACTGACTCAATGTTCAGTGAAAAACTACAGCTACTACTCACATGACCGTAAGTAATAAAGATGCATGTGAGTAGTCATGTGAGTCATGAGTATATGAGGGCATATAAACTATTTTATTGGCTTTAATATATTTGTGGAATGAGGGATGTAGAAAAAAGCCATTCTACCCGTGTTTTTTTAAACTTTTTTATGTCTTATTTTTACAACTTTGCATAACATCTGTTGATCATGTACACTATATAAAGCTTAGGCAAACAGCATGGCAAAACATAATTACCTATTACTAGTGAACAGACAGGCAGTGCCTTAGTCTGTGTCCTTGGCATATAACTATGGCAGTCCTGGGGCCTTTGTAGGTAACCGGCAGCTATTAACTACCTATAGACATACCTCACTCATATCCTGTGGCATTATTATAATAAAAGTACTTGTCTCTAGACTTCATCTGAGATCTTAGATGTTGATCACTACTGATCACAAATCTAATGGTTTAAAAGGTCAGTCTTATCTGTGTTTACAGCTACTGAAGCATGGTATCGGCTGTATATTGCAACCATCATCTTGGTAAAACATGGCATTCCCTCCACTTGATTGAAGTGCAATATCAAACCCAACCCATGCATCAGTGTTTTATGGAAAAAAAATCAAGCATGTTTTTGTAATTCTGGAAAGCCTTTTTAATCCAGACCTCTACAGATGGGAATGGATTATGTACAAATTTTAAGTGAGAACTTCATGTGTTTTGGCAGACTTTCTATTTATTTCCAAACACATTTTGGAGCATAAACTGATAAATAATTGTGGTCTGTTTATACCAGTTTATTAATTTTATCAAACAGGTGTTCAACTTGTCTTCTAGCTTTTTTTTATTCAGTTATTGCTCAGCGCTAACATCATTCTTCTCACTGGTGACATCCATAATTTGTTTCAATATGTTTCTGTGGGAAAATGTTGGATTATTTTTCACCAAAAGTCTGCCTCAAGGCTTTTACCTTTCCTCTCAGAAGAACATGAAGTTCTTTAATGGGATAATTTGAAAGAATGTATTAGAAGTGAAGGGACTTTTGGTCCCTGAGAATCAAGCTGAACCTTTTTAAACAACCTAATAATTTCCAAGGTGACCTTCTTGTATACAGTTTAGTATTCTATAAAATATTCCATCTAAATTTTCCTCCTAATTATCTTTCTAAAGGATATGAGAGGTTTTCAAATTGACAGGTGCTGGGATTCATCGTATACATTTAAATAATAAGTATTTTTATCTCACAGACATGATATATACATTTTATTGCCTAAATCTATAACAGTTAAATACCAGTAATAGAATAAACATATGTTTAATATAAACAGTAAGTTGTTCATTTACATAAAAGACACTTTGGAAGGGGTAAGCCTTCAAATATTCATATGATACATCAGACTTGAATCCATGGAAGCTCTATCAAGCCTAAGTCATAATCTAGGCATCCATTATAGTTTTGGAGGATTATAAATAAAAATAATTAATTACAATATTACTTTTAGCCATTGCCATTTTCCCTTGTTAGTCTGCACATCTAAACAGAGTCAAATAATTGTGCAGGTGCAAATCTTCTGTGGTCGCAAAACTGAAGTAAAGAAACAGAAAAGATGCAGCACACATTTTGATAAGACATTACTTGATTCAATCTGGTAAATTTCGGAGCATTCTCAGGATTGGTCTGACTCCCAGTAACCAGAAAGTCATCATGCTAATTTGGGACAAAAATTTTTTTAACATCTCCAATACAGTAGCTCAGATGCAGGACTCTTCAAACTCTCCCAGATCTGTAGATTAGGCAACACATACAGTTAGGTCCATATATATTTGGACAGAGACAACATTTATCTAATTTTGGTTCTAGACATTACCACAATGAATTTTAAACAAAACAATTCAGATGCAGTTGAAGTTCAGACTTTCAGCTTTCATTTGAGGGTATCCACATTAAAATTGGATAAGGGTTTAGGAGTTTCAGCTCTTTAACAGTGCCACCCTGACCAAAAGTAATTGGACAATTGACTCCAAGGCTACTTCATGGACAGGTGTGGGCAATCTCTTCATTATGTCATTCTCAATTAAGCAGATAAAAGGGCTGGAGTTGATTTGAGGTGTGGTGTTTGCATTTGGAAGGTTTTGCTGTGAAGGAAACATGCGGTCAAAGGAGCTCTCCATGCAGGTGAAACAAGCCATCCTTAAGCTGCAAAAACAGAAAAAAACCATCCGAGAAATTGCTACAACATTAGGAGTGGCAAAATCTACAGTTTGGTACATCCTGAGAAAGAAAGCACTGGTGAACTCATAAATGCAAAAAGACCTGGGCGCCCACGGAAGACAAGTGGTGGATGATCGCAGAATACTCTCCATGGTGAAGAGAAACCCCTTCACAACAGCCAACCAAGTGAACAACACTCTCCAGGAGGTAGGTGTATCAATATCCAAATCTACCATAAAGAGAAGACTGCATGTATGTAAATTAAGAGGGTTCACTGCATGGTGCAAGCCACTCATAAGCATCAAGAATAAAAAGGCTAGGCTGGACTTTGCTAAAAACCATCTAAAAAAGCCAGCACAGTTCTGGAAGAACATTCTTTGGACAGATGAAACCAAGATCAATCTCTACCAGAATGATGGAAAGAGAAAAGTATGGCGAAGGCGTGGTACAGCTCATGATCCAAAGCATACCACATCATCTGTGAAACATGGTGGAGGCAGTGTGATGGCTTGGGCATGCATGGCTGCCAGTGGCACTGGGTCACTAGTGTTTATTGTTGATGTGACACAGTACAGAAACTCCTAAACCCTTCATCCAATTTTAATGTGGATACCCTCAAATGAAAGCTGAAAGTCTGAACTTAACTGCATCTGAATTTGTTTTGTTTAAAATTCATTGTGGTAATGTCTAGAACCAAAATTAGATAAATGTTGTCTCTGTCCAAATATATATGGACCTAACTGTATGTGTTGCCTAATCTACAGATCTGGGAGAGTTTGAAGAGTCCTGCATCTGAGCTAAAAATAGGGTACAATATATGCAATTGCAATCCTCCTTGAGACTATGACATACATTTTAGGCTTGCAAGGAAATTTAGATATTGTTCCAGATTTCTCAATTGGAATATAATCTATGCTGCTTGTAAAGTCATAGCATGCCCATTGGACCCAACCAAATCCACCCACCCTAGGGCAGCAAATCTCTAGAATGATTGAACCATTAGACTGGATAGCTAAGTGAGTTTCAAAACGAAAAGGCACATAACATAGGACTTAAATAGCAACTGTCTCCAGAACAAATTTCCACACTAGCCTCTTTAGCTTGACGGCATATAAAAGTTTGGGCACCCCCGTTATTGTGCACAGTTAAGCAAGTTAAATAGAAAATAATCTCTAAAAGGCCTAAAGCTAAAGATGACACATTTCCTTTGTATTGTAGGCCAAAAAATATATATTTTTTCATCTTTTACATTATAAAAATTACAATAAAGGAAAATGGGTGGATGCAAAAATTTGGGCACCCTTGGAGATTTGTGTGCTCAGATAACTTTTACCAAGATTTTACACCTTAATTAGCCTGTTGGGGTTATGGCTTATTCACTATCATGGTTAGAAAATCCAGATGATACAAATTTCCCAGCTTTATAAAAACCCAGCCCCCTCTAACCTTGTGCCAAAAAAACATCAGCTGCCTAGCACTCTGAAAATGCTGGTGGTCCACAAAGCAGTAGAAGGCTATAAGAAAATAGCAAAGCATTTTCAAGTTGCCTTTTCCTCAGTTTGAAATGTAAAGAAATGTCAGTTAACAGGAACAGTGGAGATCAAGATAAAGTCTGGAAGACCAAGCAAAATTTTAGTGAGAACTGCTCGTAGGATTGCTAGAGAGGCAAATCAGAACCCTTATTTGACACAAAAGACTTTCAGAAAGATTTAGCAGACTCTGGAGTTGTAGTATGTTGTTCTACTGTTCACAGACACCTGCACAAACATGGCCTTCATGGAAGAGTGATCAGAAGTAAACCTCTCCTGTGTCCTCACCATTAGCTTCAGCATCAGAAGTATGCAAAAGAACATCTAAATAAGCCTGATGCATTTTGGAAACAAGTCCTGTGGACCAATGAGGTTAAAATAGAAACCTTTGCCCACAATGATCAAAGGTATGTGTGGAGAAAATGGCACATAATTTCATAAAAGAACTTGATAACCATTAAGCATGGAGGGGGGATTATACATGCTTTGGGGTTGTGTTACAGCCAATGGCACGGGGAACATTTGATGGGTAGAGGGGAGAATTAATTCAATGAAATTTCAACAAATTATTGTTGCAGATAAAACACAATCTGTAAAAAAGTTGAAAAGTCGATGGCATCTAAAAATGAACAATGATCCCAAACACACATCAAAATTCACAATAGACTATCTCAAAAGTCGCAAGCTGGAAGTTTTACAATGGTACCCACAGTCCCCTGATCTGAACATCAATGAAAATCTGTGGCTAGAAAACCTACGAATCTCACAGAACTGGAAAAATTTTCCTAGGAAGAATGGATGAAAATCCCTTAAATAAGAATTGAAAGACTCTTCTCTGACTACAAAAGCATTTACAAGCTGTCTTTGATACTTTCAAAAGGGGGGTGCTACTAGCTACTAATTATATAGGGTGCCAAAACGTTTGTATCGGCCCATATGCTTTTTTGTAATTTTTAATATGTAAAAGATGAAAAAAAATATGCATATCGTATGAGGGGTTGACTCACTCAGCTGCTTCCCAAGGTAGACACAGGAACACTTCTAGTGGTAAATCACCTGCTGGTTTATTGTGGAACAGAATAAACCATAGCAGGGTTCAGCAAAGTGAACAGAGCCTTTCTGGCATAATGCAAAACCAAAAAGATAACATATAACAAAGTCCAATTTTCTGAGTGATTCGCCCTCTCAGACCACCATTTGTCTTCATTTCCACCTGGAGCCATCGTTTGGAGTCTTTCCTCTCCAAACACAGCACACAGACTGCCTCTCAAGTCCAGCCATTTGAACCCAGACCATGTGACTGATCACATGACTGTGACATCACACAGGTCCTGTTAGCGCACAGCTGTGCTAACTCTGCAGGTGGAGATATGGTGGACATCTTCCCACCCACTCTATAGATGTGCACCTAAAACTAGCCCATGTATGCAGCTTTAATTTAATCCTCACAATATGTAGTGTGCTGGAGGAAAATACTCTAGTTTCACATCACTGACGCTATTTGTTGTGAATGTGCTAAAAATGGTTTCTGAGCAGAGGCTCCCTCTGGTGGTTACTGACAGTACTGAACCTTTCAGCGAGGATTGGCAATCTGGGATCACGGACTGGTCTGATATAAGGGAGGTTCTCTCCCATGATGGTTGCCGGTGATCAATTGTTCTTGTCTCAATTGTGGTTCCTGGTTCATTTGGAAGCTTGCTGAGTCTTGCCTGCATCTTCTGCTATCAGATAAGATATTTTCTGCTTTTGTTTTTGTGCTTGCTTTTTGCATTGTTCCTGCACTTCTGTGGAGGTCAGCCAGGTCCCCTCTGGGGGACTTGTGCTCCTCTCAGTTTGTCTGGAGCCACTGTTGTTTGTTCATTTGCTTTTTCCTGTTTTTTCAGTGGCTGCGGCTTAGTTTTGTTACACCAGAGAACTGATTTAGGTGGTAGAGGTCGTGTGATCTCAGGTGTTTTTGCAATCAGTAGAGTTGGTATTTTTTAGGGGTTTTTTTTGGATTGCAGTGAGTATCCTTTCCTGTACTTTTCTGTCTAGACAGATTGGGCCCCAGCATTTGCTCATTCTATTTTCTGTCTGTGTCCGTGCTTCCTCTTGTCTAACCGCCATTACATGTTTGGGGGCTTCCTATTTTCTTTGGGGATCTGCTCTGGGGCAGATAGCTTTCATCTTTCTGACTTTAGGTGTAGTTATCTCTCAGGCTGTGACGAGGCATCTAGGATCAATGTAGGAACGCTCCACGGCTACCTCTAATTGTGTGATTAGTTCAGGTTACTGCAAACCAATAGGTTCCAGCTTCTCTGGTATATTGCTGGTTTTTGCTTACTCTCCTCAGCTAACGAAACACAACAGTATCACTGGCCAAAAACTGAAAATTATATGGTACTCACAGAAGGGAAAAATAGTGTGGGAAAAAAAAAGTTGTCAGAGATTTTTTTTTTCCCCCTGTCTCAATGGAGCTTGCACAGTTGTCTGGCCGTGTGGATCAGCTTGTCACTGAGGTTCGGAGTATTGCTACCTATCTTGCTAGGTTGCCGGTTGTAGAACCTAGGATTCCCATGCCAGATTTGTTTTTGGGGATCGGGCTAAATTTTTGAATTTCAAAAATAACTGTAAGTTGTTTTTTGCCTTGAAGCCTAAGTCCTCAGGGAACGCAGCACAGCAGGTTCAAATTGTCATCTCTCTCCTGCGCAGCGATCCTCAGGATTGGGCTTTTTACCGGACACCTGGGGATCCTGTTTTGAATGATATTGATACATTTTTTCTGGCTCTGGGGTTATTGTACAATGAAACTAATGTCACTGATCAAGCTGAAAAAACCTTGTTGGCATTAAATCAGGGTCTTGAAGACGCTGAGTTGTACTGTCAGAAATTCCGAAAGTGGGCAGTCCTGACCAAATGGAATGATGATGCTTTGGCAGCCCTTTTTCGGAAGCGGCTGTCAGAGAATGTAAAGGATGTTATGGTGGGATTCCCCGCTCCCTCTGGTCTCAATGATTCTATGTCATTGGTTATTCAAATTGACAGACGTTTGCGTGAGCGCAGAGGTATGCGTGAGATAGTGTTGCCTTGTGAGCCAGCTTCAGAGCCCATGCAGTGTGATAGAGTGACTTCTGGGGCACAGCGTCATGAGTTTCGAAAGCACAATAGGTTATGTTTCTACTGTGGTGACGCCTCTCATGCCATTTCAGTCTGCTCTAAACGGGGAAGATGTTTTGCACGCTCAGTTGTCTTGGGTAGTGTTCAGACTAAATTTCTGTTGACTGTTACCCTGATTTGCTCCCTGTCCACATTTTCTGCTCAGGTTTTTGTTGATTCAGGAGCAGCTATTAACCTGATGGATTTTGACTTTGCCAAACGTTGTGGGTTTCCCATGATACCCCTGCAGAAGTCTATTCCCCTACTGGGCATTGATTCTACCCCTTTGGCAGAGAATAAACCCAGTTTTCTACTCAGGTGATAATGAGGGTTGAACCAGATCATCAGGAGAGTTGCAAATTTCTGGTGCGGTATAATCTGCATGACATTATTGTACTAGGTTTCCCTTGGTTACAGTCTCATAATCCTGTTTTGGATTGGAAATCTGTGTCTGTGACCAGTTGGGGCTGCCAATGTGTTAATGCCGACACTCCTGTTTTTCTGCCTCTCCCAGTCTCAGGATGTTCCTGACTTTGTGACTGATTTTTCAGATGTATTTAGTGAAAGTAAATCTGCATCCTTGCCCCTCATAGAAGCTATGATTGCGCTATTGAATTAGTGCCTGGTGGTAAATTTCCTAAAGGTCGCCTTTTTAACTTGTCTGTACCTGAACACGATGCTATGCGATCTTATATCAAGGAGTCATTGGAGAAGGGTCATATCAGACCATCCTCTTCACCTTTGGGTGCTGGTTTTTTCTTTGTGGCCAAAAAGGATGGTTCATTGAGGCCGTGTATTGATTATCGTCTCTTGAATAAGATCACTGTGAAGTATCAATATCCGTTACCCTTGATTTCTGACCTGTTTTCCAGGGTGAAAAGAGCTAGTTGGTTTACCAAGGGGGGCTTATAACCTTATTCACATTAAGCACCGGGATGAATTGGAGATGGCGTTTAATACCTCAGAGGGGCATTTTGAGTACCTAGTGATGCCCTTTGCGCTTACTAATGCTCCTTCCGTCTTCCAATCCTTCATGAATGATATTTTCAGGGATTTTGTGGATAAATTTCTGATTGTTTATTTGGATGATATCTTGATTTTTTCCAATGACTGGGACTCTCATGTGAAACATGTTCGGACTGTGTTCCAGATTTTGAGAGAGAATGCACTGTATGTGAAGGGATCAAAGTGTCTTTTTGGCGTACAGAAGGTCTCATTTCTGGGATTCATTTTGTCTCCGTCTGTTATTGAAATGGACCCGGTCAAGGTTCAGGCCATCTGTGATTGGGTCCAACCTACTTCATTAAAGGCTCTTCAGAGATTTTTGGGTTTTGCCAATTTTTATCGTAAATTTATTGGTAATTTCTCCGGTATTGTTAAACCATTGACTGATTTGACCAAAAAGGGTTCTGATGTGGTGAATTGGCCTCCTGAGGCAGTCTCTGTGTTTCAGGAACTTAAGCAGAGATTCACTTCTGCTCCTGTTCTACGGCAGCCTGATGTTTCTCTACCGTTTCAAGTGGAGGTTGATGCCTCTGAAATTGGGGCAGGTTTTTGTCCCAAAGTGTCATGTATAGTGTACAGTTCCTATAGCGTCTTGTGCTTGGGTGCGAGGAAAACACATGAGACACAGGTTGATATGAAATGACTTGTATTACTTCATACAAGCATGCTGAAAAGGTCACACAGTTTGCAGGAACAGAGGCAGGAGACACAGCAGGCCAGGGTAACTTCAAGCTCTACAATAACTCTCCAAAGGAGGTTCAGGATCTCTTCTCTGTACCGTAATTCCTCTGCAAACATGGATTCACCAGACAGCAGGTTTCCAGAGTCCAAAAGTGTTCCAAAGTTCCTCAGTAGGAAATAGCTGGAGTCCAAAATCCTAGGTTTCCAGGAGTCAGGTCACAGGCTGACTGAAGCTTGATTCAGGAGCACTGATTGTTCAGCTGAGGCTGCTTAAGAAGCAAGAGGAGAGAATCAGGGCGGAACATGAAAGCTGGAACCTCCATATTAACTGAGGGCAAGATAGCTGTAGCAAGACAGAAAGCAAAATGGCCGATGGAAAACTGAGTTTCAAGGAACATGTCAAAGAACCTTACATTACTCCCCCTTAGGGACAACCTCCGGATGACCTCAGAGCAGGATTGTCAGGGTACCTCTGATGAAACTGGCGGAGCAGGCGAGGAGCATTTACATTATTGACTGGCTCCCATGAGTTGTCCTCCACTGGGTAGCCCTGCCATTTAATCAAATATTGCAACTGATTTCTGTACAACCTGGAATCTAGAATCCTTTCCACCATAAATTCTTCCTGACCATCGACCAGCACTGGGTCAGGGCAAGGAGAAGAGCGTCCAGGAAATGTATTGGGTGTTGCAGCCTTTAGTAGGGATTAGTGTTGAGCGATACGATACTGCAAATATCGGGTATCGGCCGATATTAGCTGTATCGGCCTTTCGATTCCGAATACCGATATTTTCGTCATATCGAATACCGGAATCGGATTTGTCACTGTCACTGTCTGTGTCCGTCGGTCGGGTCTGTCACTGTCAGTGTCCGTCGGTCGGGTCTGTCAGGAGTAAGCGGCACTTACCTGGCAGAAGATCTCCGGCGGTCACGGCCTGGACTGCTTCATGCCGCCATCATCTTTCCCGGCGGTCACATGCAGTTTCTCGCGATAACTGCAGTGACTGCTGGGTAATCCCGGCCGTAAAGCAGTCAGTCCGATGACGTCACCGCCGGGGAAGCAGGTAATCAGCTGTGCTGCGTCGCGATGACAGGCTCTGCCTGTCATTGCGATGTAGCAGAGCTGGATCATCGTGGGACTGTCGTTACTATGGACTGCGTCAGACAGGTGGTATACTGTTGGTTTGTTTTTTTTCTTTTTTTACAGGAGATCGATGGCGTCGCAGGAATGAGAGTACAATAAAAGAAATGAAAACTGTGTTGTCTCTTTTATTTCATTAAAATACTTTTTTCTTGCTTTGTCTTTTTTTTATGCATTTAATAACTTTGGGATTAATAATGGATCGGTGTCTTATTGACGCCTCTCCATTATTAACGGGCTTATTGTCACCGTGCAATCAACGGTGACATTAACCTTTATTACCCCGCTTGCCACCGCTACAGGGCAAGTGGGAAGAGCCGGGTAAAGTGCCACAATTGGCACATCTTTTGATGCGCCAAATGTGGGGCTGCTGTAGCCTGGTATTATCAGGCTGTTGAGGGCCAAAATCCATGGGCCTTGACAGTCTTTTAATACCAGGCCGCAGCAGTCTGCATTTTACTTGGCTGGTTAACAAAAATAGGGGGACCCCTACGCCGTTTTTTTTTCGAGGGGATCCCTTATTTTTGTTAACCAGCCAAGCTAAGCAGACTGCTGTGGCCTGGTATTATCAGGCTTGCAAGGTCCATGGATATTGGATCCTTACCAGCCTGAAAAACCAGGCCTCAGCGGTCTGCTTCATCTGGCTGGTTAACAAAAATAGGGGGGACCCCACGCCAATTTTTTTCGAGGGGATCCCTATTTTTGTTAATCAGCCAAGATATGCAGACTGCTGTGGCCTGGTATTATCAGGCTTGCAAGGTCCATGGATCTTGGCTCCTTAACAGCCTGAAAATCCAGGCCTCAGCGGTCTGCTTCATCTGGCTGGTTAACAAAAATAGGGGGGACCCCACGCCAATTTTTTTCGAGGGGATCCCCTATTTTTGTTAACCAGTTCCCTCTGACGTCACTGATTGTGTCCCTGGCTGACCTGAAGTGAAAGTGGAAAGCAATCAATTAAGCTTTCCACTTCCTCTCCTGTCAGCCAGGAGAGGAACTCATTCATTTGGGGGTTTACTGTGAGGCTGCAGCATTAGCTGCGGTCCCTGCAGTAAACATTAACCCTTTCTGAAGGATTACACCGTGGGACCTGACTGTACATCGGATTGGTAAGAATAATTTTGCTTTATTATTTTATTTTTATTACAGGAAATGGTTTTAGCAGGAAAATAAAATATGGTCAAAAACTGTGTGATTATTTCATTAAACTTCTTTTTTATTAAAGTGTTTGTGTTTGATTTTTCTTTCATACAATAGGATTAATAATTGATAGTTGTCTAATTGACAGCTCTCAATTATTAACCTGGCTTAAAGTGACCTTTCAATTGCAAGGTCATTTTAACCCCTTATTAACCCATTCGCCTCCGCTACAGGGCAATGGGAATAGACGGGCAAAGTGCCAGAAAGGGCAAATCTAATTAGAGATTTGCCCTTTCTGGGGTGTCTGGGGGCAGATGTTAGTAGCCGGGGGGGGGCAAAAATAATGGTCCCTCTCTGGCTATTATTATCTGCCCCCACTCACTGGCTTTGTCTGTCTGGTTGCGAAAATAGGGCGGGAGCCCACGCATTTTTTTTCAGCAATTTTACACCTCATAATATTATATATATATACATGTCATTAAATTTGTGACACATATTATATATATTATTTATATTTATAAGTTCATACACTTCTACATAGTATAATAGCCGCTAATTCAATTGCTGGCTTTTGTGAAAATGCAGAACCCGACATGAAATGACACTTGGTTTACATAGAGTTAACCATGTCTTTTCATGTAGTTTGATATCTGATTTGCACAAACAATTACATGAGTGTAAGTGTGCAAAATTTCACACCTGTAGGGGTTAATTAAAGGTGTAAATTGTAGCAAAAAAGTCCGTTTTTTTTACAACGAATTTACACCTTTAATTAACCCCTACAGGTGTGAAATTTTGCACACATAGACTGATGTAATTGTTTGTGCAAATCAGATTGCAAACGACATGAAAAGACATGGTTAACCCTAGTACACCAAGTGTCATTTCATGTCGGGTGCTTCTGTCTTTTCACAGAAGCCGGCTTTACCTGGCAATTGAATCAGAGGATATTTTACTATGTAGAAGTGTATAAACTATACATATCTGTATATATATATACATGTCACAATGACATGTATATATATATATATATATATATATATATATATATATATATGTATTCTATGTGTGTATATTTAGTGTTTACAAGGAAATAAAGTTTTTTTTAGTTGCGATATTTTGTTCCCATAGACTTACATTGGACTTCCGGTATCGGAATCGGATATCGACGATATTTAGTGATATCGGCGATACCATTTCGATACGATATTTTTAGATATCGAGCAGTATCGCTCAACACTAGTAGGGATACATGAAAGACAGGGTGGATTCTCATAGTTCTGGGCAGTTGAAGACAACAAGCAACAGCACTTATAATCTTACTGATCTTATAAGGTCCAATGTACTTATGTCCCAATTTAGACGATGGAATCTTTATTTTAAGATTTCTGGTTGACAGCCAGACCAAATCTCCTACCTTGAAAGCTGGTGCAGGTTTACGAAATTTATCTGCTGCTTTCTTGTACCTTTCCTGAGCCAATTCTAGATTTTCCTTTAGAAGATCCATATTCTTTTGTAAAGAAGTGATTCTTTCAGCCACTGCAGGCAAGGGCGTATCTATGGGAAATCGAGGAAGAATGTTAGGATGATAACCTAAATTGGAGTAAAAAGGAGACTGCTTAGTGGAGGCGCTCTGAGAGTTGTTATAAGAGAACTCAGCCAGTGGAAGTAGATCCACCCAATCATCTTGTAGGTGGCAGATAAAGCAGCGGAGATACTGCTCCAGGGTCTGATTGGTTCGTTCTGTCTGTCCATTAGTCTGGGGATGAAAAGCAGAAGAAAGGTTTACTTTAATGTCCAATGCGGCACAGAAATTTTGCCAAAACCTTGAAGTGAATTGCACCCCTCGATCCGAAATGACCTCATCCGGTACTCCATGTAAGCGAAACACATTCTTAATCATTAAGTCTGATGTCTGTTTTGCAGTGGGTAAACCGACACAAGGGATAAAATGAGCTGCCTTTGTTAGACGATCAACCACCACTAGAATGGTGTTCTTCCCTTGAGAGGTTGGTAACTCCACAATGAAGTCCATAGAAATGGATCCCCACGGGCGGGACGGGGTGGGAAGAGGTTGTAACAGACCAGTTGGTGAGGAGCGAGGTGTTTTGCATCTTGCACAGACTTCACATGAAGTGACATAGTTTAAAACATCTTTCCTGTAAGTGGGCCACCAAAAGAAACGAGAAAGAAATTCTTGTGTCTTTAGAATTCCCCTATGCCCGGCTATCTTGGAATCGTGGATGAGTTGCAATACTCTCAATCTGACTGTTTCAGGTATATACAGACGTTGTCCCTGAATCCACACACCATTCTTAAAAACAAGACTTACGTCCCTTGGGGGTTGAGCCAACAAAGAATCCGCATGGTATGCTTCCTTGATGTCCTTAAGTAGGTCTTGATTATGAATCACTCCCAGGAATCTAGAGTCAGGAAGAATAGTCTTAGGAGGAGTAAGTGGACGTGTCTCTGCTGAATGAATCCTAGAGAGTGCATCAGCCTTTCCATTGCGCGATCCTGGTCTATAAGAAATTACAAAATTAAATTGGTTTAGGAAAAGATTCCAGCGAGCCTGGCGAGGAGTCAGGCACTTAGCCGACCTGATAAATTCAAGATTACGATGGTCTGTCAGGACGACTATTTGCTGTGCAGCTCCCTGAAGAAGGTGTCTCCATTCCTTGAAGGCGGCAATAATGGCCAACAATTCTCTATTGCCCACATCGTAGTTCCTCTCAGCCGAAGACAACTGCTGGGAAAAGAAGGCACAGGATGCAAGACATTCTTCTCACCTGTTCTCTGAGAGAGTATAGCTCCAACGGCACAGTCTGAAGCATCCACCTCTATTATGAAGGCAAGCTCGGGGTTGGGATGTACTAAGATAGGTGCGGTGGTAAATTTATCCTTTAAACAGGAAAATGCTTCCTGCGCTTGCGGGGTCCAGGAGAACCTAGACTGTTTCCGGGTAAGTTGGGTGATAGGTGACACTACCTCAGAGAAATTCCTAATGAAACGTCTATAGAAGTTGGCAAACCCGATGAAGCGCTGCACCTCCTTCACATTTCTAGGAATTGGCCAATCCTTGATGGCTTGGGTCTTGCTTCCATCCATACTAATCCCTTGCGTAGATAGTACATACCCCAGAAATTGAATTTCGGTCCTATGGAATTCACACTTTTCAAGTTTGATGTAGAGATGGTTTTGTCTTAGGCGTTCTAAGACCATTCTCACATGTCCATGATGTTCCTCTGTGGAGTTAGAAAAAATTAGAATATCATCCAGATAAATCACCACAAATGTATCTAGGAGATCCCTGAAATGTCATTCACCAAGTGTTGGAAAGTGGCTGGGGCGGTACTCAGACCAAAAGGCATAACTAGATATTCAAAGTGTCCATAGAGTGACCTGAATGCAGTCTTCCATTCATCCCCAGGTCTAATGCGGACCAAGTTATAGGCCCCACGGAGATCCAGTTTAGAGAAAATTTTGGCGTGCCGCACTCTCTCCAACAACTCAGGGATTAAAGGCAATGGATAACGGTTTCTAATAGTAACCTTATTGAGTTCCCTATAGTCTATGCAGGGTCTCAGAGATCCATCTTTCTTCTTCACAAAGAAGATGGGTGCACCTGCGGGAGATGAAGAGGGGCGTATGAAGCCTTTGGCTAGATTTTCATCTTTGTAGTCCTTCAAAGCTTTTAGCTCGGGCCCCGCTAGGGGGTAGATCTTACCAAAAGGTATCTCGGCTCCAGGCAATAATTCGATTGGACAATCATATGGACGGTGAGGAGGAAGCTGATCAGCGTTCTTCTTGTCACATAAATCCACATAGTCCTGTGTTATGTTACGGTAGCTGAGGAGTGCAGGTAAAAAAGGAAATACACCAGAGCAGTTGGAATCTATGAGATTGCAGTACCCTGACTAACCACCGCAACTAGAGGCAGCCGTGGAGCGTTCCTACGTTGGTCCTAGACGCCTCGTCACAGCCTGAGAAACTAACTACACCTAAAGATAGAAATAGGAAAGCTATCTGCCCCGGAGCAGAACCCCAAAGATAATAGAAAGCCCCCAAACATGTAATGGCTGTTAGACAAGAGGAAATACTGACACAGAAAGAAAATAGTATGAGCAAACGCTGGGGCCCAAACTATCTAAATAGAAAAGGACAGGAAGGGTACTTACTGCAATCTCAGAAAACCCTGAAAAAACACCAACTCTACTAATTTCAAAATCACCTGAGATCACACGACCTCTACCACCTAAATTAGTTCTCTGGTGTAACAAAAACAAAACAGCAGCCACTGAAAAAAAACTGGAAAAAGCAAAAGTACAAAACACAGTGGCTGGACTAAACTGAGAGGGCAAAAGCCCCCGGAGGGGACCCTGAAGGCCCCCAGAAGTGCAGGACAAAATGCAAAAATATAGCAAAAACACAAAATAAGAAATTGTCTTATCTGATAGCAGGAGATGCAGACACGACACAGCAGGCTACAAGGGAAACTGGAAAGAAGGATTCAGACCAGAACAATTGATCACCGGCAACCCTGATGGGAAAATGACTCCCTTACATAAGACCAATCAGTAACACCTGATTCCCAGTCCTCACAATCCTCACTAGTACCGCTTGTAACCACCAGAGGGAGCCTCTGCTCAGAACTCATCTCAAACCCATTCACAACAGTCCTGGTATACAGCTGGTAGTTCAGGGACTGACATGGTTCCTTTAGGAACAGAGCAAGCTGAAACTCCTTGACTCATCTGTTTCTCCGGAAAGTGTAATTCCTTGGTCTCCCAGTTAATCGTAGGATTCTGCGCCTGTAGCCATGGTAGCCCTAGAATAATGGGAAAGTGGGGAGAAGAGATAAGCATAAAAGACATTTTCTCCTGATGATCTTTACCCATAAGGACCCTCAAAGGCTCTGTTTCCTGATCCACTGGTCCAGAGGTCAGCAGGGAGCCATCCACAGTCTCCATCTGTACTGGAGTAGCCTTCTTCACTGAACGTATCCCCTGTTTCAGAGCAAAGGAGATATCCATAAAATTTCCACTTGCTCCTGAGTCGATCATAGCAGAGCTAGACACCCAGACTGAGTCAACCCAGAGTTTGATGGAAAGGAAGCAATGAGAATTGTTTCTTTTACAACTCAGCTGGGACACCGCTGAGGAAACTTGAAAAATTGCAGCGTTTTACCGTCATTGTCCCAGAACTAACAGAGTTTAAGTCCGAAAAATCAAGATCTCTTGCAGCAGATCTCTCTGGAATCTGAGGCTCGGACATGACAGAGCTCCTCTCGCAACACTCACAGTGAATGACTGCTGCAGTAGTCTTACGAGAACGGCTGGGGCAGTTTATAATGAAGTGCCCTGACTTACCACAGTAAAAACATAGATTTTCCTTTATACGATGTTCTTTGCGTGCATCACTAACCCGGCTTTGTAAAGAGTCCACCTGCATGGGTTCAGGTTCTGGTTCCCTTGTGATCCTACTCAAAGGTTCCTTAGCTGAGGAGGGAGGTAGGAAAAGGTTAGTGCGATTATTTTCGAACCATCTCTCTTGTCTGCGTTCAGTCAGACGAGCATCAATACGGATACAATAGTTAATAAAGTCACCTAACGCAGTGGGAGGGTCGGCACGAGCAAGTTCATCCTTAATCAGTGGAGACAACCCTTTCCGAAAAATAGATTTTTTGGCGGAAGTGTCCCAAGTGGTATCAAGAGCCCATCTCCTGAAATCCAAGGCATATTCGGCTACTGAACGCTTACCTTGGCGCAAAGTTAACATGGCTGCTTCAGCTGTTGCACCTCGATTGGGGTCATCAAACACCTGCCCCATGGCTGAAATGAAAGCATCAAGGTGATTCAAACAATCATCCTCAGTCTCAATCAGAGGGTTTGCCCACATCAAAGCCTTATTGGTAAGCAACATGATTATAGTAAGCACTTTGGATCGTTCAGTGGGAAATTGTGAAGCATGTGCAGAGAAAAATAGATTGCATTGGGTAATAAATCCCCTGAATTTCTCACGTTCACCGCCAAACGAAAAGGAGGTAACTTGGGGATCCCAGAACTCGGGGTTATGGCAGGAGCCTGGACTCGTTCCTCTAGAGCCTCAATCCTGGCTCGTAATTCCTGGGTAGTTTGTCCAAACACTTGCAAATTATGATTAGTGAGGTCCTGTAGGCTTGCAAAACGGGTCTTTATAGTCTGTATATCTGCAAGGATTGTATCAGTCACTCCGCAAAGCTCCTTTATGCGGGCCTCCATCTTCCAGATCTTTTAAGGCAGAAGTGCTGGAAGGAGAAGAGAAAAGGAAAAAAAAAAAAAAAACAATAGTGTTTACCTGTGGTAACACTCCAGAGTAACATTTAAGGGAATGCGCTCACCTGGAATGGTTGTGAGAAGTCACAACCACTGTCATCACACAAGGTATTAAACGGACATCTGATATCCACAGTCACAGCAGACACGGCTTTCCCAGACCCAGCAGACACTAAACATTGGCTCCTGAATCTTGTCATGTATAGTGTACAGTTCCTATAGCGTCTTGTGCTTGGGTGCGAGGAAAACACATGAGACACAGGTTGATATGAAATGACTTGTATTACTTCATACAAGCATACAGAAAAGGTCACACAGTTTGCAGGAACAGAGGCAGGAGACACAGCAGGCCAGAGTAACTTCAAGCTCTACAATAAATCTCCAAAGCAGGTTCAGGATCTCTTCTCTGTACCGTAATTCCTCTGCAAACATGGATTCACCAGACAGCAGGTTTCCAGAGTCCAAAAGTGTTCCAAAGTTCCTCAGTAGGAAATAGCTGGAGTCCAAAATCCTAGGTTTCCAGGAGTCAGGTCACAGGCTGACTGAAGCTTGATTCAGGAGCACTGATTGTTCAGCTGAGGCTGCTTAAGAAGCAAGAGGAGAGAATCAGGGCGGGAACATGAAAGCTGGAACCTCCATATTAACTGAGGGCAAGATAGCTGTAGCAAGACAGAAAGCAAAATGGCCGACGGAAAACTGAGTTTCAAGGAACATGTCAAAGAACCTTATACAAAGAGATCCAAAGACCTCTAAGAGTAACCCTTGTGCCTTTTTCTCTCGAAAATTTTTCCAACTGAACCTAATTGGCTTGAAGGAGCCAAACATCAGGTGGTGGTTCTCACGGACCATAAGAATCTGGTTTATCTCGAATCAGCCAAGCGACTTAATTCTAGACAGGCCAGGTGGGCCTTGTTTTTCACACGTTTTAATTTTGTGGTTTCTTTTCTTCCTGGCACTAAGAATGTTAAGGCGGATGCCCTCTCGAGGAGTTTCTTTGTGGACTCTCCTGAGTTATCTGATCCTACTGTTATTTTGAAAGAGGGTGTAGTTCTTTCCATCTCACCCAATTTGAGACTGGCTCTGGAAGGGTGTCAGGAGGATAAACCTGAGCGCTGCCCTATTGGGAAATTGTTTGTCCCAGACCAGTGGAAGAAGAGTGTGATGTCTGAGATTCATTGTTCCGCGTTGGCTGGTCATCCCGGGATTTTTGGTACCAGAGACTTGGTGAGTCGGTCCTTTTGGTGGCCTACTTTGTCTCGTGACGCCAGGGAATTTGTGTAGTCCTGTGGGACTTGCTCTCGCTCCAAGCCTTGCTCTCGCTCTAGTGGTTTGTTAATGCCATTACCTGTGTCCAAGAGGCCATGGACCCATATCTCTATGGATTTTATTTCCGACCTCCCTGTTTCTCAGAGAATGACCGTTATCTGGGTAATCTGTGATAGGTTTTCCAAGATGATACATCTTGTGCCATTACCTAAGTTACCTTCCTCCTCCACGGCTACCTCTAGTTGTGTGGTTAGTTCAGGTTACTATAATCCAATAGGTTCCAGCCTCTCTGGTGTATTGCCGCTTTTTGCTTACTCTCCTCAGCTACCGAAACACAACAGCTATTATGAGTAGTGACACATATCTCCCCTCGTATATCTGCCAGTGACCCTGTCACATATTCCCCCCTCTGCCCAAAGCCGGGGGTTTTGGCACCTTCAGACACCAAACAGGAGATTTGGGAGAGAGAATTCGCATTATCATGTAACTTCCCTGGCCTATGCTCTACGTGAAAACTGAAACCTTTAAGGGCTAAGAACCACCTAGTCACTCAGGCATTCTTACCTTTTTTCTCTTTTAACCATCTCAGAGGGGCATGGTCTAATACTAGCTTAAACCTATGGCCTAGAAGGTAATACTTCAGTGTGTCTACGGCCCACTTCAATGCATCTCAAGGTAGGCTGCAGTATATTTCTTATGTGGAGCCAAGATATGATCCATTGCCCTCTGGAAGGTAGCTGGGGCCCCTTGAGTCCGAAGGGCATTCTGGTGTACTGGAAACACCCATCAGGCGTCAAGAAGGCCATCATCTCCTTGGCACTCTGGGACATGGGGATTTGCTAGTACCCCCTTTGTAAGGTTGAGGGTTTTGATGTACTTCGTAGGCCAAAGTCACTCAATGAGATCGTCCTCGCAGGGCATTGGATACGCATCGAAACTGGACACCTCGATGAGCCTGCGGTAGTTGTTACAAAATCGCCACTCGCCGTTGGACTTCGGTACAAAGACAATGGGACTCGACTATCCACTTTTTGACACCTCTATCACACTGAGGTCTAGAATTATTTTCAACTCCTTCAATATTAGCCCCCGGTGTGCTTCGGGGATTCTATAGGGCTTGAGGTTCACCCTTACATGCGGCTCTGTTAACACGTCGTGTTCCACCACCTCACAACACGTAGTATGGTGGAGGAAAGTACTCTGGTTTCACATCACTGATGCCATTATAAGTGGTGACACATATCTCCCCTCATATACCATGCCAGTGACCCCTCACAATATATATAAAATATATATATATATATATAATATACATTACCGTTCAAAAGTTTAGGGTCATCCAGACAATTTTGTGTTTTCCATGAAAACTCATACCTTTATTAATCAAATGAATTTAAATTCTAGTCCAGACATTGACAAGGTTCGAAAAAAAAGATTTTTATTTGAAATAATAATTTTCTCCTTCAAACTTTGCTTTTGTCAAAGAATTCTCCCTTTGCAGCAATTACAGCATTGCAGACCTTTGCCATTCTAGCAGTTAATTTGCTGAGGTAATCAGGAGAAATTTCACCCCATGCTTCCATAAGCCCCTCCCACAAGTTGGTTTGGCTTGATGGGCACTTTTTGCATACCATATGTTCAAGCTGCTCTCACAACAGCTCAATGGGGTTGGGATCTGGTGACTGCGCTGGCCACTCCACTACAGATAGAATACCAGCTACCAGCTTATTCCCTAAATAGTTCTTGTATAATTTGGAGTGTGCTTGGGTCATTGTCCTGTTGTAGGATGAAATTGACTCCAATCAAGTGCTGTCCACAGGGTATGGTATGCTGTTGCAAACTGGAGTGATATCCATCCTTATTCAAAATCCCTTTTACCTTTACAAATCTCCCACTTTACCAGCACCAAACCAACCCCAGACCATCATATTACCTCCACCATGCTTGACAGATGGCGTCAGGCACTCTTCCAGCATCTTTTCAGCTGTTCTGCGTCTCACAAAGGTTCTTCTGTGTGATCCAAACACCTCAAACTTGGATTCGTCTGTCCATAACACTTTTTTCCAATCTTCCTCTGTCCAACGTCTGTGTTCTTTTGCCCATATTAATCTTTTCCTTTCATTAGCAGTCTCAGATATGGCTTTTTCTTTGCCACTCTGCCTGAAGGCGAGCATCCCAGAGAAAACCTTTGGAGGGATTTGAAAGTCCATGTTGCCCAGCGACAAGCCCAACACATCAGTGCTCTAGAGGATATATGCATAGAGGAATAGGCCAACATACCATGAACACTCTGTGGCAACCTTGTGAAGACTTACAGAAAACGTTTGACCTCTGTCTTTGCCAGCAAAAAGGATATGTAACAAAATATTGTCCGATTTAACTAATTTATCTCTCAAATTGCGGCCACGTCTATACAATAAAATTGGATGAGAGGCAAACTCTGGAACAGATGATAGGCCCTGACGTAGCAGGGGCCAATGTTTCTTAAAAATGCCCTCAATCTGTCTACTTGCTGGGCAGTAGGTAGATACAAACTGAATCAGTTTCACAGTTGGCCTCCTGGTCCCTTTGTGAGTCTTCTCTCGTGTCAATTCCAATGCCTTATTTTTATATCTCAACACCTCATTCTTAGGATAACCCCTCGTAATGATTTTTTGGCACATTTCCTCTAACCTTAAATCCTGCCCCCATAAGATACTCCATATATTTTATGCCCCCATAAAATGCTCCATAGATTATGCCCCCATAAGATGCTCCATATATTTTATGTCCCCATAAGATACTCCATATATTTTATGCCCCCATAAAATGCTCCATAGATTATGCCCCCATAAGAGCTCCATATATTTTATGCCCCCATAAGATGCTCCATATATTTTATGCCCCCATAAGATGCTCTGTTATGTTTCAGTAGCTGAGGAGAAATTGCAAAAATAGCAAAAGTAGTAATACACCAGAGAGGCTGGAAACTATTGGATTGCAGTTCCCTAAACTAACCGCCACACTAGAAGTAGCCGTGGAGCTACCTACGGTGATCCTAGACACCTCGTCACAGCCAGAGAGATAACTACACCTAAAGGCAGAAAGATGAAAGCTATCTGCCCCGGAGCAGATTCCCCAAAGAAATAGGAAGCCCCCAAACATGTAATGGCGGTTAGACAAGAGAAAATAGAATGAGCAAATGCTGGGGCCCTATCTGTCTAGATAGAAAAGTATAGGAAAGAATTCTGACTGCAACCCAAAAAACCCTGACAAAAATACCAACACTTCTGATTAACAAAAACCTGAGATCACACGATCTCTACCACCTAAATCAGATCTCTGGTGTAACACACAGCAATTCAGCAAAAAAGTGGCAAAGGAACTGGGCAAAAGTGAAAATACAAAATGAGCACAAATGCAGCGCCAGACCCCAAAAGGGGACCAGGCTGCAGTCCCCTGCAAGCAGCAAAACAGGCAAAGAAAATCCAACAAGAGAAAAGAAAAATAACAAATCACTTATCTGAAAGAGAGCAGGAATGCAAGCTGAGCTCAAAGCAAAACCAGGAAGAACAATTGATTACCTGCAAGGCTGATGGAACTCAGGTCACTTATATCAGACCATTCAGAGCCAGCTGAAGGCCATTCAACAATTAGTTCATTACCCTCAGCAACCACCGGAGGGAGCCCCAGCTCAGAAGTCGCCTCCAGAGTATTCACAACAATGCTCCATATATTTTATTCCCCCATAAGATGCTCCATGTATTTTATGACCCCATAAGATGCTCCATATATTTTATGCCCCATAAGATGCTCCATATATTTTATGCCCCATATGCTACTGCAAATAAAATTAAAAAAATGACATACTCACCTCTTGTCGCTGGGAGCCAGGTGCCGGTGTCCTGAGCAGGCGGGACTCCGGCGCGCTATGGGGACAGGTGTCAGCGTCACCTCTGGCTCAGGGCCCCGGCACCTGAGATATTTACCTGTCCCCGGTCCACCGCTGCGCGCCGGTCCATCGTCATGCTTCTCTGTCAGTGACTGTTCAGGCAAAGGGCGCAGCCCGCACTAATTACGTCATCGTGCCCTCTGACCTGAACATCACAGCCAGAGGACACAGAGGAGAGAACGATGCGCAGCAGTGGACCGGGGACAGGTGAATATCGCATATACTTACCCCTCCTGGAGAGTCTCTGCAGCCCCCTGCTTCTCTCGCGGTCTCCGGCAGGTATTCTTCCTTCAGCGGTCACGTGGATACCGCTCATTAAAGTCATGAATATGCGCATATTCATTACTTTAATGAGCGGTACCTCGTGACCGATGAAGGAAGAAGCCTGAGATCGTGGGAGAAGCAGGGGGGGCTGCAGAGACATGCCAGGGGGTGTGAGCATGATCTGACACCCCCGCGCCCCATCCCCCGCCAACCCCCTGACATGTGGTGCACCGCGGGCCGCAGATGCCTGCCTCAGGGGCCGCATGCGGCCCGTGGCCCGTGTGTTTGAGACCCCTGCTCTAGATGTTGTGATCAATATAAATCTCAGCATTCAGGGGTTAAATGACCCGGGATGGTGTGGGCACTGCTTCTGGCAGTGACAGCTGGGTCTATTACTTACGACGAGCTCCCGGCGGCGATCGCGAGGACACACCTCCTGTCCCTCTTCTGTCAAGGACACCGCACTGCACTTGCTCACTGAGCCAGTGCGTGTGTCCTGAGTGAACAAACTGTGCCCAAAGGTACCTGTATAGCAGAGCCTCAGCAGGGAAGACGTGTGTTTCTGAGGAACAGGACCTTCCGCATGTGACTGCCAAGGGGTGGAGCCGGCCACAGTCTCTCAGAGGCAGCAGTAGCAGATAGAGAATGCTTCAGGCCGGAGGACCTGCAGCACCTGACTGCCTAGCGGCGTGGCCTAAGCTCCAGAGATCTAGGAAGGTAAAGTAAAACTCCTAGAAGGGTAACTACGAAATAAAGTTACCAAGGGACATAGACAGAATGGATAGTCAGGATAGCCAGGACATACACAGAGGGAGCAACGCAGTACAAAAGGAGCAGGCAGAGAATAATCAGAACACAGCCAAGGGATCATACACAGAGGGAGCAACGCAGTACAAAAAGGACAGGCAAAACTCGTAACAGGACACAGCCAAATCAGAACCAGACAGACAAAACGTAGCACAGGCACAACGCACTGGCACAAGCACAGGGTCAGACACACTCAGCCAAAGGTCAGAGTATAAACAACAAAGATTGGCCTCACAGTGAGGCTATAAAAAGCCTCCCAGGACCCAGAAAGAGGCCAACCAAGTTAACCCCGCGACTACCTGATCCAAGAACCCAGTAAACCATGACAGTACCCCCTTCTTAATGGGGGTCTCTGGACCCCCAGGTTTCCCAGGATTCCAAGCATGGAATGCCCGAACCAGACTGTCAGCGTGTACCGACCTGGCCGGCACCCAAGACCGGTCCTCTGGACCGTACCCCCTCCAATGCACCAGGTACTGTAAGGACCCCCGAGACCGCTGGGAGTCTACAATATGTTGTACCTCAAATTCCATGTGCCCATCAACCAAGACTGAGGAGGGAACAGCAGCTGGTTCTTCTACTACCGATCCCATGGGTTTTAGCAAGGATCTATGGAATACGTTATGGAGTTTCAAAGCAGGGGGAGGCGAAGACGATACACCACAGGGTTAATTACCTCAATGATCTCATAGGGACCTATGAACTTGGGCCCCAGTTTGGCGGAGGGCAGACGAAGACTTATGTTTCGCGTGGAGAGCCACACATTGTCCCCACACTGCAACACCTGAGCAGGGTTCCTTTTTTATCTGCAAAACGCTTATAAGTCTCTTGAGCCCTGAACATATTTAACCGAACTTTTGACCACAGATCCCTGATTCGGTTAACACAGTCCACAGCTCCTGGACAGCCCGAATCTAAACGTGAGAATTCACCAAAATGAGGGTTCAAACCATAATTAATAAAAAACGGTGACCTACTGGTAGATTGATTGGTACGGTTGTTGAAGGCGAACTCCGCTAATGGTAGGGTATCACACCAGTCGCTTTGCAGAGCAGAAATCAAACATCGAAGAATTTGTTCAAGCGACTGGTTGGTGCCCTCCGTCTGCCTGTTACTCTCTCGGTGGTAGGGTGAGGAAAAGGACAAAGATATCCCCAACCTTTTGCAAAAAGCCCGCCAAAACTTGGCCACAAATTGTGCCCCTCTGTCAGATACAATATTCATAGGTACCCCATGTAACCGTACAATCTGTGCGAGGAAATGCTTAGTGAGAGTCTCTGCAGAAGGTAGACTTGCCATAGGTACAAAATGCGCTAACTTAGAAAACCTGTCCACAACTACCCAGATAACCGTGTTACCCCGAGAAGAAGGAAGGTTGGTAATGAAGTCCATGGACGAGTGAGTCCATGGCCTTCCTGGAATTGGCAAAGGCACCAATTCCCCTGCCGGCCGGCAATGAGAGCTCTTAGAACGAGCACATACCCCACACGCAGAGACATGCTTCTTAATATCTGAAGCCATCAAAGGCCACCAAAAAACTCTAGCCACTGCCTCTCGTGTGGCAGAAATGCCTGGGTGAGCACTCAGTTTTGAATCATGGAACTCACGAAGGAGCCTGGTGCGTAACTGCTGAGGAACAAACAATTTGTTTTCAGGTTTGGACCTTGGAGCTAAAGATTGAGCCCCCACAATCTCCCGCTCCAATTCCGACGACACTTCAGCTATAACAATATTGGGTTGAAGAATGGGGGACGACGGGTCAGGGCAGAAAGTGGCTCAAAACTACGTGATAAAGCATCAGCTTTCACGTTTTTAGACCCTGGGCGAAAAGTTATAGAAAATTGAAATCTGGAAAAAAAAAGTGACCGACGGGCCTGCCTAGGAGTCAGTCTTTTAGCAGATTTGATATACTCTAGGTTTTTGTGGTCGGTGATGACTGTGATGGGGTGAGCCGCCCCCTCCAAAAAATGCCTCCATTCCTCGAACGCCAACTTGATTGCTAAGAGTTCTCTATTACCAACGTCATAATTTCTCTCAGCCTGAGAAATTTTTTTCGAGAAATAGGCACAAGGTTTGAGGTTAGTCAGAGAAGTAGTCCCTGTGACAACACTGCCCCCACCCCAACCTCCGAAGCATCAACTTCAACCACAAACGGCTTGGATGAGTCAGGTTGAACCAGAACAGGAGCGGATGTGAAACAATTTTTCAAAGTTAAAAAAGATTGTTTGGCCGACGGGGACCAGTTCCTAACATCTGCCCCTTTACGTGTGAGATCCGTGAGGGGTTTCATAATCTGAGAAAAACCCTTGATAAACCTGCGATAGTAATTCGCGAATCCCAAGAAGCTCTGGAGTCCTCTAAGGTCCTGAGGTTGGATCCACTCCATAATGGCTTGCACCTTCTTGGGATCCATACGAAACCCCTGTGGAGAGATTATGAGACCCAAAAATGATAGCTCCTGAACAAAGAAAGAACATTTCTCCAGCTTAACAAATAATTGATTTTCCCTGAGTCTTTGAAACACAGTTTTAACATGTGATAAATGAGAATGTCTGTCAGAGGAATATATCAGTATATCATCCAAGTAGATCACAACAAAACGGCCAATGAGGTCCGAAAAAACTACATAATGCAATTTTGAAACACAGCTGGAGCATTGGTGAGACCGAAAGGCATGACGAGATTCTCAAATAACCCCTCAGTAGTAAGAAAAGCAGTTTTCCACTCATCCCCTTCCCGTACTCTTATCAAATTATAAGCCCCCCTGAGGTCCAATTTTGAAAACCACTTGGCCCCAGAGAGCTGGTTACAGAGATCAGGAATCAGAGGCAGGGGATATGTATTCCTGACAGTGATTTTATTAAGTTCTCGAAAGTCGAGGCAGGGACGTAGACCGCCATCCTTCTTTTTAACAAAGAAGAACCCCGCAGCTACTGGGGACACTGAGGGCCTTATATGCCCTTTGCGAAGACTTTCAGCGATGTATTGCTTCATAGCCAGGCGCTCCGGGCCTGACAAATTAAACAGACGTGCCTTGGGCAATTTGGCTCCAGGGACAAGATCAATAGCACAGTCAAATGATCTATGCGGGGGCAGAGCCTCAGCCTCACTTTCAGAGAACACGTCCTCAAAGTCTTTCAGGTACTCCGGAATACCCTCCAGACCAACAGAAGACACTGAGACAGGTTTTGCAAGTTTCAGACAATAAACAGGTTTATTGCAACAGTCGACACATTGGGATCCCCATTTAATAATCTCCCCTGATTCCCAGTCAATCACTGGGTTGTGGCGTTGAAGCCATGGCATACCCAGCACTAGCCCTGTGGGCAATTTGTCCATGACAAAACATTCCATGTCTTCCTTGTGGGAAGAACCGACCTGCAAAGAAAACCTTTTGGAAGATAAAGAATCCCTGTTCGGGTAAGAGGGGAAGAGTCGATAGCAACAATTTTAAGGGGTGTCTCCAGCCTGACTGTTCCTATCTTATGTTGGGAGACGACACAGGAACTGACCAGATTGAGAGATGAACCACTGTCCACCAATGCTGTCGAGAAAAAACGATAGTTGTCTACCAACAGTTCCACCTTTAATACGACTTTAGATCATGAGGAAAATAGTACCTGAAGGTCTGGGCAGCCTCCTCGACCGCTACCCAGACCTAGTAGTTTTCCAACGTCTTAGATGACGCACAGGTGGGGCAATCTTTTCTCCAATGTCCGGACTCTCCACAATAGAAACAGAGTTGTTTCTCTCGGCGATGTCTTCTCTCCTTCCCTTTTAGCGAGGTGGTGCCAATGTCCATGACCTCAGTAGTGGCTCCAGTCTCTTTGCTGCCAGCAAACAGTGAGGTTTCACACTGCATGACACCCCTGGCGCGTAGCCTGTGGTCCATTCGTATGGCCTGGGTTATGGCGTCCTCCAAAGTATCAGTGGAGGATGAAGGGCCAGGGCGTCCTGGAGACGTTCAGACAGGCCTCTGCGGAATAGCCCTCGAAGGGCAGCATCATTCCAGGAGAACCACTCGGCTGAATGTTTACCCTGATGACCACTCATTACCATGTCCTCAGCCATACGGACCCTGTCAGGCTCATCATAGATGCGGCCCAGGGCATGAAAAAATGTATCAACAGTCATCCTCTCAGGAGCAGAAGGAGAGAGAGAAAAAGCCCAGGCTTGTGGGGCCCCCCGAAGTAGGGAAATAATGACCCCCACCCTCTGGAACTCATCCCCAGAAGAGCGAGGCCTCAGGGAGAAAAAAATTTTACACCCCTCCCTGAAGGCTCTGAACTCATTTTTATCCCCTGAGAAGTAGTCGGGCAGTTTAACTGGAGATTCAGGAGATACTAACGACACATCCCTACCACCAGTACCCAGAGACCCCGCAGCGACAGCCCCCTGTTCGGTATCTACCAGCTGCTGCTGGGTCTGAGCCATCATGCGCTGCTCAACATTCAACTCCTGGAACCTTTGCATCAGATGTTTCACCTGACCTGCTAATACCTGCATGGGATCCATGGGGATAACACTCCTAAATCTCCCCCTAAAAAAAAAAATGTAACGGTCGTTTATAATGTCAGGGACACCGCACTGCACTTGCTCACTGAGCCAGTGAGTGTGTCCTGAGTGAACAAATTGTGCCCAAAGGTACCTGTATAGCAGAGCCGCAGCAGGGAAGACGTGTGTTTCTGAGGAACAGGACCTTCCGCATGTGACTGCCAAGGGCGGAGCCGGCCACACGTCTCTCAGAGGCAGCAGTAGCAGATAGAGAATGCTTCAGGCCGGAGGACCTGCAGCACCTGAATGCCTAGGGGAGTGGCCTAAGCTCCAGAGATCTTGGAAGATAAAGGAAAACTCTTAGAAGGGTAACTACGAAATAAAGTTACCAAACAGGACATAGACAGAATGGATAGTCAGGATAGCCAGGTCATACATAGAGGGAGCAACGCAGTAGAAAAGGAGCAGGCAGAGAATAATCAGAACACAGCCAAGGGGTCATACACAGAGGGAGCAACGCAGTACAAAAGGGACAGGCAAAACTCGTAACAAGGACACAGCCAAATCAGAACCAGACAGACAAAACGTAGCACAGGCACAACGCACTGGCACAAGCACAGGGTCAGATACACTCAGCCAAAGGTCAGAGTATAAACGACAAAGATTGGCCTCACAGTGAGGCTATAAAAAGCCTCCCAGGACCCAGAAAGAGGCCAACCAAGTTAACCACGCGACTACCTGATCCAAGAACCCAGTAAACCATGACATCTTCGCCATGAAGTACCAAAGGTCATGAAACCCTATCCGACCATTATGTATGGGTCATGAAGGATTTAAGATTGCACACAAATAAGGTTGGTAAAGGGTTCCAGTCACAGATACATGTAGACGTGTAGTGCACAGTGTCTGGCTTACAGCATATTAGTCTTACCTAGTGGCCTACTCAGATCTATGTAAGTGCACCCCACAGGGAAAGACACTCCACTATTCCCAGCCAAAATATAGACCAACACATTATTATATACCATACTATGCATAGTTTTTATGTTGTTGCACATTTTCTCATTTCTATGCAGGATGCTGTCAGGCTCATTAGTGTTAGCTGGAGAAAATGTGGTGTGTTCCTTGTGAGGTGCACTTATATAGTGATGGGAGGCTTTTCTGATCTAATAGTATGGTTAATAGCATAAAATGATGCTGTTTGGCTTTCCCTCATCTTTTATACTGGATGTGATAGCTCACTATGATTGGCTGCGCTAGATAATGTGATTTAATAGCTGTAGGACATTACGGAAAAGCCGGCTTGGCCACACCTGTCGTCAAACTCAAAAGGCAAAAATGTTTTTTCTTTTTTCTGGGTGGTGGGGGTTGATCAGCGCAATTCTAACTGCAAACTGTTTAAATTTTAGGTATTTACGCTCTAATTCTGCTCTATCGATCTGATCATCTCCCGTGATGACCTAACAACTAGCAGTGTTATGAAACACCAATTGAGAATGGCAAAAATTCTGTAAGCAGTGTGAGAAGAGATCGCAAAGGTAAAAATCTCAGGCAATAGTATCCAGGAACCAATGCAGTGGCCTGGAGGTCACAACAGTATCCTGCATGGGTCCAAAGTTGTAACTATGGGGATTCAAATGCAAATGTAAGCACTGCTGTGAGACAGATGGACAAAGGGCTCACTACTGTATTATTGTTGCTGCCATCTTTGGCAAAGGCTGGACTGAGTGTAGCACAATCATTGCTGTTAGTGAGATGGGAGGCCAGCCCCATTTTTAATTGAATGCTTCAATGAACTGAGATGTATTTTGGTGCAGAGATCAACCAGCTCCCTGGGCCACATTAACTATAGTATATGGATGGGGATAGGGACAGGACCATTATTACAATATGGGCACAGGACAGGGGACATTACTGTAAGAAGAGGGCTATTATTACAGAATGGGGGACGTTATTCCAGATAGGTGGGTATTACTACAGTACAGGTGCCAGGATGGGGGACATTATTACAAGATTGGGACATTATTACAGAAAGTGGCCAATATGGGGTCAATATTACAAAATGGGGACATTAATACAGAAAAGGTCCAGGATGGGAGGCATTATTATAGAACGGGGGACATTATTACAAGATTGGGACATTATTACAGAAAGTGGCCAATATGGGGGTCAATATTACAAAATGGGGACATTAATACAGAAAAGGTCCAGGATGGGAGGCATTATTATAGAACGGGGACATTATTACAGGATTAAGATAGGAATGAAGCCACAACAACACATTAAACCACATATTTTTGGGATCTTTAACTAATCTCATAGAATCCAAATCCCATGTGGAAACTTTCTCCAATCTGGACACATCATACAATTACCAAAAAAAAACATTCCAACAAGGAAACAGATGTACTAGTCCAATTTTTTAAAAAAATTACAAAATCTTTATTTAACACAATATGAAAGATTGACAAACGTATGGTGAAATGATTACAACTGTGAAAAAATGCTGTCGTGAAAGACACAGCACCCCCCTGTGTACCACACCGCTATTACATAAGCATTATTGCCATGTAGCTGCTTATAACCACCCACGGAGTCCTATTGAACTATATTGCACTTAAAACTCCATAGGGACACATGTCCGCATAGAATCACTCATTCCGTGGCCATGTCACTAAAGTGTCTATAGACAGGGATGTGTATCCACATTGTTCTTTATATTACACAAATGTTCCCCAATTCTTTTGCACAAGGGGCGTATGGTGCGTCCAACATACATCTTTTTGCAAGGACACTCAATAAAATAGATCACTCCTGCTGTATTACAAGTTATAAAATCCATAATTTCAAATTGTATACCACTTTGAGAAATAACCATTTTTTGTTTAGTAGGTTGTAATGTTCTGCACAGTTTACATTTTTTTAAATATTTCTCAAAGTGGTATACAATTTGAAAGTTGCGAAAAGTTGGAGATCCTTAATGGTAGAAAACACGTCAATGGGAGCTGCAGGTGAAAAGGACAAACCTCTCTTCAGAAGAGATAAATCAGCTGCTGTCAGATTAATATTACTAAGGTTAATTACCTTATTATCACGTCTTTTCCATTCTGGCAATTTTGATTTACGCCTATATGGGTGAAAATTGAGGCCTTTAAATTTCCTAGCTATAGCTCCAGAACGAGTTGACATAGATGTACTCGAGGTTTCAGATTGATCACTCAAGGATGACATAGATGATCCTAGATCTGTACCACTCGCCCGTTGTCCTTGTATGGTGGATTTTCTCCAGGCGTAAACTTTGGTAGTCGCGCATATCTCTATTAAATTTTGTAAACTGAGTGGCGTGGATTTTCTTTACAGTCGTATCTATCACCTTGTCCATCTGAATATTAAAGCTCTGAAATTTCTCAGATGAACATTTACTTTGAGTGTTTCCTCAGCATTTTTAATAGCCGTCTCCTATTTCAAAATAATGGAAGTATTCAGATCACTCAATAATTGCATAAATATATTTGAACAGCCATTGCATGTCCCCTCTCACTTCACAACAATGTCTGGATCATCAATAGGAAATGTTGGGAGTACACGAACACGTAAGCCTTGAGGAATTAATTTCTTTGTCATATACAGTACAGACCAAAAGTTTGGACACACCTTCTCATTCAATGATTTTTCTGTATTTTCATGACTATGAAAATTGTAGAATTACACTGAAGGCATCAAAACTATGTATTAACACATGTGGAATTATACATTACACTTTACAAAAAAGTGTGAAACAACTGAAAATATGTCTTATATTCTAGGTTCTTCAAAGTAGCCACCTTTTGCTTTGATTACTGCTTTGCACGCAGAAAAGGTGAACGGATGGACTCTACATGCCTGGTTACCACCGTGAAGCATGGAGGAGGTGGTGTGATGGTGTGGGGATGCTTTGCTGGTGACACTGTTGGGGATTTATTCAAAATTGAAGCGGTGAGCTGTCCAGCTCACCCCAAACCATCTCGATTGGGTTCAGGTCTGGTGACTGTGGAGGCCAGGTCATCTGGCGTAGCACCCCAACACTTTCCTTCTTGGTCAAATAGCACTTACACAGCCTGGAGGTATGTTTGGGGTCATTGTCTTGTTGAAAAATAAATGATGGTCCAACTAAATGCAAACCGGGTGGAATAGCATTCCGCTGCAAGATGCTGTGGTAGCCATGCTGGTCCAGTATGCCTTCAATTTTTAATAAATCCGCAACAGTGTCTCCAGCAAAGCACCCCCACACCATCACACCTCCTCCTCCATGCTTCACGGTGGGAACCAGGCATGTAAAGTCCATCCGTTCACCTTTTCAGCGTGCAAAGCAGTAATCAAAGCAAAAGGTGGCTGCTTTGAAGAACCTAGAATATAAGACATATTTTCAGTTGTTTCACACTTTTTTGTTAAGTGTAATGTATAATTCCACATGTGTTAATTCATAGTTTTGATGCCTTCAGTGTGATTCTACAATTTTCATAGTCGTGAAAATGCAGAAAAATCGTTGAATGAGAAGGTGTGTCCAAACTTTTGGTCTGTACTGTATTTATTTAAAAACGCTCAATTCCACCATAATGTTAAATAAAGATTTTGTAATTTTTTTAAAAAAAAGTGGACTAGTACATCTGTTTCCTTGTTGGAATGTTTTTTTGTTTTTTTTAAGATTAAGATAGGGCCCAGAACGCAGGACATTATTACAGGAGCCCATAGATCTGACCAACATGCTGGCACTGGGGCCAATAGGACTCTAGTTACGCCACTGGTGACTGCTACCCTCGTATACAACCTCAGAGTTAACAATAAAATCTGAACTACAATGATTGTTCTCATTTAAGATCATTGCAGCCATGACATTGACATCTGTTGTCTCTTGTGAGACTACTGCAATTGCCACACCAATTGCCTCATACTAAGTAAACAATGGCTCCAGTGTTCTACTGCTTGTGTTTGTGCTATTCTTGGGCAGGGCCTTATAGATAGACCACTTATGGATCAATAAATTCTTATAACAGCTGACTTTTTATATATGTGTGAAGGGCAGATGTTGTGAACGCTCTGACTTCAGAGTTTGGGCTCTCTCTGGTGGCTGCTGATAGTAGTGAAGCTGCTTTTGCTAACAGAAGTCCATCAGCTGGAGATGATTGGCAATCAGGCAGCACTGACTGGGGAGATATAAGGGAGTAACCTTCCCATGATCCTCGCTGGTGAATTGTTGTTCTTCCTGGTCCCATTTGGAATCCTGCTGTCTCTCGCAACTTTCAGATAAGTTATTTGCTGCTTGTTTCTTTGGCATTTGTTTTCCTTTTGTTTTTTCTGCCCTTCTGGAGTGAGGTCAGCCAGGTTCCCTGGCTGGGGACTGTGCTGGTCTCTGTTTCTCATTTGCCACGTATATTTCTTCAGTCCCTGTTAATTTTAGTGTCTGCTGGTTAGCTGCCTGTTCACACCAGAGTTCTGATCTAGCGGGGGAGAGATCGTGTGGTTTCAGTATTTTTGGAAATCAGACTTGTTGGAATTTTTCCTAGGGTTTTGCCAGATTGCAGACAGTATTCTTTCCTGTCTTGTCCTATCTAGATAGTTTTGGGCCCCAATATTTGCTTACTCTATTTTCTGCCTGCGTTTCTATTTGATCTTGTCTCACCGCCAATATATGTGTGGGGGCCACCTATTCCTTTGGGGCGCTTCTCCGGGGCAGTTAGCTTTCCCCTTTCTATCTTTAGGCTTAGTTAACTCTCCGGCTGTGACGAGACGTCTAGTGTTATGTTTCGGTAGCTGAGGAGGACAGGAACAACAGCAGGGCAGCCGAACACCTGAGATGTTGGTAACTGATGGGTTGCAGATTCCTAAACTAACGACACAACTAGAGGTAGCCGTGGAGCGTTCCTACGTTGATCCTAGACGCCTCTCACAGCCTGGGAGATAACTACACCTAAAGGCAGAAAGATGAAAGCTATCTGCCCCCGGGGCAGATCCCCAAAGAAAATAGGAAGCCCCCAAACATATAATGGCGGTTAGACAAGATGAAAATACAAACATAGGCAGAAAATAGACTGAGCAAACGCTGGGGCCACAAGCTGTCTAAATAGGATAGGACAGGAGAGATTACTTTCTGCAACCCAGAAAACCCTACAAAAATCCAACAATTCTGATTACAAAAATATTGAGATCACACGATCTCGCCACCCATTAAATCAGGTCTCAGTGTGAACAAGCCGCAGCCGCTGAAAAAACAGGAAAAAGCAAATGAGCAAATAACAGTGGCTGCAGAAAAACAGTGAGGAGATCAGGCCCCAGGAGGGGACCTGGCTGACCTCCACAAAAGTGCAGAAAACAATGCAAAAAGCAACACAAAAAGAAAAGCAAAAAATATCTTATCTGAAAGCAGGAGATGCAGGCAGGACTCCAACAATCTTCCAAATGAACCAGGAACCACAATTGAGACAAGAACAATTGATCACCGGCAATCCATCATGGGAGGAAACCTCCCTTATATCAGACCAGTCCGTGATTCCAGATTGCCACTCCTCGCTGAAAGGTTCAGTACTGTCTGTAACCACCAGAGGGAGTCTCTGCTCAGAAACCATCTCCAGCACATTCACAACAGTACCCCCCCCTTGAGGAGGGGTCACCGAACCCTCACCTGTGCAACCAGGCCGATCAGGATGAGCTCGGTGATAGGCACGAATCAGTCTCCTAGCATGGATGTCCGAAGCAAACACCCAAGAATTGCCCTCCTAACCATAACCTCTCCACTTAACCAAATACTGGAGTTTCTGTCTAGAAAAATGAGAATCCAATATTTTCTCAACTACATACTCCAGATTGCCCTCAACCAAAACAGGGTCAGGAGGCGCAGCCATAGGAACGACTGGCTTGACAAACCTCTTCAATAAGGATTTGTGGAACACGTTATGGATCTTAAATGTCCCTGGAAGAAGCAAACGGAAGGAAACATGATTAAGAATCTCCATGATCTTATAAGGTCCAATGAACCTGGGCTTAAACTTTGGAGATGCAACCCTCATAGGGATATTTCTTGAGGACAACCAAACCAAGTAGCCCATTTTAAACCGAGGTCAATCAGTCCTATGCCGGTTGGCAAACCGTTGGGTCTTCTCCTGAGAGAAAGACAACCTCTCCACTACCTGGCCCCAAATCTGCTGCATTCGCTCCACAACAGAGTCAACACCCGGACAGACAGAAGCCTCCGCCTGTCCCGAAGAAAATCGAGGGTGAAACCCAAAATTGCAGAAAAATGGAGACATCAAGGTGGCAGAGCTAGCCCTATTATTAAGAGCAAACTCAGCCAAAGGCAAAAAAGAGACCCAGTCATCTTGATCAGCAGACACAAAACATCTCAAATAAGTCTCCAAGGTCTGGTTTGTTCTCTCGGTTTGTCCATTGGTCTGAGGATGAAAAGCAGAGGAGAAAGATAATTGAACACCAAGTTTAGAACAAAATGTCCTCCAAAATCTGGAAACAAACTGGACTCCTCTGTCAGACACAATGTTCTCAGGATTGCCATGTAACCGAACCACGTGCTGAAGGAACAAACGCACCAATTCGGAGGAGGAAGGTAACTTAGGTAATGGCACAAGATGTATCATCTTGGAAAACCTATCACAGATTACCCAGATAACGGTCATTCTCTGAGAAACAGGGAGGTCGGAAATAAAATCCATAGAGATATGGGTCCATGGCCTCTTGGGCACAGGTAATGGCATTAACAAATCACTAGAGCGAGAGCAAGGCTTGGAGCGAGAGGAAGTCCCACAGGACTGCACAAATTCCCTGACGTCACGAGACAAAGTAGGCCACCAAAAGGACCGACTCACCAAGTCTCTGGAATCAAAAATCCTGGGATGACCAGCCAACGCAGAACAATGTATCTCAGATATCACACTCTTCTTCCACTGGTCTGGGACAAACAATTTCCCAATAGGGCAGCGCTTAGGTTTATCCTCCTGACACCCTTCCAAGGCCAGTCTCAAATTGGGCGAGATGGCGGAAAGAACTACACCCTCTTTCAAAATAACAGTAGGATCGGATAACTCAGGAGAGTCCGCAAAGAAACTCCTCGAGAGGGCATCTGCCTTAACATTCTTAGTGCCAGGAAGAAAAGAAACCACAAAATTAAAACGTGTGAATGTCTAGAATTAAGTCGCTTGGCTGATTCGAGATAAACCAGGTTCTTATGGTCCGTGAGGACCACCACCTGATGTTTGTTTCCTTCCAGCACAATGTCTCCACTCTTCAAAGGCCCACTTCATGGCCAATAACTCTCGATTACCCACGTCATAATTACGTTCAGTTGGAGAAAATGTTCGAGAGAAAAAGGCACAAGGGTTACTCTTAGAGGTCTCTGGATCTCTTTGGGACAAAACGGCAACTGCCCCAATTTCAGAGGCATCAACCTCCACCTGAAACGGTAGAGAAACATCAGGCTGCCGTAGAACAGGAGCAGAAGTGAATCTCTGCTTAAGTTCCTGAAACGCAGAGACTGCCTCAGGAGGCCAATTCACCACATCAGAACCCTTTTTGGTCAAATCAGTCAATTGTTTAACAATGCCGGAGAAATTGCCAATAAATTTGCGATAAAAATTGGCAAAACCCAAAAATCTCTGAAGAGCCTTTAATGAAGTAGGTTGGACCCAATCACAGATGGCTTGAACCTTGACCGGGTCCATTTCAATAACAGACAGAGACAAAATGAATCCCAGAAATGAGACCTTCTGTACGCCAAAAAGACACTTTGATCCCTTCACATACAGTGCATTCTCTCTCAAAATCTGGAACACAGTCCGAACATGTTTCAAATGAGACGTCCCAGTCATTGGAAAAAATCAAGATATCATTCAAATAAAAAATCAGAAATTTATCCACAAAATCCCTGAAAATATCATTCATGAAGGATTGGAAGACAGAAGGAGCATTAGTGAGCCCAAAGGGCATCACTAGGTACTCAAAATGCCCCTCTGGGTATTAAACGCCGTATTCCATTTATCCCAGTGCTTAATGCGAATAAGGTTATACGCCCCCCTGAGGTCAAGCTAGGTAAACCAACTAGCACTTTTCACCCTGGAAAACAGGTCAGAAATCAAGGGTAATGGATATTGATACTTCACAGTGATCTTATTCAAGAGACGATAATCAATACACGGCCTCAATGAACCATCCTTTTTGGCCACAAAGAAAAAACCAGCACCCAAGGGTGAAGAGGATGGTCTGATATGACCCTTCTCCAATGACTCCTTGATATAAGATCGCATAGCATCGTGTTCAGGTACAGACAAGTTAAAAAGGCGACCTTTAGGAAATTTACCACCAGGCACTAATTCAATAGCGCAATCGTAGCTCCTATGAGGGGGCAAAGATGCAGATTTACTTTCACTAAATACATCCGAAAAATAAGTCAAAAAGTCAGGAACATCCTGAGACTTGGGAGAGGCAGAAAAAACAGGAGTGTCGGCATTAACACATTGGCTGCCCCAACTGGTCATAGACACAGATTTCCAATCTAAAACAGGATTATGAGACTGTAACCAAGAGAAACCTAGTACAATAATGTCATGCAGATTATACAGCACCATAAATTTGCAACTCTCCTGATGATCTGGTTCAACCCTCATTATCACCTGAGTAGAAAACTGGGGTTTATTCTCCACCAAAGGGGTAGAATCAATGCCCAGTAGGGGAATAGACTTCCGCAGGGGTATCATGGGAAACCCACAACGTTTGGCAAAGTCAAAATCCATCAGGTTAATAGCTGCTCCTGAATCATCAAAAGCCTGAGCAGAAAATGTGGACAGGCAGCAAATCAGGGTAACGGTCAACAGAAATTTAGTCTGAACACTACCCAAAACAACTGAGCGTGCAAAACGTCTTCCCCGCTTAGGGCAGACTGAAATAGCATGAGAGGCATCACCACAGTAGAAACATAACCTATTGCGCTTTCGAAACTCATGACGCTGAGCCCCAGAAGTCACTCTATCACACAGCATGGGCTCAGAAGCTGGCTCACAAGGCAACACTATCTCATGCATACCTCTGCGCTCACGCAAACGTATGTCAATTTGAATAGCCAATGACCTAGAATCATTGAGACCAGAGGGAGCAGGGAATCCCACCATAACATCCTTTACATTCTCTGACAGCCCCTTCCGAAAAAGGGCTGCCAAAGCATCATCATTCCATTTGGTCAGGACTGCCCACTTTCGGAATTTCTGACAGTACAACTCAGCATCTTCAAAAAAGCCAATATGCTAAATGACTTTTTTTCAACTGTATTTACACATGAAAATCCCATGACAGATAACATGATCAGAGATAAAAAAATTTCTCCATTAAATGTCACCTGCTTAACCCAGCAGGAAGTACGGCGGCGTCTAAAAATCACTAAAGTTGACAAATCCCCGGGCCGGATGGGATACACCCCGAGTACTGCAGGAATTAAGTACAGTTATAGATAGACCATTATTTTTAATCTTTAAAGATTCCATAATAACTGGGTCTGTATCACAGGACTGGCGTATAGCAAATGTGGTGCCAATATTCAAAAAGGGGCAAAAACTGAACCTGGAAATTATAGGCCAGTGAGCTTAACATCTACTGTGGGTAAAATCCTGGAGGGTTTTTTAAGGGATACTATATTGGAGTATCTGAAGCTGAATAACCTCATGACACAGTATCAGCATGGGTTTACGAGGGACCGTTCTTGTCAGACTAATCTGATAAGCTTTTATGAAGGGGTAAGTTCAGGACTGGACCAAGGGAATGCAGTGGACGTGGTGTTCATGGACTTCTCAAAAGCTTTTGATACAGTGCCACACAAAAGGTTGATACATAAAATGAGAACAATGGGATAGGGGAAAATATGTGTAAGTGGGTTAAGAACTGGCTCATGGATAGAAAACAAAGGGTGGTTATTAATGGAGCACACTCGGACTGGGTCACAGTTAGCAGTGGGGTACCACAGGGGTCAGTATTGGGGCCGCTTCTCTTCAACATTATTTATTAATGACCTTGTAGGGGGCATACAGAGTAGTATTTCAATATTTGCAGATGACACTAAACTCTGCAGGGTAATAAATATAGAGGAGGATAATTTTATATTACAGGAGGATTTATGTAAACTAGAAGCTTGGGCTGATAAATGGCAAATGAGCTTTAATGGGGATAAATGTAAGGTCATGCACTTGGGTAGAACAAATAAGATGTATAATTATGTGCTTAATTGTAAAACACTGGGCAAAACTGTCACTGAAAAAGACTTGGGTGTATGGGTGGACGACAAACTCACATTTAGTGGCCAATGTCAGGCAGCTGCTGCCAAGGCAAATAAAATAATGGGATGCATTAGACGAGGCATAGATGCTCATGAGGAGAACATAATTTTACCTCTATACAAGTCACTGGTGCGACCACACTTAGAATACTGTGTGCAGTTCTGGTCTCCGGTGTATAAGAAAGACATAGCTGAACTGGAGCAGGTGCAGAGAAGAGCGACCAAGGTTATTAGAGAACTGGGGGGTCTGCAATACCAAGACAGGTTATTACACTTGGGGTTATTTAGTTTGGAAAAACGAAGGCTTAGGGGTGATCTTATTACAATGTACAAATATATGAGGGGACAGTACAAAGACCTTTCTAATGATCTTTTTACTCTTAGACCTGTGACGGGGACAAGGGGGCATCCTCTACGTCTGGAGGAAAGAAGGTTTAGCCATAATCACAGATGCAGATTCTTTACTGTAAGAGCAGTGAGACTATGGAACTCTCTGCCGTCTAATGTTGTAATGAGTGATTCCTTACTAAAATTTAAGAGGGGACTGGATGCCTTTCTTGAAAAGTATAAGATTACAGGCTATATTCACTAGTTTCCTAGATACAGCGTTGATCCAGGGAGCTAGTCTGATTGCCGTATGTGGAGTCGGGAAGGAATTTTTTTCCCCAATGTGAAGCTTACTGTTTGCCACTTGGGTTTTTTTTGCCTTCCTCTGGATCAACATGTTAGGGCAGGTTAGGATAGGATATGGGTTGAACTAGATGGACTTAAAGTCTTCCTTCAACCTTAATAACTATGTTACTATGTTACTATGTTACTAAGACCCTGATTTAATGCCAACAAGGTTTTTTCAGCTTGATCAGTGACATTAGGTTCATTGTACAATAACCCCAGAGCCAGAAAAAATGCATCAATATCATTCAAAACAGGATCCCCAGGTGTCAGGGAAAAAGCCCAATCCTGAGGATCACCGCGCAGGAGAGAGATGAGAATTTGAACCTGCTGTGATGCATTACCTGAAGACTTAGGCTTTAAGGTAAAAAACAACTTACAGTTATTTTTAAAATTCAGAAATTTAGCCCGATCCCCCAAAAACAAATCTGGCATGGGAATCCTAGGTTCCACAACCGGCAACCCAGCAAGATAGGTAGTAATACTCCAAACCTCAGTGGCAAACTGATCCACATGGCCAGACAACTGTGCAAACTCCATTGAGAGAAAAAAAAATCCTCCTCAGCACCCAGAGAAAAAGAGGGAAAAAATGCAACAGACAGAAAAAAGAGAAAAAAAATCTCTGACAACTCAGACAACTTTTTTCTTTCCACACTATTTTTCCCTTCTGTGAGTACCATATAATTTTCAGTTATGGCCGGTGATACTGTTATGTAACTACACCTAAGGCAGAAATATGAAAGCTATCTGCCCCGGAGCAGATCCCCAAAGAAAATAGGAAGCCCCCAAACATATAATGGTGGTTAGACAAGATGAAAATACAAACATAGACAGAAAATAGACTGAGCAAACGCTGGGGCCACAAGCTGACTAAATAGGATAGGACAGGAGAGATTACTTTCTGCAACCCAGAAAACCCTACAAAAATCCAACAATTCTGATTACAAAAATACTGAGATCACACGATCTCGCCACCCACTAAATCAGGTCTCAGTGTGAACAAGCCGCAGCCGCTGAAAAAACAGAAAAAAGCAAATGAGCAAATAACAGTGGCTGCAAAAAAACAGTGAGGAGCTCAGGCCCCAGGAGGGGACCTGGCTGACCTCCACAAAAGTGCAGAAAACAATGCAAAAAGCAAGCACAAAAAGAAAAGCAAAAAATATCTTATCTGAAAGCAGGAGATGCAGGCAGGACTCCAGCAAACTTCCAAATGAACCAGGAACCACAATTGAGACAAGAAGAATTGATCACCGGCAACCATCATGGGAGGGAACCTCCCTTATATCAGACCAGTCCGTGATTCCAGATTGCCACTCCTCGCTGAAAGGTTCAGTACTGTCTGTAACCACCAGAGGGAGTCTCTGCTCAGAAACCAACTCCAGCACATTCACAACAGTCTAGGTCATCGTAGGTACGTCCCACGGCTGCTTCTAGTTGTGCGGTTAGTTTAGGGGTCTGCAATCTGTTAGTTACCAACCTCTCTGGATGTCAGGCTGCCTTGGCTACTGTCCTCCTCGGCTACCGAATCATAACAGGCAGAGCCAGGGCCGTAGTCGTGGCTGAGATTACTGGCTCTTGCACACCCTGGCCTTCTGTCACATACAAAGAATGTCCCATTGTCAACATACCTGTTTCTTCATTCTCCTCACTGTCAGGGCCTTCTCTCCGTTGCTTAAGGTCCCCTCTGAACGCTTGTGTATAAACAGAGACAGTCCATTTGCATCTTGAAATGAAGAACTTTTCTTTTTCCTTGTCGCAGCATATCCTTATTAGATACAACATCAGCAGGGTTTCATACAGTCCTCATTCTGTACTTTCCTTGAACTTCTTCCTATGGCCTCCAGTACGTTCCCGATCGTACCGCCTCTTGCGGAAACGCAGTGTCCTCCCTGTCCAGACTCACTATGGTTGGGGGTTCCCTCGTCCATTTAGCCCCAGATTTGCGTCCCCATACTGTTCCTGGCCCTCGCTTCACTTCCTTTTCAGCACTGATGCCACACTGCTGCCTCAGAAATATCTCTGGCCCACCGGGGCCCTGGATGGCTGGGTACTTTCCTTGAATGTTGCGGAGCTGACCGGCTCACATGGGCACCCAGGCCCCAACTCACTATAAACAGGAAAAACTCTCTATCTTAATCCTGGTTAGCTCCTGCTATGTAAACTATGTATAATAAGGTGTCCCATCTAGTGTACCCTTTCCCTGCAAATATACATATTACAGCATTAATAAGCAGCAGTATACATACAGACAATAATATATACAAATAATATGTACATAGCAGCATTAAAAGGCAACAATAAACATTCAGACAAGAGTATATACAAATGTAGGTCACATAAATATATACAATAATATATATGACACTGTTACTGAACTGGGGGGACGTGTTTGGGGAACACAACAGCCCTTGTAACCCCTTACATATGCACAGCATATGTTTAGAAAAGTAGCGCTGGATGACTATAACTAGGTTGAAAGGCTCATAGGACCGGATTTGCGGGTTCCTGTAGCACAAAGTTCAGAGATGAAGGCAGCACTTACAGTGAAGATAAATACTGTTATTCTCAGTGTGACGATTCAGCACTAATGAACGTTCCTCAATTACGCTTCATCTATGCTTGAGAAAATATCATTAGAGCTGAAACGTCACAAAGGTGACTAAAGGTTTTTCTCTTCCCTTGAAATGTTGCCTTGCTCTCTGCACTATACATACACCATATAGGTTGAAAGAGCACATTGCCAGACTGAACAAAGTAGTCTCTTCTGTGTATTCAGGTGGACTAATATGCTGCTAAGAATAATCATACAGCAATATCTTTGTCCATTCTGCAATTACGACATTTGCCATTACCATAATAAAGCGGTGAACACATGAAAGCAATTTCTGAAATTTAATTATAATATTAATATGGTGATATATTGCCTTCACGGTGCCTACTCATATTTTATTTAAAGCCTGTGGTAAGGAGGAAAAGTAGAGATGTTAACTATATGAGAATCCTGTGAAGTGAGATCAGAAGAACAGCAGAATGTGTGATAGCACAATATGCAAGGTAGAAAGCGAGATTAAAGAGCTTGCAGAAGAGGAACACAATGTAATTTCTGTGACGGAAGGACAAAGAAAAGAGATATATCCGATATTGGCTAGAAAAGCTTCACGGAAGGAGCAATATTACAATGAATATTTTAGTAGCAATATTCATTATAATATGTGAAAACTAGCAAGGACTGGAGGCATAAGCTAGCCTGAAGGAACAAGAATCCTGTTAATGTGGAGATGGGACAAATTGTTATGAAAATGGGAGAACTCTTATGTTTTAGTAATGTTGGAGAGACAATATTTAAAAAAGATGTATACACTATAGTAATGACAGAACAGGACAAGTGCATGAAGCTTGTTGTTAGGCTCCTCCGCTCCACTACTGACAGCAAATGCTAGGAACATAAAAGGCCTTCAAGACTTCCTGTTGTGATGAACCAATATAAACAAGGCTTATTACCGCCCTCCTGTGGTTATTTCAGTTACTACATATGAAATTTCTAACTGTAAAAAATTGCGCTTCATATACTTACCCCAAATTTCAGATGTGAACATGAACATATTTCCTTGAATTGGAATTCATTAACATTTTCTCTTGTCCTTATTTTTGCAAACTATATGATATTTATATTATTCCCATATTATGCATGCTAAAAAGTAACTCTAGAATTAAATGTACTTGTCTGTTATTCGCTGACTTTTTATATTTACTTATATATTTTTATTTTGTGATGACAACTTGATGGATGAACGACCTGTAGGAGGATCAATCTTGTGCAAGCATAGATAAGTCCACCTGTGTCTAACCCGTCATTATTTTGATATTATCAAGCCATTAAGTTACTGGTCTTGCTCTTCGCTTGGTTCCTTTTATTCTTTCGACCATGATATCCTTCTGCAATGATTGCTCTCTTCGTATGAATTGTCCAAAGTAGACAACTCATAGTTTGGTGATCCTTTTTTCGAGTGACACCTGTGGTTTGATTTATTCCAAGATTGATGTCATCCATGGTATTGATAACATCATTGTCCAGCATCACATTTCAAAGGTGTAGATTGTTCTTTTGTCTTGTTTCTTTATCATCCTGGTTTCACATCCATATGTTATAACAGAAAAGACCAAACTATGTCCGAGCTGTATCTTAATCACTAGCAAAATGTTCCTCGATTTGAAGATCTTGTCCAGTGACTTCATTGTAGATTTGCCCACAGCTATTCTCTTATTGACTTCTGGTGTCATCTCTGCATCTTGACTGATCATAGATCTGTGTAAGGAGATGTACATACTGCTCACGTTTCCCCTTAAAGAGCAAGTGTATTATTGTATTGTGTAATGTGAATTGCAACATGCATTAATGGTGTTTTGTTGTGTTCTGCCCAACAGTAGGGAGAATTAGAGTTAATGGTTGAGACTAGCCCAGAGTGGAGGGGATAAAGTGAAGGGACAGAGGCAGTCTCCTGTGAGAATGTTAGATAGTGCCCATTGTGTGAGTAAAAAGCAGACCTAAGGTCTGGTCAGTGAGCAGTGCCGCATGTGGTGGGTGTCCCTAACGTAAGAGGAGACCGTGACAGAGGATAGTGAGATCCTACTGGAAAGAACCATATGAATTATACAGTTCATTTTTCGTTACACTACCCAGGTGTATCTACCCTTTTGTTTCCTGTACTTGTTTCTACCATTCTTGTTGATCTATTCTGATATTGGTTTTATATATATGTCTTTTTAATAATTTACAATAAAGATTTTTTTAGCCCTTTCTAGAAAAAGTTTCATATCCGTAAGTCTTTTTCTGTTTCTCACAGTTGAAGTGTACGTACCTATGAAAAAAATTACAGACCTCTCCATTCTTTGTAGGTGGGAAAACCTGCAAAATTGGCAGTGTATCAAAAACTTACTTTCCCTCACTGTGTGTACTGTATATATATATATATATATATGTATATACAAATATATACATATATATATATATATATATATATATATATACAGTACACAAACACATATGAAGACTTGGAAGTACTATATTTTGTATGAATATGAGACGCCTGGTAATGAATGAAGAACGTCTAAATCCAACACGCTGCCTCATCAAATGAAACAATTGAACAAATACTGACATCTGAATGAGGCCTAAAGCAAATATAGGTTTACCGAAATCCATCCATCCTCGATACAGCATAATGCAGGTCCCATGTTCCTTGATAGAGTATAATGCAGACCCCATCAGAGTATACTGCAGCCCCCATCAGAGTATGAGTGTAATGCAGCCCCCTAGAGAGTATAATGCAGCCCCCCATAGAGTCTAATGTAGTACCCTCATAGAGTATAATGCAGTCCCCTCAGAGTATAATGCAGCCATCTCAGACTATAATGCAGTACCCCCACACACAGTATAATGCAGTCACACACACGCAGTCCCCCCACACACAGCATAGTGCAGCCCCCACACACTGTATAATGCCGCCCTCCACACACAATATAATGCAGTCCAAACACAGCATAGTGCAGTCCCACGACGCACAGTATTGTGCAGCCCCCCCACTCACAGTATAATACAGACACACATACACAATACTTACCTCTACCCGTTCCTCTGCTGCTCTGGGTTCTGCAGTGCATCTCATCGGCTCCACTGCTGCCACAGTGTGGAGCATGATGAAATGACATCATCACGCACCCACTGAGTCACAAGCAGAGGGGGAGTGATGGAAGAGGGAGCATCATCTGACGCTCTCTCCTCCATCACTGCTTTCAATTGTATCCGCATCTGTGATCTATGACGCAGATAAGTTGAATGTGCGATGCAGGGAGGGGCACAGCGCCCGGCCTCTCTTACTGGCCCCATAGCAGCCACTGGTTGGAGGCCCCTGGAGGAGCAGGGGCCCTAGGCAGCTGCATGTGTGTGCCTGCCCCTAACGCCGGCCCTGACGGTCATCGGCATGAGTCCTTGCAGCGTGGTTGCCTAGGGTGGTAGTAATACTCTTTGACAAATGACTTACAGGATGCTATTGGAGTGATTCATCAATTTAAAGCAGACAGCGTGTAGGATTATTATGTTAAATTATTATGAGAGTGATGAAATCAAGTTCACAAATGAGGCCACAATACTCTAGTTTAGCACTGCGTAGGTCTGTGTTCATCCTATTAAAACAACCTTATTGCCCAATTCTATACTCTCAGTGAGCAGAACAATACGCTATTGTATTTAGATTGTTGCAGCGCAATGTCTCATATCAACTATCATTACTATGAGAAAATATTTGATTTATCGATTTAATGTCTATAATTCAATGCAATGAGGCTTTCATACTATCAAACACATTGCTAATTGCCATTTACTGTAAAAAATACACATTTGTCTTCAGTATATTTGTATCCTATTTATATAAAAATACATTGATTTAACGGAGATCGTGATAGCAGGGTGCATTTTGACTGATTAAGCTCGGTTGCCGTCTTTAATAAATGAAGCTAGTTTCCATGGTAACCCGCTTACTTTGACACACAGCTGATCTAGTTTTCTGTATGTAGACTGTTGTTATGGCAATTGAGAGCAGTCCCATTTCCCCCAAAGCTTCATAATACAAATATAACATATAGGATCAATTAATAGTTTACAATCTAGAAGCGTAATAGAAAATATGTATTTTCTGATACACAACGGATGTTTTTCCCTTCTTGTAAGAGTTTCTCATTTGAATCCTTCTGTATCTGAATAAATAATTTGTATCTTCTTCTCCTTCTCCATTTTGCAAAGTAGATCAGTCAGTTTGAAGTCTGTGCTGTATGGTAATTGTATAATGCCATATTGCGATATCTCTCATTAGAGTGTGTTATGTTACCAAAGCAAACGGAATAAAAAATGAACAGAAAGTTAATTGCTTTGGTCATACACGGCAGGGCTTTGGGTAAAGATATGTAAATGGAATCTGTACGCAGTTTTCAGGAGAGTTATCCTTTACCGAGTGGAAATGTATGCTAACACTTCAATGAAACACACAGAAAGCGATTCACCGAGGTGAGAACCGTTCTGCCACTCGGTTATTATTTAATGAAGAAATACTGTAGAGAAATAATTGCTGTGGATTTGCAGTGGTGGAGATGGATACAGTAAAGTGGAAATACATGTATTTAGTTTTACAGGAAAATGCAGAAAGCTGAGGAGATGACGCATATGGAAATAAAGGAGGCCATGAAAGAGTAGCGCCATAAACCATATGTATCACCTATCTACAATCATGGCCAAAAGTTTTGAGAATGACACAAATATTATATTTTCACATGATCTGCTGCCCTCTGGTTTTTATGTGTGTTTGACAGATGTTTTTATCACAGACAGAAATATAATAATTGCAAACATATGAGTAACAAAAGCTTATATTGACAGTTAGAATGAGTTAATGCAGCATATCAATATTTGCAGTGTTGACCCTTCTTCTTCAGGACCTCTGCAATTCTCCTGGCATGCTCTCAATCAACTTCTGGACCAAATCCTGACTGATAGCAGTCCATTCTTGCACAATCAATGCTTTCATTTTGTCAGAATTTTTAGGTTTTTGTTTGTCCACCCGTCTCTTGATGATTGACCACAAGTTCTCAATGGGATTAAGATCTGGGGAGTTTCCAGGCCATGGACCCAAAATCTCTGTTTTGTTCCCTGAGCCATTTAGTTATCACCTTTGCTTTATGGCAAGGTGCTCCATCATGCTGGAAAAGGCATTGTTGATCGCCAAACTGCTCTTGGAGGGTTGGGAGAAGTTGCTCTTGGAGGACATTCTGGTACCATTCTTTATTCATGGCTGTGTTTTTAGGCAAGACTGTGAGAAAGCCGATTCCCTTGGCTGAGAAGCAACCCCACACATGAATGGTTTCAGGATGCTTAACAGTTGGCATGAGACAAGACTGGTAGTAGCACTCACCTTGTCTTCTCCGAATGAGGCGTTTTCCTGATGTCCCAAACAATCGAAAAGGGGATCATCAGAGAAAATAACTTTACCCCAGTCCTCAGCAGTTCACTGCCTGTACCTTTTGCAGAATATCAGTCTGTCCATGATGTTTTTTCTGGAGAGAAGTGGCTTCTTTGCTGCCCTCCTTGAGACCAGGCCTTGCTCCAAGAGTCTCCGCCTCACAGTGCGTGCAGATGCACTCACACCTGCCTGCTGCCATTCCAGAGCAAGCTCTGCACTGCTGGTAGCCCGATCCCGCAGCTGAAACACTTTTAAGAGACGGTCCTGGCGCTTGTTGGTCTTTCTTGGGCGCCCTGGAGCCTTTTTGGCAACAATGGAACCTCTCTCCTTGAAGTTCTTGATGATGCGATAGATTGTTGACTAAGGTGCAATCTATCTAGCTGCGATACTCTTCCCTGTTAGGCCATTTTTGTGCATTGCAATGATGACTGCATGTGTTTCTTTAGAGATAACCATGGTTAACAGAAGAGAAACAATGATGCCAAGCACCAGCCTCCTTTTAAAGTGTCCAGTGGTGTCATTCTTACTTAATCATGACAGATTGATCTCCAGCCATGTCCTCATCAACACCCACACCTGTGTTAATGGAGCAATCACTGAAAAGAGGTTAGCTGGTCCTTTTAAGGCAGGGCTGCAATGATGTTGAAATGTGTTTTGGGGATAAAGTTCATTTTCTAGCCAAATATTGACTTTGCAAGTAATTGCTGTTAAGCTGATCACTCTTTATAACATTCTGGAGTATATGCAAATTGCCATTAGAAAAAGTGAAGCAGTAGACTTTGCAAAAATTAATATTTGTGTCATTCTCAAAACTTTTGGCCATGACTGTACAGTATATGATAGCTAATAAATGTAGGATAGCTTGAAAATTATTACTGAGTCCCGTACCGATCAGGAAACCTGAAGTCACAAAATCTACTTTATGGACAGCACATGGCTCAGTGGCTAACTCTGTAGCTTTGCCGTGCTGGGGTCCTGAGCTCAAATCCCACAAAGGACAACATCTGGAGGGAGTTTGTATGTTCTCCGCGTGTTTGTGGGGGTGTCCTCTGTGTACTCTGCCTTCCTCCCATACTCCAAAGTCATACTGATAGGGAATTTAAGTTGTGAGTCTTAATAGGGACAGTGATGATGATGTCTGTGGAATATGGCCCTTTGCTGTTATAACCCTTGTTTTAGGGTGATGGGAATACAAACAAGTATTGATAGAGGACATGAGTTTTTACCTGAGTTACATTTGTTTTTGAGATGTAATTTTCATCTGTCATTATGAAAAGCATATATCGTGGCTGGTTGAGTGTTAAAATTATCCTTTTTTTGTGATCATTCAAAAATTGAAGATCCTAAGATGATTAGATATATTGCTACCTTCGCTGGTTAAACTACTGAAGTGAACCATAATCTCCGGAAATATTAGCCCATGATTAACCCAACATCACTTGACAGAATAAAGTTATTTTTAAAGAGATTGTACCCATGCACATGGCTCCAGATGAGAACAATCTTTTTGTTCATGTTCCTTTTGTAGCCTAATGAAAAATTAATGCACTGATAAATCCTTTGGACAACAAAGAATATCATATTAGACAATTTATAAACTATCATGATAAAGGTGTGGTGTATTTATGTTCCTCGCTCATATAGCGCCATCATATTCCATAGCGCTTTCCAGACATCATCATCATTAGTGTCCTCACTGGGACTCACAAACTAAATTCCCTATCAGTATGTCCTTGGAATGTGAGAGGAAACTAGAGTACCTGAAGGAAACCCAGAAGCATGGAGAGAACTTACAAACTCCTTGCAAATGTTGTCCTTGGGGTGGGATTTAAATCCAGGACCCCAGCTGCAGTGCATGCACTGGGAGGATTCACAAGTCTATAATCAGAGAGATACCAGGATAAAGTGTATTTATGATATTGTCACGCTGTATAGCAGATATATATATATGTGATGACAGTAATCTATATCAAAAGGGCAACATACAATATAACATGCGCATAGATATATGATAACATAGAATTACCTGACAGAAAGTCCAGTGGGTCAATACGGAATCCGTTATACGCTGTCTCCGGCTAGAGGGTGACTGGGGTCTATGCTGACCCTAAACTGGGGTCCTAACTAATCCCTCTACCTGGAGGTACTGTTAAAGGTACAGAGGTCCAGGCCACCAGCGTAAACCCTGTCTCCTATCAATCCCTGCCAACTGTAATCTAGTCCTAAGAAGAACCCTGATTACCACCAAAGGGAATGAACAGGTAACGGTTAATGAACAGAAAGACATACAAGAAAGACAAGAAATAAAGTAAATAAAGTCTTACATACAACACTCACACACAGTAGGAACACCTAAGGTCTCAGAGATAAACTATAAGCTATAAGAGTAAAAACAACTAAGGAGCTCTTAGCTTAAGTATTTTCAGAACCGATCCAGTCTGCTAGACTACATAAAGGCTTTCACCGGCATCTAACAAGCAGACTGGCAGGTATATGAAGGAATCTAATTAGAACATAATCAAAAGCAGCCGGGCGAGGCTGGACCTAGTCTTAGCAAAGAGCTAGGTAAAATTAACTCCCTCATTACCAAACACAAAGAAACAGTAACTCAGCTGTGAGAAGTCAGAGTGTGTAATCGCGACGATCCTTGTGGTGATACACCCATGACATATATGCACTGCTGATTTAAACACGATCCAAGGGATATCATGAAAAAGTGGTTTTAATATTGACGCATTTCAGAATCCATCTGACTCCTTCCTCAGGATAACCACAACTCGTTTTTTTGCGGTTTTCCTGAGGAAGAAGTCAAATAGCCTCTGAAATGCATTGACATTAAAACCACAATTTCATGATATCCTTTGGATCATATTTAAATCAGCAGCACATATAACAACTCTATTGCTGGGTGTCCCGGGACCAGGGGCTCCATCCCTGTCCCTAACACTAAGAGCTCCCTAGTTCGCCCTGTTCCCCGGATTACTTCTGATGGTAAAGATGCAATGGTCACGTACCTAGCCTTAGCTCCTGAATAAGCTCTCAGTCTGTACCCTTCTCCCACCCAGGGAAGAGGGGAGTAGTAGTATACCATAGTACACCAACCAGACTAACAAGGTAATGCAAACAGGTAATGAAAAATACCAAACATACAAATATGCTCACACATATGCAGAGGAATGCAGCAGGGAGTGGAAGATGGGGTTAAACCAAAGTAGGAGAAGAAAGGGAATTATCACACACTGAAAACCTAGCAACAGTCACAGATAAACTCACCAAATGCCTTCTCCTATAATATCCAACAACAACTTTTAGCCATGCAGCATAAGCCTCTCTGACAATGAGTGCTAGTTTATATATGAGATGGGAGTGGCTAACAGTGCACAGCTGAAAGCGTAAATGCTCCAGGAGCTCTCAACAGAGCAGATTAACCCCTGCACTTTCAAAAGAACTTTACACCATTTAATAAGAAGGTGAAGTTCTGACAATGAGTGCAGGAGTAGGAGAAATCAGATGCTGCGGTCTTCTGGTTCCTCTCTGTCTCGGTAAACCTGCTATTTCTGCGAGGAACTTCTGGACCCTCAGAACTGGGTTTATCAGGGTGTGCCACATTAAAAGACCGTAGACCGTATTAGCCTGGCCGCATGGATGTCAGATGCTGGTACCCACATCCTCTCTTCAGGACCGTATACTTTCCAGTGTACCAGATATTGAAGCAACCGACGAATTAAGCAAGAATCAACGATCTTGGCTATTTGAAATTCCAAATTACCATCCACAATGACTGGAGATGGCGGTAGTGGTGATGGTACAGAAGACGCAACATATTTTTTGAATTGAGATTGATGAAACACATTATGGATCCTAAAAATGAGCTGCAAAGCAATGCTACGGGATTGACGAAGGCCACACTCTTATAAGGACCAATGATCCTGAGACCCAATTTCCAAGACGGAACCTTCGACTTAATGTTCATTGAGGACAACCACACCTAGTCACCAACACACAGGTCCAAACCCACCAAACGTCTCCGATCAGCCAGACTATTATATTTGCACACCATCTTCCTCAAATAATCAATTACCCCTTGCCACACAGATGTAATTGATGATGTAAATCGTTCTTCTTCAGGTATTCCAGAAGAACTATTCCTATTAAATGAACTGAACTTAGGATGAAATCCATATGCCCTGAAAAATGGGACTTACCAGTCGATTCATGACAATGATTATTTACCGCAAATCAGCTAGAGGTACAGTACAGACCAAAAGTTTGGACACACCTTCTCATTCAAAGATTTTTCTGTATTTCCATGACTATGAAAATTGTAGAATCACACTGAAGGCATCAAAACCATGAATTAACACATGTGGAATTATACATTACACTTTACAAAAAAGTGTGAAACAACTGAAAATATGTCTTATATTCTAGGTTCTTGAAAGTAGCCACCTTTTGCTTTGATTACTGCTTTGCACGCAGAAAAGGTGAATGGATGGACTCTACATGCCTAGTTCCCACCGTGAAGCATGGAGGAGGTGGTGTGATGGTGTGGGGGTGCTTTGCTGGTGACACTGTTGGGGATTTATTCAAAATTGAAGCGGTGAGCGGTCCAGCTCACCTCAAACCATCTCAATTAGGTTCAGGTATGGTGACTGTGGAGGCCAGGTCATCTGGCGTAGCACCCCATCACTCTCCTTCTTGGTCAAATAGCCCTTACACAGTCTGGAGGTGTGTTTGGGGTCATTGTCCTGTTGAAAAATAAATGATGGTCCTACTAAACGCAAACCGGATGGAATAGCATGCCGCTGCAAGATGCTGTGGAAGCCATGCTGGTTCAGTATGCCTTCAATTTTGAATAAATCCCCAACAGTGTCATCAGCAAAGCACCCCCACACCATCACACCACCTCCTCCATGCTTCACAGTGGGAACCAGACATGTAGTGTCCATCCGTTCACTTTTTCTGCACGCAAAGCAGTAATCAAAGCAAAAGGTGGCTACTTTGAAGAACCTAGAATATAAGACATATTTTCAATTGTTTCACACTTTTTTGTAAAGTGTATTGTATAATTACACATGTGTTACTTCATAGTTTTGATGCCTTCAGTGTGATTCTACAATATTCACAGTCATGAAAATGCAGAAAAATCTTTGAATGAGAAGTGTGTCCAAACTTTTGGTCTGTACTGTAAGTAGGTAACCCAATCCTTCTGATTCTCAGACACAAAAAACATTTAAGATAAGTCTCAAGATTCTGGATAACCTGTTCAATTTGCCATTAGGCTGTGGGTGAAATGCTGAAGAGAATGACAGGTGGATCCTCAAACGAATGCAAAATGCCCTCCAAAATTTGGAAGTAAACTGCACTCCCGGTCAGACACAATATCTGTAGGCATCCCATGTAATTTTACTATCTCACTGATGAAAATTTGAGCCAAGGTCTTAGCTTTAGGTAAAGCAAGTAGCGTATTAAAATGTGACCCCTTCCTGAATCTGTCCACCACCACCAAAATTACAGTATTACCTGCTAACACGGCTAGATCAGAGATAAAATCGACCAATAAATGAGTCCAAGGTCTACTGGGAATTGCCAAGGGTTGGAGAGACCCAGACGGATGAGTATGAGAAGTAGGCGGCCACATACTCCCAGACATCTAAGATCTATGGTGGCTTTATTACCGGGATGTCCAGCCCAGACCGAATCATGATGTTCACTAAGAACTCTCAGACGAAGATTCACAGACACAAACAGTTTACCTGATGGACAGTCAGCAGCGGTGTCCCCCTGAGCGTCAGCAACCTCTTTGTCAAGATCGGAGCATATAGACGCAATAACCATCCCTTTTGTAGTATAGGAACCAATTTACAATTATCTCTACCCCCAGGAAAGCAATGAAATAAGGCATCTGCCTTAATGTTCTTGTTCCCCAGCCTATATGTTACAAAAAAGCTAAACCTGGTGAAAAACAATGCCCATCTTGCCTGTCGAGGCACGAGACATTTCGCTGACTCTAGATATATGAGATTCTTATGATTCGTGATTACCATAACCGGATGAACTGCCGCCTCCAGAAAATGATGCCATTCTTCAAATGCCCACTTGATTGCCAAGAGTTCCCTGATACCAATGTCATAATTTCTCTCCGCAGATAAGTTTTTTAGAAAAGTATGCCCATGGATGCCATTTGTCAGGAGATGCACACTATGACAATACAGCCCCCACTCCCACTTCAGACACGTTAACTTCTACAATAAAAGACTGAGTGACATCAAGCTGTATGAGAATAGGCGCAGATGCAACACACTCCTTCGAGGTATAGAATGCCTCCCTGGCCAGACTGGACCACTTGGAAAAGTCTGTCCCTTTCCTTGTCATATTTGTCAGAGGTTTGGCCACTACCGAAAAGTTTTTGATGAACTTACGGTAGTAGTTGTCGAAACCCAAAAATCTCTGATCACAGTTTGATCATAGTATCATCATAGTGTGATCATATTGTCATCCGATTTTCTCGGATGTGAAAAAAAGTTTCTCCATCTTCTACATGCAGTGTGTCAGACTGCACTCATATATTATCCGAGTGTGGTCCGATGTTTGCCATGGACCCATAGACTTGAATGTGTGACTGCCATCTGATTATTGGAGGCAACTAGCGCATGCTGAGATTTTTTCCTCTAATCGGTCCTAGGAAAAAATTGGACATGTGCAATGAGGATGAATATTTCTCATCAAGACGATGGATAGCACTACTCTCATTATTATGGTTGTGTGAATGAGCCCTTACAGATATTGATGCAAAATACTGACTAACATACAGACATCTGAAAATAGCCATGGACTATATTAAATAGGAAGGGGACCTGTATATCTTATTAAGAATAATAGATTAATTATCCATTTCTTCCACAGGTACTACCATGTATCTTTCCCATTAGTGTATACTGAGATATCAGAGTTTTTAAAGCTGAATAGAATAAGGATACAACAAAACCATCTCTTTGAAATCTTCATTTATTAAAGTAATGCATCTCCACCAGAGGGCAGTAGTGTAACTAAAACTTAAATATTTTACATTTGTGTTATCTAACAGGAAAAAGATAATTTATGACAGAAATGATTGTACTATTTGCTTTTTAGCATTGACAATGTACTGTACTTAAAAACGTTTCGTTCACTTATCAATTGTTTTTTATTTTTTTAGGAATATGTCTGAAAACTACATATAGAAAATAATAATATTGTCTTCAAAATGTAGCAACTTAAATATATCTTTATTTGTGTACTTTACACGATGCTTTCTGTCTTAAAGGTGGCACCAAATGAATAGTTAAAGGTAACCTGTCATGTGAATAAACGGTATTAACCTGCAGATATGGGGTTAATCTGCAGGTTAATAACTTTCTGAACCTGCACGGCGCACTTACAGCCCCTCTGCCTGGAGGAAATGAACTTTACTTTTCCCCAGCAGCGTTCACAGTGGCGGCGCCAGCATGGTTTTAGTCACGGTTCTGTCTATACTGAGTGGGGGCTGTAACCGTGCCCCGGCATTGACTGACAGCTGACTCCAGTGCTGAGCTTCTGTCAATCAGTGCCGGAGGCGCGGTTACAGCGGTTGCTCTCTATACATAGTGATGACTGAACCTGCGCCAGCGCCACCCTCATGACTGAAACATGAACACTGCTGGGAGGAATATAGTTCATTTCATCCCTGCAGTGGGGTCTAAGTTCCAGTAGCGAACAGGTTCAGAATACTATTAATCTGCAGATTTACCCAATATCTGCAGGTTAGTGTTTTATTCAAGTGGCAGGTTCCCTTTCAATTCCTTTAATCCATCATCCAGCAAATTTGATAATCCAGCTTTTTACCAGTACAGAGTTACAATACCTGGTGATTTCACACACAGTGTTTACTGCAAATATAATCTTTAGTTCATGATTATTTTTCGGCATATTTGTGTCAAAATTTTGCTGTCAAACTGTAAGTCAATAGTGAGATATTAATGGAGTTGTCCCATTTCAGATAACTATAAACTGCTATTGTTATAAAGATAAACATTGTTACTTGCCATTCCCATGTCCAATGTAGTGTTTCTACCTCTGAAAGACGTGAGTACAATTGAAGCGACGTCAGCAGCGTGATCAGATTATGTGATCACGCTGCTGGCATCACTCTAGGCTCTGCAGAGGCGCCAACAACATTGGTGGTATGTGCTCCAGTGGAGCTGAAGACACCAAACATTTAGTGTAATGGGGTGGGAAAAATTTGAGGACACAGTTTGGGGAGCAAGGAAGGGAATATAGGTAGCGGGAGAAATTTGAAGAGACAGTATGGGAAGCAAGGGGTGAGATGGGGGGCATGTGGATCACCCGCCAGGGCAGTGGGGATACTCAGTACCGGGCTGCTTCTTAAAGGGGCAGTGTCACAGCGGCAGTGACTCGGTCCGTGGCCCTGGGCGTCCAACAAAAGGGGTATATTTACAAGGGATAATAGAGTTTGTAATAAAGTGTTCGTGATGCAACCTGTAGAATTTGGTCAGAGGTGACCAGCGCTGCAGTGCAGATCCTCTGGGACTGGTGGTGATGCAGCAGAGTTCGTATAGCTCTCCACAGGCAGAGCTTAGTCCCAGGGCAGATGTAGGATGTAGAAGATGGTAATGTTGGTAGATGTAGCAGTGTTGGATGGGTGACACAGGAATGATTAGAGGACACAGCGGGGTGCAGTTTCCAAAGCTTTACTCACAGTTCTGGTGTACACAGGTGCACGCTTGGTGCTGTGTCCTCCAGGTAAGGGGCTCAGCAAACGCCCAGGTAATTCAGGATACATCTTTCCAGGACTCCCTTCAATATTTTCCTTTCTCGGTTGTCTCACTGTGCTGACTTTCCACCTTTCCTTCCTGTCCAACACCTCACAGTCAGTGTCCCAAGCCAGTAGCCGCGGAACTTGGCGGATAACGTCCTCTATGTGTTTCCTTGCTCCCTTATGGCTACCTTATCGGAGAAGATAACTGTGGTTCTGTAGCTGAGGCACCTAAAGATGCCACTGCCTCTGGCTTGCTAGCTGAGTCTTGAAGTTCTCCACTAGGCTAGGGGCCGGTGTCCCTTCTGCAACCTGGTCCCTCCACTATTGGATCGGGCCCCATGGATGGATTACTCACTATCCCTGCCCCTAGGACCCCTTCTGTTCTTCCAGAAGCTTCTCTCTGTTCCGTTCTTATCTAGCTTTCTCCATCTGGGGATGAGCTGCTACCAGCCTCAGCTCCCCTCACACTCTACTCTATTCTACCTTCTTCCTCCCGCTCTCTAAGCTTCACTTCCCCTCCTTCTTTCTCCACCCACCGCCCAAACACTCTTTCCTATCCAGCCTGGGATGAGACCATCCTCCCTCAGGTACATCCAGGGTGCCCTGTTGTGAATGTGCTAGAAATGAATTCTGAGCAGAAGCTCCCTCTGGTGGTTACAAACAGTACTGAACTATCCAATGAAGATTGTGAAGATTGGCGATCAGGTGTTACTGACTGGTCTTATATAAGGGAGGTTCCCTCCCATCAGGATTGCCGGTGATCAATTGTTCTGGTCTCATCTTTGATTCCTGTTCACTTTGTAGCTTGCTGTTTCGTGCCTGCATCTTCTGCTAACAGATAAGACATTTTCTTCTTTTAGTTTTTTGTGCTTGCATTTTGCATTTTGTCCTGCACTTCTGTGGGGGTCTGCCGGGTCCCCTCCGGGGGCTTGTGCTCCTCTCAGTTTAGTTCAGCCACTGTTGTTTGTTCATTTGCCTTTTCCAGTTTTTTCAGTGGCTGCTGTTTAGTTTTGTTACACCAGAGAACTAATTTAGGTGGTAGAGGTCGTGTGATCTCAGGTGTTTTTGTAATTAGCAGTGTTGGTACTTTTCAGGGTTTTTTGGGATTGCAGTAAGTGCCCTTCCTATCCTTTTCTATTTAGGAAGTTTGGGCCCCAACGTTTGCTCATACTATTTTCTGTCTGTGTCTGTGTATTTCCTCTTGTCTAACCGCCATTACATGTTTGGGGGCTTTCTATGTTCTTTGGGGATCTGCTCCGGGGCAGATAGTTTTCCTCTTTCTGTCTTTAGGTGTAGTTAGCTTCTCAGGCTGTGACGAGGCGTCTAGGACCAACGTAGGTACGCTCCACGGCTGCCTTTAGTTGTGGTGGTTAGTCAGGGTACTGCAATCCCATAGATTCCAACCTCTCTGGTGTATTTCCTTTTTTGCCTGCTCTCCTCAGCTACCAAATCATAGCAGTATCACCGGCCAAAAAACTGATATTTGTATGGTACTCACAGAAGGGAAAAATTGTGTTAAAGAAAGAAGATTGTCAGAGTTGTCAGAGATTTTTTTTTTTTTTTTCCCTCTGTTTCTCTGAATGCTGAGGAGGATTTTTTTTTTTCCTCTCAATGGAGTTTGCACAGTTGTCTGGCCGTGTGGATCAGCTTGCCACTGAAGTTCGGAGTATTGCTACCTATCCTGCAGGGTTGCCTGTTGTGGAACCTAGGATTCCCATGCCAGATTTGTTTTTAGGGGATCGAGCTAAATTTCTGAATTTCAAAAATAACTGTAAGTAGTTTTTTGCCTTGAAATCTAAGTCCTCAGTGAACGCAGCACAGCAGGTTCAAATTGTCATCTCTCTCCTGCGCGGCGATCCTCAGGATTGGGCTTTTTCCCTGACACCTGGGGATCCTGTTTTGAGTAATGTTGATGCATTTTTTCAGGCTCTGGGGTTATTGTACGATGAGCCTAATGTCACCGATCAAGCTGAAAAAGCCTTGTTGGCATTAAATCAGGGGCTTGAGGACGCTGAGTTATACTGTCAGAGATTCCGAAGGTGGGCAGTCCTGACCAAATGGAATGACGATGCTTTGGCAGCCCTTTTTCGGAATGGTCTGTCAGAGAATGTAAAGGATGTTATGGTGGGATTCCCTGTCCCCTCTGGTCTCAATGATTCTATGCCATTAGCGATTCAAATTGACAGACGTTTGCGTGAGCGTACAGGTATGCGTGGAACAGTGTTGCCTTGTGAACCAGCTTCTGAACCCATGCAGTGTGATAGAGTGGCTTCTGGGGCACAGCGTCATGAGTTTCGAAAACGCAATGGGTTATGTTTCTACTGTGGTGATGCCTCTCATGCTATTTCAGTCTGCCCTAAGTGGGGAAGACGTTTTGCACGTTCAGTTGTCTTGGGTAGTGTTCAGACTAAATTTTTGTTGACTGTTACCCTGATTTGCTCCCTGTCCACATTTTCTGCTCAGGCTTTTGTTGATTCGGGAGCAGCAATTAACCTGATGGATTTTGATTTTGCTAAACGTTGTGGGTTTCCCTTAATACCCCTACGGAAGTCTATTCCCCTACTGGGGATCGATTCTACCCCTTTGACTGAGAATAAACCTCAGTTCTCTACTCAGGTGATAATGAGGGTTGAACCTGATCATCAGGAGAGTTGCAAATTTTTGGTGCTGTATAATCTGCTTGACATTATCGTACTGGGTTTCCCTTGGTTACAGTCTCATAATCCTGTTTTGGATTGGAAATCTGTGTCTGTAACCAGTTGGGGCTGCCAATGTGTTAATACCAACAGTCCTGTTTTTTCTGCCTCCCCCCAGGCTCAGAATGTTCCTGACTTTTTGACTGATTTTTCTGATGTGTTTAGCGAAAGTAAATCTGCATCCTTGCCCCCCCCATAGGAGCTATGACTGCGCTATTGAATTAGTGCCTGGTAGTAAATTCCCTAAAGGTCGCCTTTTTAACTTGTCTGTACCTGAACAAGACGCTATGCGGTCTTATATCAAGGAGTCATTGGAGAAGGGTCATATCAGACCATCCTCTTCACCCTTGGGTGCCGGTTTTTTCTTTGTGGCCAAAAAGGATGGTTCATTAAGGCCGTGTATTGATTATCGTCTCTTGAACAATATCACTGTGAAATATCAATATCCGTTACCCTTGATTTCTGACCTGTTTTCCAGGGTGAAAAGTGCTACTTGGTTTACCAAGCTTGACCTCAGGGGGGCATATAACCTTATTCGCATTAAGCACGGGGATGAATGGAAGATGGCATTTAATACCCCAGAGGGGAATTTTGAGTACCTAGTGATGCCCTTTGGGCTCACTAATGCTCCTTCTGTCTTCCAGTCCTTCATGAATGACATTTTCAGGGATTTTGTGGATAAATTTCTGATTGTTTATTTGGATGATATCTTGATTTTTTCCAATGACTGGGACTCTCATGTGAAACATGTTCGGACTGTGTTCCAGATTTTGAGAGAGAATGCTCTGTATGTGAAGGGATCAAAGTGTCTTTTTGGCGTACAGAGAATCTCATTTCTGGGATTCATTTTGTCCCCATCTGTTATTGAAATGGACCCGGTCAAGGTTCAGGCCATCTGTGATTGGGTCCAACCTACTTCATTAAAGGCTCTTCAAAGATTCTTGGGTTTTGCCAATTTTTATCATAAATTTATTGGTAATTTCTCTGTTATTGTTAAACCATTGACTGATTTGACCAAAAAGGGTTCTGATGTGGTGAATTGGCCTCCTGAGGCAGTCTCTGCGTTTCAGGAACTTAAGCAGAGATTCACTTCTGCTCCTGTTCTACGGCAGCCTGATGTTTCTCTGCCATTTCAGGTGGAGGTTGATGCCTCTGAAATTGGGGCAGGTGCCGTTTTGTCCCAAAGAGATCCAGAGACCTCTAAAAGTAACCCTTGTGCCTTTTTCTCTCGAAAATTTTCTCCAACTGAACGTAATTATGACGTGGGTAATCGGTAGTTAATGGCCATGAAGTGGGCTTTTGAGGAGTGGAGACATTGGCTGGAGGGAGCCAAACATCAGGTGGTGGTCCTCACGGACCATAAGAATCTGGTTTATCTGGAATCAGCCAAGCGACTTAATCCTAGACAGGCCAGGTGGGCCTTGTTTTTCACACGTTTTAATTTTGTGGTTTCCTTTCTTCCTGGCACTAAGAATGTTAAGGCGGATGCCCTCTCGAGGAGTTTCCTTGCGGACTCTCCTGAGTTATCTGATCCTGCTGTTATTTTGAAAGAGGGTGTAGTTCTTTCCGCCATCTCGCCCAATTTGAGACTGGCTCTGGAAGGGTGTCAGGAGGATAAACCTGAGCGCTGCCCTATTGGGAAATTGTTTGTCCCAGACAGGTGGAAAAAGAGTGTGATGTCTGAGATTCATTGTTCCGCGTTGGCCGGTCATCCCGGAATTTTTGGTACCAGAGACTTGGTTAGTCGGTCCTTTTGGTGGCCTACTTTGTCTCGTGATGTCAGGGAATTTGTGCAGTCCTGCGGGACTTGCTCTCGCTCCAAGCCTTGCTCTCGCTCTAGTGGTTTGTTGATGCCATTGCCTGTGCCCAAGAGACCATGGACCCATATCTCTATGGATTTCATTTCCGATCTCCCTGTTTCTCAGAGAATGACCGTTATCTGGGTGATTTGTGATAGGTTTTCCAAAATGATACATCTTGTGCCATTACCTAAGTTGCCTTCCTCCTCTGAATTGGTGCCTTTGTTCCTTCAGCACGTGGTTCGGTTACACGGCATTCCTGAGAACATTGTGTCTGACAGAGGAGTCGTTTGTTTCCAGATTTTGGAGGACTTTTTGTTCTAAACTTGGTGTTCAATTGTCTTTCTCCTCGGCTTTTCATCCTCAGACCAATGGACAAACTGAGAGAACAAGCCAGACATTGGAGACTTATCTGAGATGCTTTGTGTCTGCTGATCAGGATGACTTGGTCTCTTTTTTGCCTTTGGCTGAGTTTGCTCTTAACACTAGGACTACTGGACTCGTGACCCCGCCTAGAACTACTGAAAGGAGTCATTTTGACTCCTTGCTTGTTTTCGTTTATTTTTAGAGTTTCATTTGTGGTTATTTATTAATAATTATATTTTTTGTAATGTATTATTATTGTGAGATCCAACAGTAATGCTTTTGATTGTTTTTTTTCTGCTTTTCTTATTTTTCTACAGAAAATAACAATAATTATAATAGACGTTTTTCAAACATTTTTTTTTATTCAAGTGCACACATATAAACAACAACTGAAGAACAAAAAGCAGAGAAAATGTAGGTGGAGGAGCATAAAAATGAAAATATGGCGCAGAATTCACCTTCTAAACATTTGGTGTTTCGCATTTTAGGCATTGCCTTTGATTTATGGCAGTACATTGCCCACACAAAGACTTACCACAAGTCTTACAATTGCCGACAGATCTATTTTTCTTGCACTTTTCTTTGATCTGGCAAAATTTTGTTTGAACCATCACTTCTGAGCATGTAGAAACTTGGGACGTGGAACCCTTTTCCCTATCTGTGACATAAGGACCACTCAACTCTCTCACAAGCGTTTGCAAAAATGCCTTACGTGACATTTTTTGGTGGGTTATCTCATTGAATATTATCCATGCATTTATACCCGCAAAGTCTAAGGCATTTTCAAATGCATGAACAGGCCATCTCCTTGTGCATGTTCGTGTGGTATATTTTCGTGCCATCTGATCCACTACATCTACTCCATATTTTGTTTCATTGTAAAACTTTACCGTTTCTGGAGTTTTTTAGCGGAATCAGATGCAACAACAACATCTGGATGGACGGAACTCAAAATGACAACATTTTTGTTGGGCTTTCCTTGATATACTGTAAGTGTAAAATTGTCTTCATTTCTAAACACTTTAGTGTTGTACAATTCCTCTTTCATGGATTTTATTTCTTTAGGCACTTCTCGCCTTTTCTTGTTCAGTGTTCCCACGATTGTTGTTCCTTTGCTTTTTAGCTGTTTAGCTAATTTTACTGAAGTAAAATAATTATCGGTTGTAACATTGCGACCTTTTTTCCAAAACTGGTCCAATAACTTCATTACCACATGGTCAGCTAAACGGTCCTCAGCACGGCGTGTGTCATCTTTGCCTAGATAAGGGAAGCCATTTGCCAGATATTTGCTCTCCTTATCAACAGCTAGCCAATATTTGTGGCCATATTTATCTGGTTTGGAAGGCATGTACTGCGTGAATGGACACCTAGTTTTGCTTGGGAAAAGTTGCTCATCCACCGTTATGTATGGGCCAGGTTTGTAACACGCAATACAATTTTCAATAAACCTGTCCCACACAGTAGAAAATAGAGCAAATTGTCCGTTTGCAGTCTCTCCGATCGAGTAGATTTCTCATCAAATCTGAGAAACCTCATAATTTCAACAAAGCGGTCCCTAGACATTGTCTTGCAAAACGGTATTCCCAGTCATTACACCAAATACTGCTAATCGAGTGACGGTTCGTGCCAGATATTCCACGAGCATAGAATATCGCAATGAATGCATCTAGCTCCTCTAGCTGTTTCGTGCCTGCATCTTCTGCTAACAGATAAGACATTTTCTTCTTTTAGTTTTTTGTGCTTGCTTTTTGCATTTTGTCCTGCACTTCTGTGGGGTTCTGCCGGGTCCCCTCCGGGGGCTTGTGCTCCTCTCAGTTTAGTTCAGCCACTGTTGTTTGTTCATTTGCCTTTTCCAGTTTTTTCAGTGGCTGCTGTTTAGTTTTGTTACACCAGAGAACTAATTTAGGTGGTAGAGGTCGTGTGATCTCAGGTGTTTTTGTAATTAGTAGTGTTGGTACTTTTCAGGGTTTTTTGGGATTGCAGTAAGTGTCCTTCCTATCCTTTTCTATTTAGGAAGTTTGGGCCCCAACGTTTGCTCATACTATTTTCTGTCTGTGTCTGTGTATTTCCTCTTGTCTAACCGCCATTACATGTTTGGGGGCTTTCTATTTTCTTTTGGGATCTGCTCCGGGGCAGATAGTTTTCCTCTTTCTGTCTTTAGGTGTAGTTAGTAGAGTTGAGCGATACTTTCCGATATCCTAAAGTATCGGAATCGGAATTGTATCGCCGATATCACTAAAATATCGGCGATACCCGATACCGGAAGTCCCATGTAAGTCTATGGGAACAAAATATTGCAACTAAAAAAACCTCTTTCTTTCCTTGTAAACACTAAATATACACACATAGAATACATATATATATATATATACATGTCATTGTGACATATATATATACATATATGTATAGTTTATACACTTCTACATAGTAAAATATCCTCTGATTCAATTGCCGGGTAAAGCGGGCTTCAGTGAAAAGACAGAAGCACCTGACATGAAATGACACTTGGTGTACATAGGGTTAACCATGTATTTTCATGTCGTTTGCTATCTGATTTGCACAAACAATTAAATTAGTCTATGTGTGCAAAATTTCACACCTGTAGGGGTTAATTAAAGGTGTAAATTCGTTGTAAAAAAAACGGACTTTTTTGCTACGAATTTACACCTTTAATTAACCCCTACAGGTGTGAAATTTTGCACACATAGACTGATTTAATTGTTTGTGCAAATTAGATAGCAAAGGACATGAAAAGACATGGTTAACCCTATGTACACCAGGTGTCATTTCATGTCGGGTTCTGCATTTTCACAAAAGCCGGCAATTGAATTAGCGGCTATTATACTATGTAGAAGTGTATGAACTACAAATATAAATATATATATATATATGTGTCACAAATTCAATGACATGTATATATATATATATGAGGTGTAAAATTGCTGAAAAAAAATGCGTGGGCTCCCGCCCTATTTTCGCAACCAGACAGACAAAGCCAGTGAGTAGGGGCAGATAATAATAGCCCAGAGAGGGACCATTATTTTTGCCCCCCCCGGCTACTAACATCTGCCCCCAGACACCCCAGGAAAGACAAATCTATAATTAGATTCGCCCTTTCTGGCACTTTGCCCGTCTATTCCCATTGCCCTGTAGCGGTGGCGAATGGGTTAATATGGGGTTAAAGCCACCTTGCTATTGAAAGGTGACCTTAAGCCAGGTTAATAATTGAGAGCTGTCAATTAGACAACTATCAATTATTAATCCTATTGCATGAAATAAAAATAAAACACACACACTTTAATTAAAAATCATTTTAATGAAATAAAGACACATGTTTTTGACCATCTTTTATTTTACTGTAAAAACCATTTCCTGTAATAAAAATAAAATAAAAAAAGCAAAATTATTCTTACCTATCCCATGCACAGTCAGGTCCCACGGTGTAATCCTTCAGAAAGGGTTAATGTTTACTGCAGGGACCGCAGCTAATGCTGCAGCCTCACAGTAAACCCCAAATGAATGAGTTCCTCTCCTGCCTGACAGGAGAGTAAATGCTGGGTGTCACATAACGATACACCAGCGATCCCGACAACGATATGCACTTGTCAGGATCGCTGGTGTATCGCTACATGATCGCTGCTGAGCTGCCAAACAGGCAGCTCAGGCAGCGATCTGGGACAGCGACACTGCGGGTAACATCGCTTAAGGGCTGCTGAGTCACTAGTTTTGTGACGCAGCAGCGAGCTCACCAGCGTTATCGCTGTGTGTGACATTCAGCGACGATCAGCCCCCCTGCCGGGTATCGCTGATCGTCGCAGAAATGTCAGGACCTTTTTTTGATCGCTGGTTTCCCTCTGACAGGCACGCATCGCTGCGTGTGACAGGCGGGAGACCAGCGATCCGCTGGTAACCAAGGTACACAGCGGGTTTCCAGGCACCGCGCAGCGCTTGGAAACCCGCTGTGTACCTTGGATACCAGCTCCCTGCATCAGGGCGCTGGTATCCAAGGTACACAGCGGGTTTCTAGGCACAGCCCCGCGCCTGGAAACCCGCTGTGTACCTTGGTTACCAGCGGATCGCTGGTCTCCCGCCTGTCACACGCAGCGATGTGTGCCTGTCAGCGGGAAACCAGCGATCAAAAAAGGTCCTGACATTTCAGCGACGATCAGCGATACCCGGCAGGGGGGCTGATCGTCGCTGAATGTCACACACAGCGATATCGCTGGTGAGCTCACTGCTGCGTCACAAAACTAGTGACTCAGCAGCGATCTCGGTAGCGATATCGCTATGTGAGACGGGCCCTTAAGTGGAAAGCTTAATTGATTGCTTTCCACTTTCACTTCAGGTCAGCCAGGGACACAATCAGTGACGTCAGAGGGAACTGATTAACAAAAATAGGGGTTCCCTTCGAAAAAAAAATGGCGTGGGGTCCCCCCTATTTTTGTTAACCAGCCAGATGAAGCAGACCGCTGAGGCCTGGATTTTCAGGCTGTTACGGAGCCAAGATCCATGGACCTTGCCAGCCTGATAATACTAGGCCACAGCAGTCGGCATATCTTGGCTGATTAACAAAAATAGGGGATCCCCTCGAAAAAAATTGGCTGGGGTCCCCCCTATTTTTGTTAACCAGCCAGATGAAGCAGACCGCTGAGGCCTGGATTTTCAGG
>JARQOD010000001.1:159948779-159969707 GCA_033576555.1 Oophaga sylvatica | reverse complement strand
GGCGATGGCGGTTGGAGTAAAAAACCCCCCCAAACAGTTACTAAAAAGTTAGTATTAACACATTCAACCTTTTCCTATTAAAGTTTCACTAAAAAGAAGTCCCTATCTTTAAGCTCCACCCCCCATTTTCGTCTACATTTTTACCCCCAGTAAGTAAGAGGGAGGCCTTTTAGAGGGTTACGGAAAAGTGGGTTTTGGGGGGTTTGGGACCGTCCAGGGCCGTTTATTGTAGAGAACATCGGTATGAGGTTACCTAGATCAGTGTCCGCGGGGCGGGGATTGCGATCCCATCCAGTATGATGGAAGGTATGGTCTTCCCCACAAACTTGCGGTTTCCCAGTTGAGGGGCCTGATGGTCTTTTCTGGGTGTTGGCTTCGGCCCCGGGGTTTCCCCGTTTAAAGGCCCCGACGTGCGGGGTGCCCTTCTCTGTGGCAGGGGTTAGCAGCGTCTTCGGCGGATGATGCTGTGGGGGGGCCTTCCTGGGGGTGGCGTTGCCCTCCTCCGGTGGGGCGACGTCTTTTCTCCCCGTTACCCAAAGGGACCCTTGGGCGTCGCTAGCAGGATTTTTTCCTTCTTCCTCGTCGCAGTTGCAGGGCATCATTACGGGGCCCGGTTTTTTGGTCAGTGGCGCACTTCTGAGGCAGGACAGTCCAGCTTAGTAGGGGGGCCCCCTTGTTTTGGCTTCCGGACCGCGGGGAAAAGGGTGGATGCTGGGGTTTTAAGTGGCTTCACGGGTGCAAGTTTGCCTCTGGGCGTTTTAGGGGTCGCGTCCTTTTATAGCCATATCTTAAGGGATCAAATGTAGTGTCAGGTTGATCAAGGACCACCAATGCACAGTCCTGCTTTAGCTTGGGCCTCAGTCCCGTAAAATTGTTCTTTTAATTTTATTTTCATTGGTGACACTTATGGGGTTAACCTGTTTGAGAGCCGCAGGGCCCTTGTGTCCCTAATGCTTTCATTGGTTCGGGGGCATTGGAAAAACTCTTCCGGGTTTGTTTCAGTGCGGTCCTCAAAATAGTCTTAGCTTTAAGAAAATTGCAAGCATGACTCTGGTCTGCAGTGCCATGTCTCTACTTCTTCTCTGGCGCACCAGTCAATTGTCCTACTCCCTGCAGTCTTCTTTTCTGACATGGGTACATGTCCATTTTCTGTTATTTTGCGCTTGAACCCCAACAGGGTGTCTGGCTTGCCTCTGTTGGGGAGCCACTGTGCTCCAGGCATGTTGGCACCAGCGGTGGGGTTTATCGGGGCCACGGCCCCAGGCGAGTGGCCAGCTTTTTCCCATCCTGCGCGCAGCCTGTGGGGTAAGTCATTGGGGCTTTTGGGGCTGGCCGCGTGTCGGCTTGCTGTGCGACTCTCTGCCCCCCCCCCTAGTTAAGCGTGGCTACCTTCTCCTGTAGGCCGCAGCTTCTCTGGTCACAGTTGTGAGAAGGACCTGCGTCGCCGGCGCTCTGACGTCAGAGCGTTCACTGAAGCTCTCCACAGGACCTGCTGCCGCATCAGCGTTGGGGGGCATGTCCAGGGCTCAGCACGCTTTTGCAGGTACGCCCACTAGTTTTTCGCGCCGTTGGCGCTGTAAATTGGCAGGCAATGGCGGACAAATGGTGGGAAATCTTCACCACTATATGCAACAGTCTTTTAGTGAGGCACACAGTACCGGTGGCAACGGGCACAAGTAACTCCGTTGTGCAGGGCACGCGATCCTGTTCATGAAGCAGGAAAGATGAGCCGCCGCCAGGGCCTTGGGGTACTCGGCACCGAGCCCGTGGATTTCTATGGGGAATGTCACGGTAGCTGCAGCTTGGTCCGTAGCCCTGGGCGCTCCTAATAATGTGGGATATTTACAGGGGAGTTGATATTGGTAAGGGGATTCGTGAGGCCACCTGTGGTACCTGGTCAGGGTGACCAGCGCTGCTATGCAGATCTACTGAAGAGTTAATATGTGCAGCAAGATGTTAGGCCTTCCACAGGTAAGGCTGAGGTCCTTCAGGGCAGATAGATGTGTAGGTTGCAGGACAGACAGGGAACGGCTGTTAGGGGTAATAAGGTAGACACCACACAAGTCACTTTGGTACCTTTACTGAAGATGTTGCAGGCACTCCCGGGACACTGTAGGGTTTAAAGGGTGCACATCCAGATTCCTCCACTGAGTAGGTGTGTGGCCTCTGTTTCTTTGCCCTCTCTAGTAATGAAGTCCTGGCCCGCTTGTAGCTGGGCCTAACTTGGTCTCGTCCTGCACCGGCTGACCTTGTGATTTGGACTTCCCTTGATGTCACAGTCCGGTTTGCAGCGCCCTGCTTGCCGGGACTCTGTCTTCCCTGGCCGGTTAGTATCAGCTCTGTGGTACTCCTGGGACTTGTAGTCCTCCAGGGAACTCCGGTGTTCTCCTAATGGGTCGTGGAGTCCTATAGGCCGGCCCCCGGCGTCCAGTAAATACTTGCTGAGTGAGCTTGGGCTCCTCTGCCTCATTCACTTTCCACTCGCTCGGCTACCCGGGCCTCACACGATCACACACTGGCAGTTGGTGGGCTGCCTCTTCGCGCTCTCTAAGCGTCGGCACGCTTTCTCACTGAGTGCACTCACTCGTTTCAGCTCTGACTAGGTGGAGTGGTTTCGTTCCACTTTACTAGCCTCCACTCTATTGAACTGAATTGCTCTGCAGCCTCTTCTTAAGACTGCTCCTCAGGATGCTCTGACTGAGCTAACTGAGCTTCTTTCTGTTTCACTCTCCTTTTAATGATATCGGAGCTCCCTCTGGTGGACTTAGGGATGAGTGAAGGTGTGTGAATGTATATAGTGACCTCTATGTGGTGAATTCCTTCTGTGCACCCTTCTGGGGATATGAATCCAGTCGCAGCTGGGCTCCACATATGTCTTTTGGCATGGAGCCTGAGTTGAGGACAGATAACATGGAAGGACAGTTGACCTTCTGAATACTAAGTAAAATGATTCATTCAACATCTTCAATGCTAAGAAGTGAAACAAAATCCAGGGTGTCTGCAGCTCTGTGAAATCAGGTTGCTTGGAAGGTCAGAATATACCACAGCAATACTAATATAATTAACCAGAAACAGCTGGACACAAATGTTTTAAAAATTACTCTATGCAAAAAAGTCAGTACCTGTATTGTACCACTGGCTCGAAAAGGGTTCCCGTCACACTCTTCAATGTCCAGCGTCCCACCAACAATACGACGTGGATGGGATCGCTGGGACATCGTTAGCTGATCGCTGGTGAGCTGTCACATGGGCAGACTCTCACAGCGATCAGGCAGCGAGCACGCTGGTATCAATATACACATGGGTAACTAAGCACCGAGCGGCACCTAGTTACCGTTGTACCCTAGATACCGGCTCTCAGTGCTCTACGCAGAAGCTGGGAGCCGGTATCCAGGGTACATATCAGGTAACTAGGTGCCGCGCGGTGCTTAGTTACCGTGTGTACATTAGATACCAGCTCCCAGCTCGCTGATCGTTGGTCTCTCGCTGTCACAAGCAGCGATGCGCGCTGGCAGCGGGAGACCAACAACGAAAAAATGGTCCAGGACATTCAACGACGATAGCGATACCCAGCAGGGGGGTTGATCGTCGCTTCATGTCACACTAAGCGAGATCGCTGGCTGGGTCACTGTTGCGTCACAAAATCGGTGACGAGCTAGCGATCTCGCTTAGTGTGACGGGGGCTTTAGGCGAACAGGACTGAAGATTTTATTTATAAGGTACTTTCTCCAGGAAATAAAACTACACAATGGTAAAGATTGCAATATACCAATAGAAGGCTGGTACAGGGACAACACGTCACATGAGCAAGGGGAAAATCATTGCGATGATGTCACTATGGGCAAATGATCCACTGGGATCAGCTGGGGACACCACATCAGTGCATATACAAAGAGTGGTTGTGACCATAGCATATCTGCACCATGGGAACTGTTGCATAAATACTAAGGTGAAACTTAACTATTTTTCAGTCATGGCCATTTCCCCCCAAAACAATATTGTCAAATTAAAAACTGTATATACTGTAAATATGAACGACTGGTTGTACATGAATTACATTCTCATAACTCATGAAAAAGATCTAGATTTGTAAAAAAAAAATCATCATGTGATATGAACTGCAGATCTCACATTTACATTCTGCTGAACTAGAATATAAAGTCACAAGACCTATGTCTCAATGAGCAACTCGAAACCTAAACAAATACGCCAGCCCTTCCTTTCTTCTACACTTATGCAACTTTAGCCTCTAGATCCCATTTAAATTTAATTTGTTTATTATAAGATTGTCCAAGGTAAAAAGGTTAATAGACAAAAAAAGGAAAAATCAGAGGTATGATCAGCTGTACAATGCAGCATGCAGTGAGATTACAGCATGAAATTGAGGAATGGCAATGGGGACCTCTGCTGGTCCATTTCTGGCTTAGTTTCAGACGCAATACACGTTATTGTTTTATGCACAAGTTTACAAAGTACACTGAGAATATCAGAGCATTGATTGTAATAGGTATTATATATCTAACAGCACTTTTACATTACATTAACCCCATCAGGGGTTTTCTGAATTTCAAAATTAGTTTTATTGTCAATTCGTTTAAATAACCATTTTCTTAGTAATGACCCCAAGGACTTTACGTGTGCAAAAACCTGGTAAATACTGGAGTGGTTCTTTACTTTGAATGCTTTGAAATGAACTAAAGCATTATCCGCTATCCTAGCAAATCGTGGCATTAGTGTGTTTGCAGACTTTTTTTGTTTTTTGCAGACCTATTTGCTTGGATGTGCAAGTTTAGTCCACAAGTGTGACCAAAATAGATCATGTCTGAGTTTTTTTTATGCTGACAATTTGTCATACAAATAACCCCATAGTGTATAATGTGCCATTGTGCTATCAAAGCAAAACACTAAGAGCTCACATATGACAACGATGTCTGAATGAGTCCTAACACCAGAGCGACCTGCTTCTACTTCCCATACACAGCATAGCCCCCACAATGAGAAAAGGAAGGATCATCTCATCTTACTGAGCCCCTAGTAGCAACATGGAATTTTTTATATTATATATAAGCCTTTAACCCCTTAACGACCGCCAATACGCATTAAAATGGTGGCCACAAAAGGGCCTTATTACCTCATTGCTGTTTTAAAATGGCAATCAGGAATAAGGCTTTAGTGGCCCACAGAGTCGTAAAATCTCAGAGATCTCGGCTACCTGATTCGATCATGAAAAATAAAGTGTGCCTGCTATTACAATGAATTTTCTCTCTTCTGACATGATATGCATGTCTGAGGAGAGAGAAATGGTGCCCCCCCTATACCTTAGCCTTGCCTGGACCCTCCTGATCTGTACCCCAGCCCTCCGCGTCATCTTCCTGAAAAAGAATGGCAGCGTATGTGCAGTGCGCCCACCGAGATCTGCTGTCCAGTACCTGGCAACAATAGGGAATTTTTGACCCTATCACAGTGATCAAAAGAAAAAAATGGTAAATTAAATCCCCCTTTGTCATCACCTTAGTTAGATAAAAATTATAAAATAAAAAAAAAAGTTAATTTTTCTATTCTATGCAGTTGGAGTTGGGGTTAGGATTGTGTTAGGGCTGGTTTTAGAATTGATTTTTTTCAAAAGTAAATAAAAAAAAAAATGATATGACAGCTAGTTTTGAACGTAAGTGCTCACTACTCGACTTTGCATCAGGTGCTCGGGCATGCACAGAGTATCGTGGATCTCCACATGTTTTTTTGGGATGTTTAACAGTTGCAAAACATGCAGGTCCGGGACTCAAGCATGTCGCTCGAGCACCTGAGATACTCAGTGCATACCCGAGCAACAGATGCAATCTGTAGTAGACAGCACTTGCGCTCAACACTAATGACAATGTATTCAATATGATGACCTAATTTTATCAAATTATGTGTTGTATCTGTGGGTTCAAAATGCTCACTATACCCCTGGATAAAATCCTTGAGGGGTGTTGCTGTAAGGGCGGGCCCGGACTGTAGTCGTGACCTGGATTACTGTAACATCCATGTCCGGCCCATCCCCTACATGAAACAGTGTTCTTCCCTCTGGCATACCTGTATCTCCAGATTCCACTTTCCTTGGCACTTCCCAGGTACCGATGGTCCCTCTTCCAGGTGACCTCCAGTAATGGAGACAGAGTCCAGAACAACTTGAACACTCTTTACTGAATTCTTCACATGTTGCATCCACAGTTAGCACAACAGGTATTACATTAGTTTCCTTTGCCCTCCCTGCCTTGCTGTCACTTCTGTGCAGTACACACACGGATCGGACCATCCCAGACTGCTCCCCAGTTCCTTCCAGGCCTGACCTCGCCATAATGACATCTCCTCCAGCCTGCTTCTCCTCAGAGCTGAATTCATTAGTCACTAGGTTGAGTGGCCCCCGGTGAAGCATCTGGCCCATCTGCACTAAACTCATCGAAGCTCCAGCTCCCCTCAGTTCCTTGGCCCAGCCAACTTCTGCCCTAAAGCATTGGCCCAGGCGGTAAAGTGCCACAGCTTTCCTCTTCTGTCTAGACCCACTGCGATACTATGCAGTGGCTGTGGGTAACGTGGGTTGCTATACTTGGAACGTTGCATGGCTGCCAGTTGTCCGGGCCTAAGCCCTTGTGGACACTTGGGCACACTGGCCCCATCTGAGCTAACTTCCTAAAGACCTAACACTACTACCGGGCAGCCCCTCCTACACTTAACCCTATGAGAACTGTCTAGAAACTCTACCTAACCAGGCCCACTAGTATGCCCCCACCTAGTTGCCCGTAACAGTACTACAATTACCCATATATATATAGACTATATACTAAAGTGCCCTCCTCTACTGCCCCAATAGGATGCACTTAGCTTTCCCTAAACTATACACAAGTGTAATATAGCAGAACACATTAACGTAGGCAATAAACATATTTAAACACAATGGTAACACATAGGAATGTGGCAGTACCATAAACATTAGTAGTAGTACATAGCATTATGTAGCAATACCACCAAATGTTATAGTTATACAATAACTATTTACATGCTGCAACATTATACACTTAAGGGGTGGGGCAAAACAGAAACATTCTTTCACCCCTTACATTGCATCCAAAATGGCATCACTTGTGAGGGGTTTCCACTGTTTAGGCACATCAGGAGCGTCTGCTAATTATTCCATCAAATTTTACATTCAAAAAGTCAAATGGTGCTCTTTCCCTTCCGAGCCCTTCAGTGCACACAAACAGTAGTTTTCTCATTCACATGGGGTACCAGTGCACAGTCATGGCCAAAAGTTTTGAGAATGACACAAATATTATATTTTCACATGATCTGCTGCCCTCTGTTTTTTATGTGTGTGTTTGACAGATGTTTTTATCACAGACAGAAATATAATTGCAAACATATGAGTAACAAAAGCTTATATTGACAGTTAGAATGAGTTAATGCAGCAAGTCAATATTTGCAGTGTTGACCCTTCTTCAGGACCTCTGCAATTCTCCCTGGCATGCTCTCAATCAACTTCTGGACCAAATCCTGACTGATAGCAGTCCATTCTTGCACAAACAATGCTTTCATTTTGTCAGAATTTTTAGGTTTTTGTTTGTCCACCTGTCTCTTGATGATTGACCACAAGTTCTCAAAGGGATTAAGATCTGGGAGTTTCCAGGCCATGGACCCAAAATCTCTATGTTTTGTTCCCTGAGCCATTTAGTTATCACCTTTGCTTTGTGGCAAGGTGCTCCATCATGCTGGAAAAGGCATTGTTGATCGCCAAACTGCTCTTGGAGGGTTGGGAGAAGTTGCTCTTGGAGGACATTCTGGTACCATTCTTTATTCATGGCTGTGTTTTTAGGCAAGACTGTGAGAGAGCCGATTCCCTTGGCTGAGAAGCAACCACACACATGAATGGTTTCAGGATGCTTAACAGTTGGCATGAGACAAGACTGGTGGTAGCGCTCACCTTGTCTTCTCCAAATGAGGCGTTTTCCTGATGTCCCAAACAATCGAAAAGGGGATTCATCAGAGAAAATAACTTTACCCCAGTCCTCAGCAGTCCACTGCCTGTACCTTTTGCAGAATATCAGTCTGTCCATGATGTTTTTTCTGGAGAGAAGTGGCTTCTTTGCTGCCCTCCTTGAGACCAGACCTTGCTCCAAGAGTCTCCGCCTCACAGTGCGTGCAGATGCACTCACACCTGCCTGCTGCCATTCCTGAGCAAGCTCTGCACTGCTGGTAGCCCGATCCCGCAGCTGAAACACTTTTAAGAGACGGTCCTGGCGCTTGCTGGTCTTTCTTGGGCGCCCTGGAGCCTTTTTGGCAACAATGGAACCTCTCTCCTTGAAGTTCTTGATGATGCGATAGATTGTTGACTGAGGTGCAATCTTTCTAGCTGCGATACTCTTCCCTGTTTGGCCATTTTTGTGCATTGCAATGATGACTGCATGTGTTTCTTTAGAGATAACCATGGTTAACAGAAGAGAAACAATGATGCCAAGCACCAGCCTCCTTTTAAGTGTCCAGTGGTGTCATTCTTACTTAATCATGACAGATTGATCTCCAGCCATGTCCTCATCAACACCCACACCTATGTTAATGGAGCAATCACTGAAAAGAGGTTAGCTGGTCCTTTTAAGGCAGGGCTGCAATGATGTTGAAATGTGGTTTGGGGGATAAAGTTCATTTTCTAGCCAAATATTGACTTTGCAAGTAATTGCTGTTATGCTGATCACTCTTTATAACATTCTGGAGTATATGAAAATTGCCATTAGAAAAAGTGAAGCAGTAGACTTTGTAAAAATTAATATTTGTGTCATTCTCAAAACTTTTGGCCATGACTGTACCCTAGGAGAAATTGCACAACAATTTTTGTGGTCCAAGTTCTCCTGTTACCCTTGTCATGGTTTACTGAGTTTAGGGGAAAAGGTAGGTTAAGAGTTAATTTGGATGGCCTCACTCTGGGATTCTGGGGGCTTCTTACAGCCTCATTGTGGGGCCATTCCCTGTCGCTTATACTTTGACCCTTGGCCGAGTGTGTGTGACCCTGTTGTGTTTGTGCCTGTGCTTCTTTGTGTCTGTTCGGTTCTGATTTGGCTTTGTCCCCGTTAACAGTTCTGCCTGTCCCTCTTGTACTGCTCCACTCTCTGTGTATTACCTCTTGGCTATGTCCTGACAATTCTCTGCCCGTCCCTCTTGTACTGCACCACTCTCTGTATTACCTCTTGGCTACGTCCTGACAATTCTCTGCCCAGCCCTCTTGTACTGCGCCACTCTCTGTGTATTACTTCTTGGCTACGTCCTGACAATTCTCTGTCTGTCCATCCTGTACTGTGGTAGCTCCGCCCACTCCTTTGACACTTGGTCACGTGACCGCAGGTCCTGTTGCTCCCAGTACCTCACAGCAACGCAACGTACTGCTCTTCTTAAGTCTCGTCCGTACATACCCCTCTGTGATGCCGGACCTCGAGCCCCCTCGTATTGGTGGGTGAGTTACCCTGCTCAGCTGCGTTTAGTCGCTGGTGCTGACAGGGTCGTTACAACCCTTATGAAAATAAAAAAGATTGGGTCTAAAGTAAATGTTTTGTAAAAAAAAAAAAAAAAAATGTTAATTTTTTTCCTTCCACATTGCTTCAGTTCCTGTGACACAACTAAAGGATTAATAAACTTCTTGAATGGGATTTTGAGCAGCTTAAGGGGTGCAGTTGTTAGAATGGTGCCACTTTTGGGTTCTTTTCATACAGACCCCTCAAAGTCACTTCGAATGTGAAGTGGTCCATAAAATAATGTTTTTTTAAATTTTGTTGGAAAAATTAGAAATCGATGGTCAACTTTTAACCCTTCTAACTTCCTAACAAAAAAAAATAGTTTCCAAAATTGTGCTGATGTAAAGTAGACATTTGGGAAATGTTATTTATGAACTATTTTGTGTCTGATTTAAGAACACAAAAATTAAAAGTTTGAAAATTGCAAAATTTTCAAAATTTTTGCCAAATTTCCATTTTGTTCATAAATAAACGCAAGTCATATCGAAGAAATTTTACAACTAACATAAAGTACAATATGTCACAAAAAACAATCTCAGAATCAGTGGGATCCGTTGAAGCATTCCAGAGCTATATTTTTTCACACAAAAATTAAATTTTTGCCCACAGTTTTTAATTTTACCAAGGGTAACAGGAGAAATTAGACCTTCAAAGTTTTTGTGGAATTTATCCTGAGTATGTTGATACCCCATATGTGGGATAAACCACTGTTTGGGTGCATGGCAGAGCTTGGAAGGGAAGGAGCGCTGTTTGAATTTTTCAACGCAAAATTGACTGGAATTGAGATCGGACACCATGTCCGCATTTGGAGAGCCCCTGATGTGCATAAACAGTGGAAACCCCCCACAAGTTAAACCATTTTGGAAACTAGACCCCCCCAAGAAACTTATTTAGATGTGTGGAGAGCACAAGTATTCTTTTTGCCCCAAATTTTGTATTTTACCAAGGTAACATGAAAAATTGGACCCCAAACGTTGTTGTGCAATTTCTCTTGAGTATTCCGATACCCCATATGTAGGGGAATATTACTTTTGAGGCACTGTGCAAAGCTCAGAAGGGAAGAGGAGTCATATTGGAGTTCAGATTTAGCTGGAATGTTTTGAGGGTGCCATGTCATATAGGCAGAGCCCCTGAGGTGTCAGAACAACAGAAACCCCCTATATGTGAACTCATTTTACAAACTACACTCCCCAATGAATTCATCTAGGGGTGCAGTGATCATATTAACACTACGTGTGCCTCACAGAATTTTATACCACTGAGTGGTGAAGAAAGAATAAATTACATTTTTACCATTAAAATGTTGTTTTTAGCCCCAAGTTTTAAATTTTTCTAAGGTCTAATAGGAAATTTTTACAACAAACTGAGGTTCATTTTATCCTGAGTGTGCCACTACCCTACATGTAATCGGAAAATATTTTTCAGGCACAATGCAAAGCTCAGAAGGCAAGGAGCACCAGATTTTACTGTTATGATATGCAGGTGCCATGACCCACTAGGAAAGCCCATGAGGTGCCAGAACAGCAGAACCCCTCCATAAGTGACCCCATTTTATGAACTACACCTCTCAATGAATTCATCTAGGGGTGCAGTGATCATATTGACACCATGGGTGTGTCACAGAATTTTATATCATTGCGCAGTGAAGACAAAATAACCATTTTTACCACCAAAATTTTGTTTTAGCCAAAGATTTAACATTTTCACACAAGAAGTTGGTAAACATGGCATCAAAATTTGTCCCACAATTTTTACTGAACGTGGCAATACCCCATATGTGGCTATACAGTACTAATTAGCCATACGGAGAGACTTAGGAGGAATGGATCGCTATTTGCCTATTCAAGTGAATGGGTCTGTGCACGTCAGTGAATTTCCACAGACCATGTGTCCATGGGCAAAACAGGCTCACATGTCCGTTTTTTAATGTCAGCATGGGCCACAAAACATCCCGCACACGTGCATACGCTGAACGCTTGTAACGCTGATATTGTCTGTACTTTGTTTTCCAGCGTTACTTTGCATGTCTTTGCCTTAACCCTTTTGCTCCTTTCCCCTAACCAGTTGGGATACTGTTGTCTGTTACCTGTATGGATGCTGCTCAGTTCCCAGCTTTGCTGCGTAGCCGTACTTGCGTGAGTGTCTCCGCTGCGTTGCATGACCACCCGCATGTGCGGTCCCTGGCCTGCTGTAGAAGCTACCCATAGGTTGCAAAGTCCTCTGCAGTGGTGCATGACTTACTACGTGTGTGGCTGCAGCCACTGTCAAGTGTCCTTCTGTACTGAGTTGTCTGGCTCTGCATAGGGGGCGCGGCCCACACCTGTCCTGCTTTTATGAGGATTGGGTGTGCACTAGAATTGCTGCTCCAGCCTATCGCTGTGAAGCAGTTCATATATAAAGTTCCCCAGCCCTGTGTCAGAGCTTCACATTGAGTTTGCATTGAGTTCCTGAACCTAGCCGTCTGTGTTTGTGTGTTCAGCTCCTGCTCTGAGTGTGATCAGTTCTGGAGAGCTGATTCCTTTGTCCTGTCTTGTGTTTCCGCCTGTTCTGGGGTTGAGTACCCAGATCGCCCTTCCTGGAGGCTGTATATCCAGGCCTGTTCCTGTTGTGTTTTGTTACCTGAATCCCTGATCCTGGACCCGTTAAGGTACCTGAATGTCTGAACTGTGTCTTGTGTTTCCGCCAGCTCTGGGGCAGAATACCCAGATCGCCCTTCCTGGAGGCTGTATATCCAGGCCTGTTCCTGCCGTGTCTTGTTCCCTGAATCCCTGATCCTGGATCTGTTGCTGTACCTGAATGTCTGAACTGTGTCTTGTGTTTCCCAGCTCTGGGGGCTGAATACCCAGATCGCCCTTCCTGGAGGCTGTATATCCAGGCCTGTTCCTGCTGTGTCTAGTTACCTGAATCCCTGATCCTGGATCTGTTCCTGCACCTGAATGTCTGAACTGTGTCCTCTGTGTTATGTTCCTGAAGTCCTTCTGTGTCCTGAACCCTGTGCCAGTGACTGTGATTCTTTGCTATATAACCTGAGTTCATCTTGGAAGGAGGAGTCCGGTGTGTGTGCTGAGTTTCTGTTACTCTGTGCTCAGCTTCTGTGCAATTCCCGGCCAGCTCCCGTTGAGCCTGGCGGGGCTTGCACCAGACTGCCAGATAGTCCGGAGTCCGATACCAGTAGTTCATGATGTTCCTGAGTTTTCCAATCCGTGATTCCTGAGTTCCAGTCTGTGTTCCTTGAGTTCCAGTCTGTGTTCCTGAGTTCCAGTCCGTGTCCCGTTGGTCCCATTCCGTGTTCCTGATATCCTGTCCGTGTTCCTGTGTCCCTGAGATCCAATCCGTGTTCCTGATATCCTGTCTGTGTTCCTGAGTACCTGAGATCCAGTCCGTGTTCCTGATGTCCCGATGTCCTGCCGGTTCCTCCGTGGTCTACCCTGTGATGACGTCTGTCCTGGGTCAGTGTCTGATGTTCTCCTGCTGAGCCTGTGCTACGCCTGAGGCCTGAGAGAGAGGCCGTCCTAGTATGCCCGTGCCAGATGACCCTGCACTGCATCAACCCGTGATGACCCCAGCCATCGTCTGACGTTCGTCCTGGGCCGATGTCTGATGTTCTCCTGCTGAGCCTGTGCTACGCCTGAGGCCTGAGAGAGAGGGCCATACTAGTATGCCTGTGCCAGATGATCCTGGACTGCATCTACCCGTGATGACCCCGCCATCGTCTGAAGTCTGTCTGAGGTCGGTGTCTGATGTTCTCCTGCTGAGCCTGTGCTACGCCTGAGGCCTGAGAGAGAGGCCGCCCAAGTATGCCCATGCCAGATAAATTTGGACTGCATCTACCTGTGAGGTCCTCCTGCACTCGTCTGTGATCCTGAGATGTGTACCCTTCTCTGATGTGCGGAATCGGGAGCCCGGCATTATGTTCTGTTTATGTACTGTGTGTTTCTTTAAGTAAACTTTATGTTTCTTTATACCTGAAGTTGTGCAGTGTTGTCTAGTCCTGCAGGTCGCCATCTTGCCCACATGTTCAGCTGCCACGGATCCCGGACGCTGCCCTCCCCTAGTCCTGGCAGGCCTGGGTCTCCCTCCGTGGTCCAGTGGGTCCACATTCTCTTACCATCTGGGACGCATGCCTCACGTCGTCGTGGACTGGCGGCGTGGGAGCATTGGCTAGTTAGGCAAGCTATGCCATGTCCCAACGCCCCGCAGCCGTGGGAAGCGTTACAGAAAGCTCTGGCCATGGACTCCGCTGAGCATGTGTGGTCTGCAGGACTTTCTCCAAGCTCCACCTAATGTACGAACTAGACTGCTTGGTCCCCACATGGTAAGTGGACTAGATGCCTCAATTCCCCGCTTGGTCAGCGGTTCGGACTTTTCGAGCTATGAACTCTGCTGCCATATTGTGAACTGTGGGACTTACCGCCAAACCTAAGTGAATTTTCTGGGGAATTTTTTTTTACTTGGATCTTCAGAAGAGGGGGCCTGAGGAGGGGGATACTGTAACGCTGGTATTGTCTGTACTTTGTTTTCCAGCGTTACTTTGCATGTCTTGCCTTAACCCTTTTGCTCCTTTCCCCCTAACCAGCTGGGATATTGTTGTCTGTTATCTGTATGGATGCTGCTCAGTTCCCAGCTTTGCTGCGTAGCCGTACTTGCGTGAGTGTCTCTGCTGCGTTGCATGACCACCCGCATGTGCGGTCCCTAGCCTGCTGTAGAAGCTACCCGTAGGTTGCAAAGTCCTCTGCAGTGGTGCATGACTTACTACGTGTGTGGCTGCAGCCACTGACAGGTGTCCTTCTGTGCTGAGTTGTCTGGCTCTGCATAGGGGCGCGGCCCACACCTGTCCTGCTTTTATGAGGATTGGGTGTGCACTAGAATGCTGCTCCAGCCTATCGCTGTGAAGCAGTTCATATATAAAGTTCCCCAGCCCTGTGGGGCATTGCCAGAGCTTCGCATTGAGTTTGCATTGAGTTCCTGAACCTAGCTGTCTGTGTTTGTGTGTTCAGCTCCTGCTCTGAGTGTGATCAGTTCTGGAGAGCTGATTCCTTTGTCCTGTCTTGTGTTTCCGCCTGTTCTGGGGGCTGAGTACCAGATCGCCCTTCCTGGAGGCTGTATATTCAGGCTTGTTCCTGTTGTGTTTTGTTACCTGAATCCCTGATCCTGGATCTGTTACGGTACCTGAATGTCTGAACTGTGTCTTGTGTTTCCGCCAGCTCTGGGGGCAGAATACCCAGATCGCCCTTCCTGGAGGCTGTATATCCAGGCCTGTTCCTGCCGTGTCTTGTTCCCTGAATCCCTGATCCTGGATCTGTTCCTGTACCTGAATGTCTGAACTGTGTCTTGTGTTTCCGCCAGCTCTGGGGGCTGAATACCCAGATCGCCCTTCCTGGAGGCTGTATATCCAGGCCTTTTCCTGCTGTGTCTAGTTACCTGAATCCCTGATCCTGGATCTGTTCCTGTACCTGAATGTCTGAACTGTGTCCTCTGTGTTATGTTCCTGAAGTTCTTCTGTGTCCTGAACCCTGTGCCAGTGACTGTGATTCTTTGCTATATAACCTGAGTTCATCTGGAAGGAGGAGTCTGGTGTGTGTGCTGAGTTTCTGTTACTGTGCTCAGCTTCTGTGCAATTCCCGGCCAGCTCCCGTTGAGCCTGGCGGGGCTTGCACCAGACCGCTGGGGTTCCTTTTCAGGTCGCTGCCAGATGTCCGATGCCTGATGACTATGGCCTGATGTCCGATGTCAGATGACCACTTCCAGATGTCCGAAGCCTGCCTGATGTCCGGAGCCTGCCGATCGTTGCCAGATGTCCGGAGTTCGATACCAGTGTTCTGATGTTCCTGAGTTCCAGTCCGTGTTCCTGAGTCTGTTCCAGTCCGTGTTCCTGAGTTCCTGTCCGTGTTCCTGTGTCCCTGAGTTCCATTCCGTGTTCCTGATATCCTGTCCGTGTTCCTGTGTCCCTGAGATCCAATCCGTGTTCCTGATATCCTGTCTGTGTTCCTGAGTACCTGAGATCCAGTCCGTGTTCCTGATGTCCCGATGTCCTGCCGGTTCCTCCGTGGTCTACACTGTGATGACGTCTATCCTGGGTCAGTATCTGATGTTCTCCTGCTGAGCCTGTGCTACGCCTGAGGCCTGAGAAAGAGGTCGTCCTAGTATGCCCGTGCCAGATGACCCTGGACTGCATCAACCCGTGATGACCCCGCCATCGTCTGACGTTCGTCCTGGGCCGGTGTCTGATGTTCTCCTGCTGAGCCTGTGCTACGCCTGAGGCCTGAGAGAGAGGCCATACTAGTATGCCTGTGCTAGATGATCCTGGACTGCATCTACCCGTGATGACCCCGCCATCGTCTGAAGTCTGTCTGAGGTTGGTGTCTGATGTTCTCCTGCTGAGCCTGTGCTACGCCTGAGGCCTGAGAGAGAGGCCGCCCAAGTATGCCCGTGCCAGATAACCTTGGACTGCATCTACCCGTGAGGTCCTCCTGCACTCGTCTGTGACCCTGAGACGTGTACCCTTCTCTGATGTGCGGAATCGGGAGCCCGGCATTATGTTCTGTTTATGTACTGTGTGTTTCTTTAAGTAAACTTTATGTTTCTTCATACCTGAAGTTGTGCAGTGTTGTCTAGTCCTGCAGGTCGCCATCTTGCCCACATGCTCAGCTGCCACGGATCCCGGACGCTGCCCTCCCCTAGTCCGGGCAGGCCCGGGTCTCCCTCCGTGGTCCAGTGGGTCCACATTCTCTTACCATCTGGGACGCATGCCTCACGTCGTCGTGGCTGGCGGCGTGGGAGCATTGGCTAGTTAGGCAAGCTATGCCATGTCCCAAGCCCCACAGCCGTGGGAAGCGTTACAGAAAGCTCTGGCCATGGACTCCGCTGAGCATGTGTGGTCTGCAGGACTTTCTCCAAGCTCCACCTAATGTACGAACTAGACTGCTTGGTCCCCACATGGTAAGTGGACTAGATGCCTCGATTCCCCGCTTGGTCAGCGTTCGGACTTTTCGAGCTATGAACTCTGCTGCCATATTGTGAACTGTGGGACTTACCGCCAAACCCAAGTGAATTTTCTGGGGAATTTTTTTTACTTGGGTCTTCAGAAGAGGGGCCTGAGGAGGGGGATACTGTAACGCTGGTATTGTCTGTACTTTGTTTTCCAGCGTTACTTTGCATGTCTTTGACTTAACCCTTTTGCTCCTTTCCCCCTAACCAGCTGGGATACTGTTGTCTGTTACCTGTATGGATGCTGCTCAGTTCCCAGCTTTGCTGCGTAGCCGTACTTGCGGAGTGTCTCCGCTGCGTTGCATGACCACCCGCATGTGCGGTCCCTGGCCTGCTGTAGAAGCTACCCGTAGGTTGCAAAGTCCTCTGCAGTGGTGCATGACTTACTACGTGTGTGGCTGCAGCCACTGTCAGGTGTCCTTCTGTGCTGAGTTGTCTGGCTCTGCATAGGGGGCACGGCCCACACCTGTCCTGCTTTTATGATGATTGGGTGTGCACTAGAATTGCTGCTCCAGCCTATCGCTGTGAAGCAGTTCATATATAAAGTTCCCCAGCCCTGTGGGGCGTTGCCAGAGCTTCGCATTGAGTTTGCATTGAGTTCCTGAACCTAGCTGTCTGTGTTTGTGTGTTCAGCTCCTGCTCTGAGTGTGATCAGTTCTGGAGAGCTGATTCCTTTGTCCTGTCTTGTGTTTCCGCCAGTTCTGGGGGCTGAGTACCAGATCGCCCTTCCTGAGGCTGTATATCCAGGCCTGTTCCTGTTGTGTTTTGTTACCTGAATCCCTGATCCTGGATCTGTTACGGTACCTGAATGCCTGAACTGTGTCTTGTGTTTCCGCCAGCTCTGGGGGCAGAATACCCAGATCGCCCTTCCTGGAGGCTGTATATCCAGGCCTGTTCCTGCCGTTCTTGTTCCCTGAATCCCTGATCCTGGATCTGTTACGTACCTGAATGTCTGAACTGTATCTTGTGTTTCCGCCAGCTCTGGGGCTGAATACCCAGATCGCCCTTCCTGGAGGCTGTATATCCAGGCCTGTTCCTGCTGTGTCTAGTTACCTGAATCCCTGATCCTGGATCTGTTCCTGTACCTGAATGTCTGAACTGTGTCCTCTGTGTTATGTTCCTGAAGTCCTTCTGTGTCCTGAACTCTGTGCCAGTGACTGTGATTCTTTGCTATATAACCTGAGTTCATCTTGGAAGGAGGAGTCCGGTGTGTGTGCTGAGTTTCTGTTTCTCTGTGCTCAGCTTCTGTGCAATTCCCGGCCAGCTCCCGTTGAGCCTGGCGGGGCTTGCACCAGACCGCTGGGGTTCCTTTTCAGGTCGCTGCCAGATGTCCGATGCCTGATGACTATGGCCTGATGTCCGATGACCACTTCCAGATGTCCGGAGCCTGCCTGATGTCCGGAGCCTGCCGATCATTGCCAGATGTCCGGAGTCCGATACCAGTGTTCTGATGTTCCTGAGTTCCAGTCCATGTTCCTGAGTTCCAGTCCGTGTTCCTGAGTTCCAGTCCGTGTTCCTGTCCGTGTTCCTGTGTCCCTGAGTTCCATTCTGTGTTCCTGATATCCTGTCCATGTTCCTGTGTCCCTGAGTTCCAATCCGTGTTCCTGATATCCTGTCTGTGTTCCTGAGTACCTGAGATCCAGTCCGTGTTCCTGATGTCCCGATGTCCTGCCGGTTCCTCCGTGGTCTACCCTGTGATGACGTCTGTCCTGGGTCAGTGTCTGATGTTCTCCTGCTGAGCCTGTGCTACGCCTGAGGCCTGAGAGAGAGGCCGTCCTAGTATGCCCGTGCCAGATGAGCCTGGACTGCATCAAACCGTGATGACCCCACCATCGTCTGATGTTCGTCCTGGGCCGGTGTCTGATGTTCTCCTGCTGAGCCTGTGCTACGCCTGAGGCCTGAGAGAGAGGCCATACTAGTATGCCTGTGCCAGATGATCCTGGACTGCATCTACCCGTGATGACCCCGCCATCGTCTGAAGTCTGTCTGAGGTCGGTGTCTCATGTTCTCCTGCTGAGCCTATGCTACGCCTGAGGCCTGAGAGAGAGGCCGCCCAAGTATGCCCGTGCAAGATAACCTTGGACTGCATCTACCCGTGAGGTCCTCCTGCACTCGTCTGTGATCCTGAGACATGTACCCTTCTCTGATGTGCGGAATCGGGAGCCCGGCATTATGTTCTGTTTATGTACTGTGTGTTTCTTTAAGTAAACTTTATGTTTCTTCATACCTGAAGTTGTGCGGTGTTGGCTAGTCCTGCAGGTCGCCATCTTGCCCACATGCTCAGCTGCCATGGATCCCGGACGCTGCCCTTCCCTAGTCCGGGCAGGCCCGGGTCTCCCTCCGTGGTCCAGTGGGTCCACATTCTCTTACCATCTGGGACGCATGCCTCACGTCGTCGTGGACTGGCGGCGTGGGAGCATTGGCTAGTTAGGCAAGCTATGCCATGTCCCAACGCCCCGCAGCCATGGGAAGCGTTACAATGCTTAACACACATGGATGTCATTTGTGTGACACACATCGGTGCCAGGGAAGAAGCATTACAGTAAGAGCTGTTCCCCAGTGCTGGGTGCTGAACATGGCTCTCATCATTCTTCCCTTCTCTGCCAGCGATCAGTGCGAGCAGGGGAGAATGAAAAGAGTTGCATTTAAGTAATAAAAGACAGCAGGTTGCGGCTGATGGGATTATTACTCCCATCAGCCTACCCCTGCTGCTGCTAATAACAGTGACAGCTGGAGTGGTTGATGGGGGTATTAATCAGCCACTGCCTGCGCTATTAATAAATAAATGAAAAAAATGGTGTAGGTTCCCCTGTATTTTCTCTAGCCAGCCAGGCAAAACTCACAGCTGGGGGCTGCAACCCTCAGCTGTCAGCTTCAGCAAGGCTGGTTATCAAGAATAGAGGGGTCACCACACTTTTTTTTAAATTATTTAAATAAATAATTTAAATAAACAGCGTGGGGTCCTCTCCATTTTTGACAATCAGCCTTGCTAAAGCTCACAGCTGGGAGCTGGTATTCTCAGGCTGGTAAGGGGCCATGGATATTGACCCCCAGCCTAAAAATAGCAGCCCACAGCTGCTCAGAAAAGGCACATCTATTAGATTCGCCAATTCTGTCGCTTTGCCTTTCTCTTCCCACTTGCCCTGTAGTGATGGGAAGTGGGTTTCATATTTGTGGGTTGATGCCACCTTTGTACTGTCAGGTGACATCAAGCCCACGGCTTAGTAATAGAGAAGCGTCTATAAGCAAAGCGACAGAATTGCGTGGTGACCCCTCTATTCTTGATAACCAGCCTTGCTGAAGCTGACAGCTGAGGGTTGCAGCCCCCAGCTGTGAGTTTTGCCTGGCTGGTTATAGAAAATACAGGGGAACCAACACCGTTTTTTTTCATTTACTTATTTATTTATAGCGCAGACGTTTGCTGATGAATAACCACATCAACCGCTCCTGCTGTCACTGTTATTAGCATTAGCAGGGGTAGACTGATGGGAATAATAGTCCCATCAGCCGCCGCCTGCCGTATCTTTTATCACTTAAATGTAACTCTCATCATTCTCCCTTGCTTGCACGCCGATTGCCGGCAGAGCAGGGGAGAATGATGAGAGCCATGTTCAGCACCTGGCCGCGGGAACAGCGCTCACTGTAACTCTTCTTCCCTGCCACCCGTCCATGTGGTACTGATGCGGCACACGGATGCCACACGTGTGCCGCAAGTATTACACGCACGGACACTGACATCTCTGGTAAAATATCAGGACGTGTGAAAGAGGCCTTATAGCGGGTTTTTATGTTTGGGTGCATTCACTCAATAAAAACGCTTTTTATTGCAAAAAATAGTTTTTGCATCACCACATTTTTAGAGCTATAATTTTTTCATATTTTGGCACACATTCATGCGAAGTCTTTTTTTTTTTTTGCGGGATGAGTTGACGTTTTTATTGGTACCATTTTCGGGCAAAAAAAAATCAGTGTTTTTTTTATTATAAATTCAAAATAAAGAGAGAAGGGGAGGGGAAGAAAAGACAGGAGCTTGCCAATAAAATGGTAATGCAAATGGAATATGGAATGAAATATTGAACAACTATATATTACTACTGACTAGGGTTGAGCATTCCGATACTGCAAATATAGGGTATCGGCCGATATTGGCTGTATCGGAATTCCGATTCCGAGTACCGATATTTTCGTCATATCGGATACCGGAATCGGGATTGTCACTGTCACTGTCAGTGTCCGTCGGTCGGGTCTGTCAGGAGTCAGCGGCACTTACCCGGCAGAAGATCTCCGGCGGTCACATCCCGGACTGCTTAATGGCCGCCATCCTCTTCTCCCCGGCGGTCACATGCAGTTTCTCGCGATAACTGCAGTGACTGCTGGGTAATCGCGGCCGTAAAGCAGTCCT